>JANHMN010000024.1:1253419-1282716 GCA_030674055.1 Rhabdomys pumilio | reverse complement strand
ATACATACATACATACATACATACATACATACATACATACATACATACAAAAAAACCCTGACTCTGGGTTGACAAGAGGGTTCAACAGGTAAAGAGGCCTGCAGCCAAAGCTGACAACCTGAGTTTGATACCCAGAGTCTATTGTGGTAAACAGAAGAAACAAAAGTCCTCAAGTTGTTCTCTGCCCTTGGCATGTGCACTGTGGCATACACATCACACATATATGCATGCACGCACACACACATACATGCACACACACATTTACATACAAAAATACATGATTTCTTTAATCTGACACCTCAGCTTATTTAATCGGGGGCGTGTGGTCAGTTCTCCAGAACATTAGTACTAGGAACAGGCATAGCAAAGCCTTCTCAGCTAATGTGACGCTCCCCCGTGGCTGATAACATGCAGACAGTAGGAAAGGCAGAATAGAAGAGGAGACAAGGGTACAGCCTGGAGCAATAACTTTCTAATATTAGTGTGCTTATGCATATGTTGGCGTGTGTTATGCCGATATGCCAATCTGCTGTGTCACACGGCTCTGGGTGAAGCCTTGGCTCTCTGCGGTGCCGTCTGATTCTCTACGAACCCGATGTGTTTCTTTGAGAGAGAAACGGCAGCCCAGTCTAGCTCAGCTGTCCTCAATCTGAGATGCTTTCCTCCCTACAAACCCTCACTTCAAAGCAAGGAACATAATGTACAATTTTTTAATGGCTCTAGACCCAAGCACTCAGACTCTCTGCTCTTCGCCTTACCTCAGTGTAAACACCTAATCAAGATTGCCTGCGCTTCGACAATGGCAGCCAAATGCAATTTGAGAACCACAAGCCTTTGAAGTCCTCCCTGCAAAGGCCGGTTTCCTAGTCTGAGATAATGACACGCCATGATTGCTGTCTTTGTTGTATCTTTTCAGTACAGAAGCAATTATAGGCCCCAATTTAACAGAATAGACATTACACAGCTTACGATGCTCAAAATGCAATTTCATTTGATCATTTTCTCGATTTGATTGGTATTAATAGAATGGTTCTCAAAAAAAAAAAAGAAAAGAAAGAAAGAAAGAAAAGAAGGAGAAAAAATAGATGGCAGAGGTTGTGCCCCACTCCACTTTCAAAGAGCTAACGTAGAAGTATGTTTTACCTGCACACCAAGCTCGCTGGGGCGATTCAACCAAGCTTTACCAAAATACTGTGCAGAGAAACAGTGTGTGTCCTTCACTCCCTGGCAAAGGAAGCAGCCAACGATTGACTAGCAATATGTGAAGTGTCTGACAGAACTATGCAAGCACGGTTGTTGTCTTCATTAGGGTTTTACTGCTATGAACAGATGCCATGACCAAGGCCATTCTTATAAGGACAGCTTTTAATTGGGGCTGGCTTACAGGTTCTGAGGCTCAGTCCATTATCATCAAGGCTAGAACATGGCAAGCATCCAGGCAGGCATGGTGCAGGAGGAGCTGACAGTTCTATGTCTTCATGTAAGGCTGCTAGCCCAATACTGACTATACTGGCTGGTTTTGTGTGTCAACTTGACACAAGCTCGAATTATCACAGGGAAAGGGGCTTCACTTGAGGAAATGCCTCCGTGAGATCCAGCTGTAAGGCATTTTCTCAATTAGTGATCCAGGGGAGAGGGCCCCTCGTAGATGGTGCCCCTTGTGGGTGGTGCCGCAGTCCTGGGTTCTATAAGAAAGCAAGCTGAGCAAGGCAGTAAATAACATCCCTCCATGGCCTCTGCATCAGTTCCTGCTTCCTGACCTGCTTGAGTTCCAGTCATGACTTCCTTTGGTGATGAACAGCAGTGTGGAAGTGTAAGCTGAATAAACCCTTTCCTCCCCAACTTGCTTCTTGGTCATGATGTTCGTGCAGGAATAGAAACCCTGACTAAGACACTGACTTACAGGCAGTTAGGACTAGGGTCTTAAAGCCCACACCCACAGTGACACACCTACTCTTAACAAGGCCACACCTCCTAATAGTACCACTCCCTGGGCCAAGCATATACAAGTCATCACAGTTGTCAATAGAAAATTAATGTCACCGATGACAAACCCCAGTGCCTAAAGCACAGCTTCTGTTTCTCTTTTGCAAAAGCTGGAGACTCTACATCCTATTGGTCATCTCTCCTGTTCCTGCCAGAAAACTTGTTAAGCCTCATCACGATGAAAAGAGTATCCTTGCCTGCTTAGTCACCCTAGTTAGGATTTTTCCTTCTCTTCATTTCTCGTCAGAGTCGATTTTTTTTTTTCTTTTAAAGAAGTCGAGTTTCTGTTTAACAGCATGGTAATGGTAGCCAGGCATGGACACACGTCCCTGGAATTCCAGTGCTCTGGAGGCTGAGGCAGAAGTATGGAGAGCAGCCTGGGCTACTACATAGCAAAACCCCGTCTCAAACATCAAAACCAAAACAAAACAGGAACATTTGCAATGATGCCGTAACTGTTCTGAGACCTAATATTTTGTGTGTCAGGGTACTTCTGAGACCGGCTGTGTAAGGGGAGCCCTGGTGCAGATTTGGGAAGTGGTTCTTGGCCGTCACTGTGCATTCTAAAGTTTAGACTCCATCAGGATGTGAGGTCATCCACTTGCAGAGGAGGTTGCTCATTCAAAAGTAGCCAACCATGTCCAGTTAGAAGGCAGCCATAAGAGTGCGCTGTGGCGTAGTGGCTTGGGCGTCCACCTCTAGAGGTTGGGTGCGGTCTCACCTGTGCCGGTTCGAATCCTGTCGGGCTCCTTTGTGGAGTCTGATAGGAAAAAACAAAATAAATAAATAAGGCAGCCATAATCCAACAGTACATTTTTTTCCATCTTAGTTTTAGGATTAAAAATTCAAGCAGTTGGGTTTTTGTTTTTTCTTCTCATTTTCAGATCAACTCTTTTAAAATACGTATTATTATAATTGTGTACGTGTGTGACGGATGAGTATGCCACATGCTGCACCAGTGCACAGGTGGAGATGGGAGGAGAACTTTGCAAGATCAGTCTCCCATTCAGCCTTTACACGTGAGGTTGTCAAGTATGCCCGGCAAATGGTGCCCGCTAAGCCAGTGGTTCTCAACCTGTGAGTCACGACCCCTTTACTTAACCTCTAGCTCCAAAACTGTTTTCATCATGATTAGCAACAGTAGCAAAATTACAGTTATGAAGTAACAATGACAACAGTTTTGTGGCTGGGGAGGTCACCACAATACGAGGAACTGTATTAAAGGGTCCCAGCATCAGGAAGGTTGAGAACCACTGCGTCTAAGCCGTCTCCCCAGCGCCAGATCGACTTTCAATGATTTAAGCTTTCATATTATCTTTCTTTCTTTCCTGGTGTGTGTGTGTGTGTGTGTGTGTGTGTGTGGACTTACTAGAGACAGATGAGGTTACACTCAAGGTTAAGGAAACTGTTTATCTTTCTTGAGCTAAACATGCCATCCCGATCAGAAAGGGGTGAGACTGTCTTCACTGTCAACTGTTTACTTAACACATAATAGTCAGCAAACACATTTCCCTGTTAGTATCCAATGAACATTAGACCCCACTGATAAACAGCAGAGAGAGAGAGAGTCTGAACTCAAGCCTGTCAGATCCAGTCCCTACCATCCTGCATTCTTGCACATGGCTACACCCCACACTCCACAGCTCACCACAGGAAATTAAACAAAGTGCAAAGCCTTAAAGCTACATTTAAAAACTGAATTGCGTCCGTTCAGAAGGGGAGAGACTCGGCGTTTTATAGATAGGAAGCAGACAGCAGTCACCAGAACCCAACTGGAGCGGAGTGTTACAGTGGGAATGGATGGGGAATCTTGAGACAGAAACACTAGGGAAAATGTATAAGAGAGACTTCTGAGTCAGTTGGACACTGCCGGCCAAGAGATACAGGCAGACTGGAAGAATGTCTGCTGGAGTAGGTGTGGCTGTTCTGGGGCTTGAAATGTCTTCTTTCCGGTTCTTTTCCTACACTGAGATGCTAGGGCTCTAAGTCTGCTTTCTGCTGGATGCTCTAACAGGTTCTGTATAGCTCAGACACATTTTTTTTTATTTTAACTTGTATTCTTTATATACATTACACCTCCAGCCATAGGTGTAATGTATATAAAGAATTTTTTCTACCTCCACTCCTCCCAGTTCCCCACCTACCTCCCCTGTCTCCTAGATACACTTCTCTATTTCCCTTTTAAAAGAAGAAGAGGAAGGAGGAGGAGGAGGAGGAGGAGGAAGAGGTAGAGGAGGAAGAAGAAGAAGAGGAGAAGGAGAAAGAGGAAGAAGAGGAGGAAGAGGACGAAGAGGAGGAGGAAGAAGAGGAAGAGGTAGAGGTAGAGGAGGAAGAAGAGGAGGAGGAGGAAGAGAAGGAAGAGGAGGAGGTAGAGGAGGAAGAAGAGGAGGAGGAGGAAGAGGAGGAAGAAAAGGAGGATGATGAGGAAGAGGAGGAGGAGGAGGAGGAAGAGGAGAAGGAGGAGGAGAGTGGAGAGGAGGAGGAAGAGGGATAGGAGGAGGAGGAGGCAGCTGAACATAACATTACAATAAGACTAGGCACAAACCCTATTATCAAGGCTGGATGAGACAATCCATTAGAAGAAAAAGGTCCCACTCATAGGCGAAAGAGTCAGAGACACCCCTACTCCCACTGACAATTAGTGCTCCAACAAAAATGCCAACCTGAATGACCATAGCATATATGCAGAGGACCTAGGTCAGACTCATGCCAGTCCCGTGATTGCCACTTCAGTCTCTGAGCCCCTGTGAGCCATTTATAATGGGCTGTGGGCTGTGTTCTCTTGGTGTCCTTGGCTCCTCTGGCTCCTAGAATCCTTCCTCTCCTCCTTCTGGGGTTCCCCTGGCTTCATCTAGTGTCTGGCTTTGGGTCTCTGCATCTGCCCCTATCAGTTGCTGGACGATGTCCCTCTGATGACAACTGGGCTAGGTACTATCTGTGAGGATAGCAGAACATCATTAGGAATCATTTCGGTGACCTTTTTTTTTTTTTTTTTTTTTTTTTAGCCAGTCTTATTTGGTTCTATCTTGAGTCTCTGGGCTGCTTCTTGTTCATCTACACAGCGTCAGGTGTGGTCTCCCCTCTCTTGGTGTAGGCCTCAAGTTGGACCAGTCATTGGTTGGCCACTCCCACAAGTCCTGCTCCACTGTTAGCCCAGCGCATCTTGCAGGCAGGACATATTGTAGGTTGAAGGGTTTATGGCTGGGTTGGTGTCCCAGTTCCCACTGCTGGGAGCCTTGCCTGATTGTAGAAGATGACAGGTTCTTGATATGAAATAAACACCCAATGAAGGGCTGGTATTTTTGCATAGCTGTGATCGAAATACTTGAGAAAACAGATAGAAAAGGAGAGGTCTGTTTTGATTTGTTTCAGAGGAGGTTCATTATGTTATTTTATTAATTTGGTTCCATTGATCCTGGGCTGATGGCCCAGGATCCTATGGTTACAGCATATGGAGGAAAAAGCTATTTTCATGGGGTGATCAGGAAAGCAGACCCAGTGTGTCCTTCAAAGGCAAATTTCCTGTGGCTTGTGTTCTCCATCTAGGACCCCACTTCCTAAAGTTTCCACCACCTCCCACCATCTCTCCATCCCCCTGCCTCAGCTTCCCAAGCAGGGAATGACAGGTGTGCACCACCACACCTGCTCAACGGTGCGGGCACAAGTAGACTAAACTAAGCTGTGGTATTCGGTTGATTAGGTATGTGTCTTGGTGTGTATATGTCGCTGTGATAGAAACACCACAACCAACTTGTGAAGAAAAGAGGGATCACACTCTCGGATCACACTCCCTCAGTGAAGGAAGTCAGGACAGGAACTCAAGACAGGAAGCTGAAGGCAGGAATGAAGCACAGGCCACAGCATAATCCTGCTTACGAGCTTACTCCGTTTGCTTTCTTTTACAATCCAAGACTCTCAGCTCGATGGCGGCACTACTCACAGTGAGCTGTGCTCTCCCACATCAATCATCAAGCAAGAAAATACCCCAACAGGTCAATCTGGTGGGGGGCATGTTCTCAATGGAGGTTCCGTCTTTCCAAAAGACTCTAGCTTGAATAAAGTTGAAAAACAAAACAAAAAAAAAACTAGTCAGCATGGGTATTAAATAAAATTTTAAAATTTATGATGGGTTTATCAGGACCCCATTGTAGGTAAAGGATATAGGACCATGTGTCTGTTGATGGGGTCAATTGTTACTTGTGGTATTCTGTTCTAATAACTGCCCTAAGGTGTTTACTGATGAGTTATTTAAACAAGAATTATTTGACGTCTAAACAAGAAGTATTTGGACATCAAAGCACCCTTTCTCTCTTCATGTCTTTAAGAGAAAACATTTTAGCTTCATCTTTCCTGAGAGAAACCCAGTTTCCTCTAATGATTTTTATCTCAGACATTGAAGGCTTGGTCCCCATGTGATGGTGCTATTGGGAGATGGGTATAAATTTTAGGAGCTAGGGACCAGTTGGAGGAAGTAAGTCATAGGTTATGCCCTTGAAGAGTACACTAAGATGTTGGCCCCTTCCCCTGTGTCTCCTGCTTCTTGGCTGCTGTGTGCTAAATCACTCCAAACCATGATATTCTGCCTTACCCCAGGCCCTAAAATGGCAGGGCTAAGTGACCATGGGTTGAACCCTCTGCAATCATCCATTCAATACACAAGATATTCTCTCTACAACCATGCCCAGAAAATAAATGCTTCCTCCTTTGAAACTGTTTATCTTGTATGTGTGTGTGTGTCTTTTTTTAATCTCGGAGAGGAAAGGTTGTCTGACGTTAGTGCCTGAGAACTGAAATTGACCCTTGCAATAAACCAAACACAAAGCATGTCTCTGCAAGACCTCTCCCCAGAGTACACAGACGGGGGTTGGGGGGGGGGGCGCCTATGGCTGGAAGACTGAAATGAACCCACTTAGGATGCAGTATACGCCACTTACTGTCCTGTGTGGTTTTTCCTTTTAGATTTCCTATCCCATCAGAGATACTGGCAAGATGACTGTCCAGAATGACAAAGAAGTCGAAGACACTTTCATGGATCCTGAGGACAAATGGCATCAGAGAGCACAGCAGCTCAAGGTCACCTACTAGATTGTGTGTTAAGTGTGCTTCAAGTGATACTGCTGGATATAAGTAATGTTTGTCGCTGAGTTCTTGCCATTTAAGGGTTATTCTAAGCCTAGAATACCTACCTACCTGAAGACTGCCTTCTGCCACAGCTTGTGTGCTTGCTCCGCCAGCAACCCTAACTACTGTGAAAGGTCCCCCGTCCCAGAACACCATCATTTCACACTCCAAACATACAGAGACAAAACCTCTCACAGAAGGAAGGGCTGGGGATGTGCAGAGGAAAAACAATATGTTTATTTGGGAGCTAATAGCTCCCCAGTAGACTCAGGAAACACTGTCTCTGAAGCTGGATGTGATCCCTCAGAACCCCATCAAGCCTTGTTTCCAGAACGTGCAAGCTTACCAACTGGTATCTTAGTATGACAGCATCCTTCTTGTCCATGGACACGCTTAAGTGTAGCTGGGGGGTGGGTAATTGTCCCACTATTTCTAGAAGACATAGAAAGGTCTTTTGTAGCTAATTGTTTCATGGAAACGATTTGTAGCTGGGTCAGTACATGGAATTATATGGACTCATTCTTGGAACAGGTTTCATCCCTGCTTAAGGGATGCAGGTTCTCCCTGCATGGGTGGCACATCTTTAACTCCAGTGTTCCAGCACTCAGAGGCAGGCAAGAGGGCTGTTAGTCAGAGGTCAGCCTGGTCTACATCGAAAGTGCCAGGCCTGCCAAGGCTACACAGTGAGACCTTGTCTCAAGGAGCGTGGGTGGGGTGGGTGGTGAGCCTTTTGAAATCACCAAGCCCAAGGAGCCTGTTGACATCACCAATTAAAGTCATACATGAAGCCACTGTAAAGTTCAAAACATTAAAGTTCCTCTAAGCATCATAGAAGTAAAAGAGAGAGAGAGAGAAAGAGAGAGAGAGAGAGAGAAAGAGAGAGAGAGAGAGAGAGATCTTAAACCCTCTCTTGTCCTCCTCAGGTCTCCAGGCTGCTAGTAGAATTGAAATAAGTAAATAAACCAAGTTACTTCCTCAGAACTTCCTGGAAGCTGGTGTTGGGGAAAAGATGAGGACAGAGGTGTCCCCTGGCAATGGCGTGTGGAGGACAGAATCCACTAGTCGATCTGATAAAGAACCCTGGGTCATCATGATTTTCATGTCAGATTCCTGTGCCCACATAAGATCTTTACATCCTGCTTAGGACCTCTTCCTGGACCTTTCCTGGGACTGTATTGTCCTGCAACAGTCTGTGCTCTCCCGTGGGTCTTCACAGGTTTCAGAGGTCCCATTTCATTGGTATGCCCAAACTGAAGGCATCAGGTCCTCTGAGGACATGCCAAGGTATATCCTTGTCCAGAAGATCCTTCCAAGTGTCCTAAGGATGAAGGATCTTCCCAGACCCAGAACAAAAGCAGCAGTGGTGGCATCACGAAATAGCCCAGAGTCCTTCACTAACCACCATCAAGTCCCTGTGACTAGCCCCTTTCCCCATCTTTCTAAAGAGCTGTGCTTTGGTCTGGCCAACACAGGCTTGTTTACCTGAAGTTCTTCCTTGCTGACAGTGATGGACTTAGTTAATAATTCATGCTGGATATGTCTTAATAATATTAGATAGGGATTAGAGAGATGGTTCAGTGTTTAAGAGCCGTGGCTGCTCTTCTAGAGGACCTGGGTTCAATTCCCAGCACCTACACGGCAGATCACAACTGTGTTTAATTTCAGTCCCAGGGAATCTGACATCCTCTTCTGGCCTCCACAGACAACAGACACACACGTACACACACACAGTGCATAGACATATATTTAGACAAAATTCACATATACATAAAATAACATTAGATAAATATTGGAACCTAAGGTCACATTTTTTTTAAAGACTTTTTATTTATTTTATTTATGAGTACACTGTAACTGTCTTCAGACACACCAGAAGAGGGCATCAGATCCCATTACAGATGGTTGTGAGCCACCATGTGGCTGCTGGGAATTGAACTCAGGACCTCTGGAAGAGCAGTCAGTGCTCTTAACCGCTGAGCCATCTCTCTAGCCCTCACTTTTTTTTTTTTTTTAATGAACTCAGAAGATAAACTGAGTACAACAGGAAGTTTTCTGGGCCAGAGTTAATCCTGGAGCCTGGGTAGAACTCTCAGGACCCCAGGGCCCAGCTAGGGCAGCTAAGAGTAACAGTGGGCTCTGAGTTAGAGGAGATGGAGGAAGAGTGTGCATTCTGCTCTCTGCTCATGACACATGAGCAGGAAAGCCACAAGACAGAAGCAGGCAGACAGTGTCTTTCACGGGGCTGGGGCGATGGCACACTGTGGGTGGACACCAGTGACCAAGTCTCACCGTACCACTCTCACCTCAGCATCAGGCACATTCCCCAAGGCTGTCACTCCACATGTGATATGAAAACCTACTGCCATTAAGCCGTTAGTCAGAGTGCCTGGAGGGGATAGCAATCGCCAGCGTGGGCAACAAAAGAATCCTACTGAGAACAGAATAGAATGGCGGATCTCCACGCTGATCTGATCGAGATTAAATAGCCTGAGAATGGCTTTGTATATTAACTTCAGGGGACTCAGGTCTCACCACCTAAAGAGTGACACCTGATGCCTCAATTGTCAGGGTAATAAATCTCCAGCCAGCCACAGATCTCGAGGAGGCTACTTGGAAGGTTCAGGAAATCATATCAAGTCCGGAAATGTCTTGCTTTCCGAGGACTGAAATGACATCTCCGGGCACTTATGTCTATGTGAATAAGAGGATTTAACACTCGAGACAATTCAGGTTTGGTAAAATGATGAGTCTTTGGACCTTGTTGACAAAGCACCCTAGGAGGAGGGCTGCTATCATCTGAATTGTCTGCAACAAAGGAGACCATGCAGATAGAGTCAAGCAGTAACCAGGACTTCCCAGAAGAGGAATTTCTCTTGGGGTTGTCTGTTGGTTGTTTTAGTTAGAATAAAAAGAGAAAATGTAAGCCAGGTGATGACAGAAAGCATGCCTAGTTAGTTACTCCATTATGACGCCCTTACTCAGCGAAAGGCTGCATAAATGTTGCAAAGAGTGCCATGATTGTTCCCAGTTAAAGTTTATAGATCATAACCAAGAGAGACTTGTTTGACCTCTACTAGCATGCTGACAGCATGGAGAGAGCCACTGTGTTTTAGAAACACACCTGTCGGATTAGAAAATAGCCATTTCTGGGTCAACGAGGTGGCTCAGCGAGTGAAGTCGCTTGCCGCCAAGCCTGACAACATGAGTTCTATCCCTGGGACCCCACTTGGTGGAAGGGGAGAATTGATTCCTGCACATGCACACAAACAAATAAATGTAATAAAAATAAATTCCAGGTAACACTTTTGGGGGCCCACTACAAGGAAATGTGTACTTGGGGCCACATCTAGGGCGAGTCTTTTTACCCATGTTCTCTCCCAGGCAGCTTGTTAAAACCATGTGGAAGAAAACCTTCTTCTTAACTGGATGCACCAGAGAGGGTTTTGTTTATTTGATATTTTTGTCAGTTTTTTTTTTTTTAACGGGGGGAAGCACTGCAGGTGAAAACTAACCCTTTATAAGAGCCAATGAGAGCCCCGGTCATTTCTTAAATGGCTCAAATCCCAAAGAAAACACGCTACATTGCAAATGGCAGTCATTCTTTACAAATACTGATATCACGAGCGATACCATATGTCACTGTCGTGAATTTAACAGTCTTGTCCTTAGCATCCTAACATGGTTCTATGGAGAAATGGAGAGCATGACTGTCACTTGGGATCGTGCTGTCAGCCTTGCAGATTGTATTCCGGGGAAGCGAAAGAAAACCTAAAAAACAGCATCCTCGTGATACAATCTTTCTTCCCCACCAACTAAAACAAATCAGAACAAGGGAAAGCATGCTTTGCCCAGTCGGAGTATTCTCACTGGCCTCCAGTGAGCGACCTAATGGCTGCATTTTTCAATTAACATTGCACAGAGGTGGGTCGTGAAGGGTTTTTTACATGTGAGCCCTGAAAGAGGGGGAAAAGACATTGCAGTTATATAACACGTCCATGCACATGGCCATCTTACTGTTAATAAGCAGTTAAATCATTCGTTCCAAAGACCTTTTTACCCTGCTCACTTTCCACAAAGTAATGAGTGCGCCACTCCTCGGGAAATACTCTCAAATGGATACACGGCACAATTTAGTTACACCGTGTATCTATTGTTCCGGGAGTACATATTGTTGTTACCGGACTTAGAAAAGCCTGAAGACTGCGCTGAGATCGAAGTCCCCTCCCCCCACCCCCAGATGTTTGATTGCCTAAGCGCAGGCTATATTAGGCAACAGAAAGCAAAAAACAACTCTTGTGGTTTCACGGACGCCCCGTCACAGCCCCGGCTCTTTCATGATCCTCTGAATGAGGTCTAATTTGTTTCATCTGGCCAAGAGGTCACTTCTAGCTGCTGACCTGCGTGCGCACGCCGAGCTGACGGTCTGAACTGAGTGTCAGATGGAGCCTGTACTTGGCTGGCACAGGCAAACTGCCGGTGTCTGGTGGGTGGGATTCTGGAGATACTCATTTAGTTGACATAAGCCTGCACCTGCTGGCACCGATGTATATTCTTCCACTGTGCATCTCTTGGGAGGTGAAGCTTCTCTCGGTCCAGTTCCCCATTTGGTGACATTATAGCTTATCAGTCAGAGACCTAATAGAGAGCTGTTTTAAACTCTCAAGCTCGGTCAGGGCTAACTAATATTTTCTTGGCCACTCACCCTCCAATCACCTACAATTAGGAGAGAACTCCCCATACTCTCTCCCTT
The DNA here is from genome assembly GCA_030674055.1 of Rhabdomys pumilio. NCBI lineage: Eukaryota > Metazoa > Chordata > Mammalia > Rodentia > Muridae > Rhabdomys > Rhabdomys pumilio. Next base: position 1,270,859 of record JANHMN010000024.1, on the reverse strand, counting down.
TCCATCCGCGGTCACGTTCCTAGATGTTTTGACCCTCCATTTTTTTAAAAAAGAATTCGTTGAAACTTTATGAAGAGTACTCATCCTCTGATTTTGCCTTAACTATATCTTTTTTAGAATTACCAAGAACATCTGTCTCAGTACGAAGATACAAAATCAGGCAACGTCCCAAGAGGTCAGTCTTCCGACGATGCCAATGGCCAGCAACCTTCCAGAAAAACAGCCAAGGCCAGGGTTCGGAAACAGAGGAAACCCCAGAGTGGCCTGAAATCTCTTGGGACAAAAGAGCCTGTGGTCAGTCAAAGCAATCAGAATAACCCTCTCCAACAACCACAAAACCAAAGGCAGACTATGGACGCGTCAGCAAAGAATGAGCTGGCTGCACCCGAGAATGCTTCTAATCCCAATTTACAGGACTCCAGAACACTCACCCACAATCCCAAAGTCACCTCTGACCCTTTTGTTCCACCCAAGCAGCCTTTTGACAGAGTATTGTATAAAAACCCTGTCTCAGGGCTGGACGCTAATAAAAGACGAGGACACAGGCATGAGGAAGAGAAGGGAATCTTGTATCAGCCTCAGCCCATCTACATGTTTGCTGATATCGATCTTCTGCAGGACTTTAGTGAACTTTCTCACAGACACGAGTCCCCGAGCCAGAGAGGACCTCCGTCTGATTATCACTCGAACACACGCAGGGCAACGAAGACGAAGAAGCCGTCCAAACAACCACAGGCAGAGACGAAATACAAGAACATAGAGATGCTCTGGTGAGAAGTCTCTTTAAATATTTAAAATTTTTAAAATTTATTTTTATTAATATACATGTGTTTGTGTGCACACTGTGTGCACATATATGCATGTGACTGCACATACACACATGTGACAGACAGACAGACAGACAGACAGACAGACAGACAGACAGACAGACAGGATTATGGAGCATGTGTGGAGGTCAGAAACAATGTGTGTACCTGGGGATTAACTCAGGGACATTAGGGTTTACATAAGTGATTTTACGCAGAGCCATCACAACTGCCTGGAAATTCCTTATCTTAAGTAGTGTTCTAGAGGAGAAATAAGAGGCTTGTAGAGAAAGAAAAGAGAGGAAGAAGGAGACAGTGGAGTCCTTGGGAAGGTGAGGCCAAAAGAAAAGGCCAACTAACCCCTCCCCTGCCTCAGATTCCTGCCTGACTTCTGGCACTCTTCTTTCTTCTCTTCCCAAATCTCCTCTACTGTTTCCATGGTAATGAAACTAGAAGTTGGAGCAAGGGGAGGGCACAGGGACCCAGGCAGAGTAAATTAACATGCTTAGAAAGATTTGAGTAATGACTGGAGAAACAGTTCTCTCCAGCCTGGAGTGGCATAGCCTTGAAAGGACACCAGAAATACCATCACTTTACAGAAACGACCTAAGAAGCCAAAGGTGGGGAAAGGCCTAGGGAAATTGTGCTATGCCTCTGAGGAAATGTTCTTGTAAGAACAAGGAAGTGAGGAACAGGTTTGTACCCAAGGACTATGAACTCTACTGTCCTAATGTGCACATGGAAAGAAAGTGCACCCAATGGTGTACTTTTCTGGCTCAGCGGTTACGAGCACTGACTGCTCTTCCAGAGGACCTGGGTTTGATTCCCAGCAACCACACAGTGGCTCACAACTATCTGTAACTCCATTTCCAGAGGATCTTATGCCGTCTCCAGTCTCTGAAGGCACTAAGCATACATGTGGTACAAGACATACATGTAAACAAAGCGTCCAGACACATAAAAGTGGCTGGGTGTGATGGTGCACAGCTTTAGTTCCAGCACTCAGGAGGCAGAGGCAGGAACATCTTTATAAATTCTAGGCCAGCCTGGTCTACATAACAGACTGCAAGCCAGCCAAGGCTACATAGTAAGACCCTGTCATAAATGAATAAATAAATAAATGAATAAATGAATAAGCAAATGAGTAAATAAATAAGACCTAATTTTTGTTTGTTTGGTTGGTTTTTCGAGACAGGGTTACTCTGTGTAGCCCTGGCTGTCCTGGAACTCACCCTGTAGACCAGGCTGGCCTCAAACTCAGAAATCCACCTGCCTCTGCCTCCCAAGTGCTGGGACTAAAGGCATGAACCACCACCACCTGGCAAGACCTAAATTTTTAAAATCTTGAAAAAGTGGCTATCTCTGGCAAGATAAATCAAGGTTATTTTTCATTCTTTCTTTAGAGTTAGAATTGTTCAACTTCCCCACAGCATAGATCCATTACTTCTATGAACAAGAAAAAAGAAAGTCAATTTTTACAAGTAATTTCAGGATACCATCCCTGATGCTCATTACCAAATATCTTTTCTGGACACTTGACATACAGTCTGACACTGTGGGGCACCTTCAAGGGCTTGCTTTCAAAAGTAGAGTGGGGCACAACTTTACATATAAATTAGAAGAGAGAGACAAGTTCTATACCAGACAGTCTGGGATATACATTTAGTAAGTTTCAGAGTCTGCTTCCTGGAGAGACAGCGATGACTGGCAAGCACTTTCACTGTCTTCTCTCTGGCTTTAGAGTAATGGCCTCTGACCCTTTTATCTTTATAAATAATACTTAAGTTGGGTGTGGTTGGGTGGACCCCTGTCACCTCACCACGCAGTAGGCAGAGGAAGGACACTGAGTTCCAGGACAGCCTAGGCTGCTCAGAGTTAACCTGACTGCAAACAACAGGCACATCTGTAAGCCTAGTGCCTCTAGTTTGAGCCCCAAACTCTAATCTCCACACATGCACCAAAACACATGTGTGAACACCATCATTCATGCAAACATGCACACTCATGCACACTCATGTGCACGCATACACACATACACACTAAACCCACACAGACAAAATAAAAATAAGTCATTTTTAGTTTCCAGTAGGTAGATAGAGAAAATTCCTTCCTGTTACTATTTTCCTTGGCAAAGCACTTTTGTTACAAATGAACTTAACATAATCAAATATGCTTCACCCATCCTATGATGTAATGGAATGCATCCACAGGCTTTGACCGTGGTGCTATCCTTTCACCTTGTCATTTTGGTCTTTTCTTTGTTCCTGGTGCTGTTGATGGAACCCAGAGCCTTGGACCTTTTAGGCAGGGACTCTCCCACATTCTATATCCCCCAGCCCATTATATCAGATTAGATTGCTCAATTTATTTGTCTAGGATTTAATGACATTCATATGCAAGAAGGAAGATAGGCTTACATCTCTCCTATCTCGTCCAGATATGTTATCAATATGCTATCAGACCAGGTAGGGTAGCCCAGGTCTGCAGTCCCAGCAATGGGAGATAGAGGCAGAAGAATCTGGAAGTCCTGTCAAGGTGAGGAGTTCATTAACATTTTGAGTTCCTGGTCAGACTGGTCAGACTGGTCAGACTGGTCAGACTGGGCTACAGGAGGAGGGGCCACCAGGGCATGGGGAGTGTCAGCTGTCAGCTCTATGCATATGTTGAAGACTGGGCTCTCTTTTATTCTTTGACATCCTCTGGGACAGGTTGTAAGCACATGTAAAAGTTCGAGGGATTTTTTTTTTTTTCCTGTGAAACCGTGGATCAAGGTTGTTTTGTCCAGCCTTGTTTCAGTTACTGTCTGTGAGCAGATTTGAACCCTCTACTCATTATCATCATGGTTTTTCCTCTTTATTTACACTGTTCCTGTTTCACCTTTGGTCAATCTAATGAGTTACTTTTTTTTCCTTTTGGGTTGTTGGGGGTGGGGGATGGGGGACAGAGTTTCCTTTCAGAGTCCTTGCTAGGGCCTAAAATGGTCAGTGTGTTACCAAGGCTGTCTCCAAACTCGTAGCAATCCTCCTGGCACGGCTTCCCAATGCTGGGGACTGTCCTCTGACACCCCTCTTACCAAGCAAGCAGCACCATTCATTCTTGGCATCCTCCATTCTCAACAAGGGAAATGACAAGTAAGGTCCCCTTTTTTTTTTTTTTTTTTTGACATTTTTTAAATGTTGTAAATTTCCTTAGTTGCTCTTTCCTCCTGGTTTCGGTTGATGCTGGTAGGTTGTGTCTGTTTGTTTGTTTTTTTCTCTCTCTTCACCTGTTTTGCATCTTCATGAGAATCGGTCTCACATGTCTGGCAATGTAAAAATCTTAGAGAAAGCTGAGTAGAGCCCGACTGACAGTGGATTTCCGTGGGATGGCCAGTGGACGGCCTGAAGGCTCCTCCCACCAGTTCTGAGTCTTTTTCTTAGGCAGCTCAATTGATTTCTGTCCCTGATACTTCACAGGTATAAGAACATTTTTCTGCCAGGCAGTGGTGGCGCACACCTTTAATCCCAGCACTTGGGAGGCAGAGGCAGGCGGATTTCTGAGTTCGAGGCCAGCCTGGTCTACAGAGTGAGTTCCAGGACAGCCAAGGCTACACAGAGAAACCCTGTCTCGAAAAACCAAAAAAAAAAAAAAAAAAAAGAAAGAAAGAAAAAAGAAAAAAGAAAAAGAAAGAAATGCAAATCTCAAAGGTGTGCAGCTTCAGAAAGGACAGTTGCCTCCCAGCATGAAGAAGAAAATCCCAAGATTTGCTGGCTGGCTTGTTTGTGCCGGGCACACAGTCCACCAAGTAAACCACATTCCCAGCCTGCCAATATTAACTCTTAAAACTCGAATCCTTTACCCAAAACCCCCGCACAAAAGCCATGTCTTTAGCTGATCCAGAACCTGCTTTGGCTTTAATTCCATTTTGTTTCCATCCTTGGAGATTCCCAGTTTCTCTGGCACAATCAACTACGTATCTAAAGAACGCCTGTTCGATTTAATATATCCTTTCTAGCTGTCGTGTAATGGGAAGGTCTTTGGTTTTTAAAATGCTGTGTCGGTTTTTGTGGTGGTGGTTTGATTGGTTGGTTGCTTACCTACTTGTTATCCTGTGCTTCATGCATTAACTGAAAGTCCTTAACACGGCTTTCCTATTAGGGACTGGAGAGAGGGCTCTGCAGGTAAGAGCAGAATATGATTTTAGAGGGTCTGAGTTCAGTTCCTAGCACTCACTTCCGATGCCTGTAAATCCAGGTGTAGGGGTCTGACATCCTCTTCTGAACTCTAAGGGCACCTGGACACACATGTACACATAGAGAGAGAAACATAAGTAAATGAAATAAATGTTTTTTTTTTTAAAGGAATTAGAATGTCCCAAAGAAAAAGAGGAGGATTTAAAGACAAGAAACCAATGTATTCCTGAAAACATTAATGGTTCCTAAGATTTCTACACAAAAAGCGGTGTTAGAGATTTAAGTTTTATTTAAAAAAACAAAACAAAAACCACTGTGTTTTCTCCAAAGGAAATTGCACTCTTCCTCAGACATGGAGCCCGCTAGTGCCTCTCCAGACTCCCGGCTTGCCCAGATCATGGAGCAGCACCAGCAAGCCCTGATGCAGCTGGCAGAGGTGCAGCCCAGCGAGGGCTCCTTGTCCAGCATCGTACTCCCGCCTATCCTGTCCAGGGTAGAAAGTGAATCCCAGCTCAGTTCAGAGAGAAGGCACAGACACCAGATGAAGATGGCCCGGAGTAATTCGGAAGGCTACCTGCTTCAGCTGGAGAAAGGGAGGAGACACCGGAAGCGAAGCGGAGCAAAGGTGATAAAAGCATGCTTGTCTAGCCAAGTCGCTCTTGAATTTTGATGACACAGATGGGCCTGGGTCGTTACTTAGCTTCTCACACAGTCAGGCAGTCCAGGAACCGAGAACCCTCTCCTCCAGTCCAAGCCACTCCCTGAGTTTCCCTCCCCGCCTTTCCAGAAGTTTCTGTTGCCAAAAATACCTACTCCCACTTCCTTTTCAGGTCCTCTCGAAGAGTCTACACTGCAGGTAGGAAACGATTAATCCTGACTTTATCCTCAGCGCAACCATCACGTTTCCTCACTCAAACCCCTCTCCTAAACTGAGTCCCACATCTTCACATCTGGAGAGAGAGTCAGGCTGAGTGAGTGTAAGCCACGTTGCTGGAGGTCTCTCGCCTCTACCACTGGTTCCTCGGTGTCAAACATGCCTCTTGGTGCACATCTCAACTCCGCTTCTACAGCAAAATATCCAGGCCACTCTGTTACTCTGTTTTCGCTAGATTCTTATCTAGAGTTTGGGTCAAAAAGTAGCGAGCATTTTTGCACAATTCAGTTTCTTCATGTCTTGTGTTTTGTTTTGGTTTGGTTTGGTTTGGTTTTTGTGTGTGTGTGTGATGGGGGAAGTTTGCAACCTTTTTAATTCTCAGAAAGACTACTTGCTTCCAGGGCAAAGTAATGTATTTTTGTGGGTTCTTTTTTCCTACTATAATAAAATACCCAAGGCAGGCTATTTTATGAAGAAGTTTATGTAGCTCATGGTTCTGAGGCATGGTTCCTATTAGCCTGGCACCAGAAGACCCCACTGTACTATAGACAGGGAGGCCTGAGTTTTGGGGCTCACAGGTTGCTTCTTTTCCCAGAGTAACGTCATCACGTGGCTGTTGGGTTCTAAAGTACTGCTTGTACCACTTTCAAGTGTTTCTCAAATAAACCAAGACCTACAGACCAGACTGGGAAGCAGGCATCATACGCATCGTTTCCATGGAGACATGCAATCAGCCTTTGCAACCCACACTTCTGTCAGCACAGTGACTGCCTGCTCACTCCAGAGCTTCTAGATCACCAGGGCCTAAGATTTAGACATATACAGTTTCTCAGAAGAGAATGTTCCTGTGGTTGAAAACCACAGCTTTTGAGCTGAATTTTCAGCAGCAGTCCTTGGTCCAGTCTCATCTCGTAGCAACATTGGAGGGGTGTTGCTCACTGGTTTGCTTCTCACCAATTACTCAGCCTACATTCTGATAGAACCCAGGACCACCAGCGTAGGGGACAGCACTGCCCACAGTGGGCTGAGCCCTTACGTCATCAATCACTAATTAAGAAAATGTCTTGCCTACAGCCCCATCTCATGGAAACATTTACTGACTTACTCCAGTCCCTGATTCCTCATAGAAACAACGAGAATTACTCTCACTTTTTTTTTTTTTTTTTTAGGTGTGATGTAATAGTCAATGAAATAATGTACTAAAGCCTCGGCTTATTCCCTAGCAAAGGTTACACACCAATTAAATGCCGTTTCCCTTTCCTTCCTCTTCACGAATTGAATCCTTGCTGAGAAAGGATAAAGGAAAATGTCCTGGTAAAAGTGTTTAGTGTTAGAACTAAGGCCATGGAAAGGTGAGGAGAGCAGGGGTAATTTCCTGCTTCTGACCACCCCTCCCCACCTCCCCACTTTCCATGAGGGTGGCTCCAATCCATACACATTCATTTTCTCAGCCCAGTACCTCAAGTCTACATGACACACACACACACACACACACACACACACACACACACACACAGGGGAGTGCTCTTTGTCCTTTAAGCCCTTCCAGAAGCCGAAGTGACTCAGAACTGAGCGGTTTGTATAGGACAGCAGGGAGTCCAGGCACCAGACAGAGGGAGTCATTATCCACATCACACCCATTTGCTGGCCATGTCAAATCTCTTGGTTTCCAAGGGCATCACCCCCCCCCCCCCCCCCCGGAATCACAGTAAAAATTTTGAGGATTTGTAAAGATAATCGGCCTGGGGCCCCCTTCCTCTTCTGGCAGTGCAGTTTGAGAGCGATTTCAGAATGCAAGGCATTGTTCATGTCATCCAATCCAGGCTTAAGACTAAGAAATTAACACAGCACAGGAGATGCCAAACTATCAAAATATACTTCTGCTGGCTCCGGCCGCCACTAAATAAGGTCTCAGTAAAGAGTTCCCTAGCAGATGAGGGTTTCGCCTCTGTAATTAACTGGTGTTTCTTGTCACAGACAATCTGGGGCTTGCTGCTTGGCTGCACCTAAGAAGAGGTTTATTTGGATTAATTTTAGTGACCGCAGAGCACACATATCCTTTGCTGGCTGCTCTCCGGCATCCAAGGCGTTGTTTTTATCTTGTTTTCAGTAACTTTCAGTCTTGTGCATCTGAGGAATTTTCTGGAGACTAGATCTGCAGCCATTCTCCCCAACACCAGCAGGGCTTAACATTTCTGAGCTGAAACAAATACATACAGACCTGCCAATGTCTCTTTAATTCAACCATACTCTGTGGAGTACACAGTGATAGTCATACGCCTTGCTCGAGAGAATCGTGAGTGATTAGTGGGGACCTCTCCCCACAGGAAAGTCCCATACAGCCTCCTTTTGAGGAGTCAACCCCAGTAGATGTCAGCTAGTGTGTGGCTTCGCTTGTTTGATTTCAGTTGTTGTCAGTGGTGGCGGTTTTGGGTTTTAGTTTGGGACACATTTTAAGACAGGATGTCACTCACTCTCTAGCCCAAGTGGACCTGACTCGTGGTGGTCCTCCTGCCTCAACCTACCATGTGTTAGTGTTACAGGTGAAAGCCACCAAGCCTGGGTTCCTGTGAGCTTTATGCAGAGACAAATGGAGACTGTGCTGTTGTCTAGAACGTGACTCTGTATTCATCTGTTTGGTCCCTATATTCAGAGACTCGGTAGAACTGCGGTGTTGATTTCTTAGAATTGCCAGTGTCACCGTCATCATCACCAATGTCACCATCCTCTTTGTTTTGGCACCGTGCTGCGTTTTAGTCTTTTAAAAACCAAGAAGTAAATGAAAATAACGTCTGAGGATTGTTTGACTGTAAAAGACTGTTGAAGAAGCTTAAAGTTAGCTTAGCTGCCTAGGGCAGGACACATAGGGGTTGGGCAAGGCAAGTGAGGGTCAGTGGGTCCTGGAAGATTTTTGTTTTGTTCTCTTTCTCTCAGAATGATGCAGATGTTATACAGTGAGATCGGGCAATGCTTACACAAGTCGGTGACTATCCTAAGAATCATCGAACTGAACAGGTTTAAATGAGTAAATCTTGTGGTATGAGAATTACATCCCAACAGTGCTGTTAAGACTTCAGATGGAGAGAGATCAAACAGAATCGCAGCCCTGAGCTCCTCCTGATGCCTTGCGCCAAACCTAAGCAGATCCAAGATTCTCACCGCCAGTCACCCGGAACAAACTCCCCCAGGAGCCACCCCCTGTCCCCTGAGAGATGTCGCAGGGCTGTGGGCAGCTCATCCTCTAAAGGGATCAGCAGCCATGGGGATGGCCCATTTGGGCCACATGCTTTCCCTTCGAGTCTGTATGCAAAGCTAGATCCTGGGCTCTGGTTTGGTTTTTGGGTTTTTTTTTTTTTTTTCACCCTAACCTTGATGCTTCCTGAAGTTGCTAGCAAGAAGCAGGGCTGAAGATCAACAGACAATTATCCCTGCTTCCTGGCACGGCCTTTGTGAGTCGGTAGGATGATTAAAAGTTAAGCTGCACCGGGCTAAGGATGAGATTTCTACCCTCTGATCATTTCTTTCTCATCATCTTTGAACAAATTGGATTTATGGCTTGGATATGAGTCGTGGTTTAATTTCTTTTAACCTATTTTTGTATTTTTTTTTTTTTTTACTTTGGCAAATAGATCATCATTTAGTGATTTCAAAACAGTGACACAGAGGGCGCACGTAAGAAGACTGGGCTTGGGCTGGAGAGATGGCTCAGCCGTTAAAGGCTAGGCTCACAACCAAAAATATAAGAAGACTGGGCTTGTAGTCATAAGCATAGGTTGTCTAAGTTCAGCCAACAATTAAAAGCAGCTGGGATTTTTAAGGAGTGTTAATGCCCAGCTTTGTAACCAAGGTTTGAGAAAAAGAACCGTCTTATCACTCCCATGGTGGCAGACATACTGACTGGTAGCCTTAAGTGTTCGTTAGATCTTAATAGCCATACTCCCATCGATTTATTTCAAGGAATTAAAGTAACATACAGTGTTTACCTCAGTGTATCTTCAATGGTCACCATTTAGAGAAACACCTACATTATTTAATGACACTAAATGATAAACTACTTACCTAAAATTCACATTTGTGAAATCCACTTGGTGTCAGGTCAGTAAAGGGTACAACCAAAACGGTTTAGTAAAAGTATTAAAATAATCGTAGTATTTAAATGCTCTTATAAGAAGAGGGGACAGCAAGATGGCTCAGCGGATAAAGCTGTTTGTCTCACAGGGCTAATGATGTGAGCTTGTGTGTGCATGAGCACGCGCGCGCGCGCACACACACACACACACACACACACACACACACACACACTTATAAATAAATGCTTTTAACCAAAAATTCTTTCGTATTAAAAACAAGAGTATGAAGAAGCCAAACATAGTGGCATGTGCTAATAATCCCAACACTGGGGCTGAAAAACTACAAGTTCAAGGACAGCTAGGGTTACAGCGCCAGCTCCGCCCTCCCAAAAGAAAGACACAGTCATACAGTGGACAGGGAACAGACATGAACACATCTGGTGCTTTTATCTTGGTAAAGACCATTTTCCTAAAGATTTACACTTTGGAATGTCCTTCGATAAGCAATAATTCCCTCTGTCTATTTTAATGTTAGTTTTAATGATTTCAGACCAAAGGCTTCCTTAAAGTAAAATCTTGCCTTCTCTTGTTCCTTAGACTTTGACACACTGAGAGAGTTTTGAGCATAAATGTTCAACATCGTGACAGGGCCAATTCTGTTTACCGAGCCTTTAATCCTTGAAGGGCAGAAGTGTTGACCTTGACTGGTTCACTATTTTGCTCCCTCTGAATAGTGACACTGAAGCCCTGGGGTGCTGGGGACATTGCTTCCAAAGCGGTGACAGGCTGCCCTGCAATTTCAAAACCATGGGTTCCTTCTTCTTTCATACAATTAACCCAGAGGTAGGCAGCTGCTAACACCAGGGTTTCCCCAGCTCAAAACATCAGAACCAAGAACTATGTGGTTCCTGTCCTGAAGGAGCACTGTTCCAGCTCCAGGAATCCCATTCACTTTGGGGGTGGAGATAAAAAATAAAAATGAGGGGCCGGGAGAGATGGCTCAGTGGTTAAGAGCACTGACAGCTCTTCCAGAGGTCCTGAGTTCAATTCCCAGCAACCCGTGATTTAAAACCATCTGTAATGGGATCTGATGCCCTCTGCTGGGTGTCTGAAGACAGCTACAGTGTACTCACATATATTAAATAAATAATAAATAAATAAATAAATAAATAAATAAATAAATAAATAAATATGAGAAGGGAGGGGCTGTGCCAGCCTGAACGAAAGTTTCCAAAAATCTGAGCACTCTCCATCAAACTCAAATATATTTCACAGGGCCAGAGCTCCGTGCTGGGGAGATTTCAGGGAAAGAGTTGGTCCGTATCCGTGGGTTCTGGAAACAGCACACCTTCAATGAATGTAACTGACTTTCCCAAGTCATTATAACATCAGAACGACTCTCTGAGTAGTGCTTATGTCATGCCAGGTATTAGTAATCCAGAGAGGAAGCAAGCATATGGGCAGTGTGCGCAGTTTGTAGACTGATACTGCATGTTACATACGGACTTGGGCATCTTAGGCTGCAGTATCCACAGTGTGCCCTGGAAACCACATACCCGCAGGTGACATGGGACAACTAACTGTAGTGATTGTCCCAGCTTCTGCAGTGGGAGAATCCAAGGAGCAGCCAGTGCAGTAAGTAAAAACCACATTGGGACAAACGGTTGATACAATGTATGGATAGTTCATTCTTAGGATCATGGAGCTACCGGAAGTAATTCTAACTGACCTGATGAAATGTTTTCATTCATCTGATAATCATGGCCAAACTGCGTCTCAGAAAAGGCTCACCAGATACACAACCCATCAGGATGGCAGGATGGCTCAGTGGTTAAGGGCACTTGCTGCTCTTACAGAGGACCTGGGTTTGGTTCCCAGCACCCACATGGTGGCTCACTGCTATCTGTAACTCCAGCTCTGGGAGATCCAACACGCTCTTCTGACTTCTGGATGCCCGTCAAATTTTCCAAAGTCACACTAACAGAACAAAATGAATTTCTCAGTGGGTCTTGCCAAGACTCAACTGCTCTCTTTTGTGTCTTATCAGTGAATGACAGTTGGTTTTCATCCTCAAAATTATCTATTATTTCAACAATGACCTATGGTTTCATTGTCTACTGATGTGTCTCTGAAAGGCAGGATTCACCTCAGTGGACAGGAACTTTCTGAATCTGTGTGCTGGCCTGCCTGCCGTGTTGGTGAGGGCTCCTTTGATTTTGCAAACTGCTCATAGTAACAGCTGCATAGGAGAGTTGTGTTAACTCTGCTTCAGCTAAAAATGTTAGCCAAAGAGCGAACTATTTCCTTGAAATTACTTATTATTTCTGAATTTCAATTTCTTTTATCTCGGAAGTGAAAGGCTCAGAACACATTAGCTAACCAGCTACAAATGCCAAATAGAATACGATCAGTAACTACCATAAAATAGCGCCATTGCCAAGAAATGTCCTCATTCTCCCGCCTTCCGCCAGAGCTTTCTGGTCTTCACTGTACTTCCTCCCTGTACTCTGATGACTTCTTTAAGGGACACCAGTCCTTGAAAAGAACCATTTCTGTGGTTGTATTTTTTTAGAGTTCCAAGCTGAAAGGTTATCAGAAAAGAGATGTGAATCTTGGAGGCCTGGGACCTGACTTTGCGTCCGTCAGAGACAAAGTAAGCAGCGTGCGGGTTGTTCAGCCCCAGTGTTCTCTACCTGTCCTTAGCAATGTGGGTAAAGATGCATCCCAGCATCGGTGCAACCCTCTGGCACTGGGTAGACACCCCTCCAAAACAGCCATGCAGACCATGCAGACATAATAGAGTCCCAGATTCTCCTGCTGGAAAAAAAAAAAAAAAGCATTCTTAGCCTGTGTTATTTTATGCACAGCCTTTCTGTTAGATTTGAAAGCCTCCCAGAAGAGTGGGGCGCATGAGTGTGGACAGTGATGCGTGTGCTGTGCGGCTGTTGGTCTCCCTGATAGAGTTGTCTTGATAACTTTGAAGTGGCTACAGAGAAGACACTTAGGATCCGAGTTCCCCAGCCCCTAGGAAGTGCATCCACTTTATTCTCTTTCCTCTGGTGAAAGGAGATCTTCATTTAATGTGTTTGAACTGCAGTTGCACTCAGGCATAAAAAGAGCCTAGTTCAAAGTTGGAAGCAAAAATGAAAATAAATTGGGTAAATGCAACAAAGAACAGGCTCAATAGGATTCAGCTTCTGTTAAGAGAACACCCGGGGGTGCGGCTGCACTCAGCAGTTTCTCCAGGGAAACGTTAACCAGTTCACTGCTGCCACGGTACATAGGTCACCCTCCTGGGCCGCCCACCTCCATTAAAACAATGTCACTGAGAGAATTAGCAGAGACTCATTCTCCTCCATTTCTCCTGGCAGATGCAAGCGTTATTGCTGCAAAAAGAATATGCAAAGCAAGTCAAGGAATACAACATGAAGACGCTGTCGGTTCTGTCCAAACCGCAGATGTCAAAAACTGAGAGTAAATCAGCAATTTCTCGGAAGAAGGTAAGAAGCTCTCGTGGGGCGTTTATTGCTTCAGTCAGAATTAAAGGGACACTGTGGCCACCTCCTCACCTCAAAAGATGGGCTTGGATGTTCAGAAACAGCCATTCCTACATTTACAAGTTATCCACAAATACCAATGTAAACACACACACACACACACACACACACAAGTCAGTATATTGTCTAAATTGTTTGTCACACGTAGAAATAACAAAGTGATTTCTCGGCAAGAGCCTGCAGTCAAATTAATTATTGGTCTCATTCTCTATTCATTAAGTAGCATTCAAGGGAACAGAGCTCTCTTGCTCTTCACAACAAACAAACAAACAAACAAACCCTTGATGGTTTATTTTAAGTTCATTTCTCTATGCTTTTCCAGGGGGATTGTATGGGTTCCTCTGGTGGGGAAAAAAAAACAAACTATTTTTAAAAAATACAGAGCAGCCATCCTCTGAGATGCCATCTAACCAAGAGTCGGGATGTGAGTGAAAAGTGTGCTATGGCAACACGCTGTAACCCTCAGCCTCAGTGGATTTACTCCTACATCGCCATGGGGACTCCTCGCAGGAGGAAGACACAATCCTTTGCTGCCATTAGGGATGTGTGCTGTGTGTTCTCCTTTGCCGATCGTCCTGTCAATTCTTCTTCCGACCTTGATGACCTCATCTTCCTCACCAAATGCCCATGATACCGTTTCTTTCTTTCTCCAAACAATTGCATTTTTTATAAAGATGTTCATAGCACCAAACCGACAGGAATTCCCATAGCCGTCTCATTCACGTGCAGAAGGAGAACTCTTTATGTTTTGATGGGTTTTTTTTTCCCCCTTTCTGATACTTGAAACTACATTCTCATCTCAGCTTTCAGTAAATTCTTCTTAAAACTTAAGCAGGTAGTGGGAACCATGCCTGATTTTAATCCAGGTACTCAGGAGGCAGAGGCAGGCAGATCTCTGTGAATTCAAAGCCAGCCTGGTCTGCAAAGTGAGTCCTAGGGCAGCCAAGGATACACAGAGAAACTCTGTCTCAAAACAAACAAAGCTCAGGACTTTAAAACCCTATTTTACAGAGGTCCCAGATTTTAGTTCCAAGCACCCATACAATGGCTCACAACCATCTGTAACTTCAGAGCCAGAGGATCCAACGTAATGAGCGAAGTTCGGTTTTCATCCTACTACCAGTGATGCCTTCACTCTCCAGCTACAAGCCTTTGTTGCATAGAAAGGCTTAATTGAAGGCTTAATTCTATTAGAAGTTCGGCGTTGGCAAGACTTTCAGAAAGTTGACAGTTGAAACACACGAGAAGTCAGTTTGCAAACACGTCAAAGAATCTTTCACTGTCAAAACATCCGACCTACACAGCAGCTGTCCATGTCCCTCCGCAGCTCCATTTTGCTCCACAACATACTGTTGGTAACTATTTTGTGCAACCTGTGCCTTATAATGTGTCGCCTGCATTTTCTACCATTTGTGCCATATTACAGCCACTATCTCTGTCTATAAACTTCTCCTAAGACGAACTTCCCACTTTAAATGAAGTTTTTTTTTTTTTTCCTTGTTATGCCCTTAGGCTTTGGACTATGCCAAGACCATCCCCAAACCCAAACCACCAAATCTACCTGATCAAACAGCAAAGAAAACTAAGAACTCAAGGCACAGTGAAAAAGAAGGAGGCTTACCAGAAATCTCCCTGCTGGAGATCCTGCAGAACAGACACGAGCGGGAAAAGCAGGCCGTGGCTGCTTTCAAAGTCCTCCACATCGTCTAGACAGTATTTAGTGGGGATCAAAAGTACGATGCAAGGGACATGGAGACGAGAAAGTAAACAATTCCACGATGAGTGGTGAGCTGGCACTGCCGCCTGCCTGCTGCCCATGTCTGCCCTGTGCAGAAGTTAATGATGGCATGTTTAACTTTCTGGAAAGAAAAAAATACATACAATTATTTCTTTTCAAATCTGTTAGAATTTGGGCCGGTAGATGGCTAGACAATAAAGCCTTTGGTTTTATATTGGGTCTTCTGATTTGTTAAACTACCTTTGCCCTTCTTCCACACAATGAAAATTTACAAGTACCTCCAAATAAATTTGTCTGCATGTGTTTCTCTAACCCCCCAAGACAGAGTGTACCTACTTCAGTTTTTACTAAAATGGGTTTGGCTGACCTAGTCACCAAGATAGCATATCCAAAATAATACTCCCGCTTTCAAGTCTCAAAAAAAGTCTTATACATAAAGTTGAGAATTTGAAGGTACATCTAGATGTGTATATTGGAATAGGAAAAAAGAATCCTGATTCCATTCTAACACAGCACTAAGACTAAGACGTTAATCATAAATCCCACAGTGTAGGCAAATCCACCTCACATCACCTTATGGTCAAAGCCACTGACTCCACATCTATAAATGTAATGGGCTATCTTGTTATCATTGTGGTTATCTTCAGATATTATCAAATGCATGCACTTCAGAGATTACTGCGAACATAAATATATCCATTTTTATTTTTCTCTTTTGAAGCATTTTCAAGATTCGTAGTCTTAAAATTACTGAAGAATCAGGAGCATCAGCATCTGCTTGTACTCTCTGAACTTGGAAAGTTGAGGAAGGGGAGATAGGGGTGTGTTTCAAGAGAGAGGCTAGCCTGATACATAGTAACAAATGCTCATAGTCTATTTCAGAACAACAAAGCAAATTGTGATAGTCTGTCTCCAAAAAACAACAAATTTACTGAAAGACTTTTCTTACCTCCTTGCTGGACATTGCATCCTTTGACGAATATGTCCAGAAATCGGCCATTTTAACAACCAAGGGTTAAGTCTAAGCATGTGGTGTATGGATTAGCTTTGGAAATCCACTCTTAATGTGCCAGGCAGTGATAGCACACACCTTTAATCCCAGCCCTTGGGAGGCAGGGGTAGGCCAATCTCTTCCTTCTTGGACAGCCAAGGCTACGGAGAGAAACCCTGTCTCAAAAAACAAAACAAGCAAGCAAACCAAAACAACAACAGCAAAAGAAATTCACTTTCCAGTTGTATTTGCACTACAGGTGTCTGATGGGTACAAATGCTGCCTGCATGAAACCTCCGCTTACAGCTGCAAGCCTAGCTGATAGCCAAGGAGTTCATTTACTTGTGGACAAAAGATGTTAAGAATTTCAACTCCTCCCACCACCTCCACACTCACCTTCAGGAGCCAATGCTTAGCTGAAGGAGAGGAATTGAGTTGGCAGACTGCAAACACCATTTCACAGAATCCCTCCCCCACAGAACATCCATTCTCAACCTGTGGATCAAAACCCCCAGGGTCATTTCTCAGCTAGCCTATGTATCAGATATTTACATTACAATTCATAACAGTAGCAAAATTACAGTTATAAAGTAGCAACAAAAAGAATTGTATGGTTGAGGGTCACCACAACATGAGGAACTATACATTTTTTTTAAATTTATTTATTTACTTATTTATTTTGGTTTTCTGAGACAGGGTTTCTCTGTGTAGCTCTGGCTGTCCTGGAACTCACTCTGTAGACCAGGCTGGCCTCGAACTCAGAAATCCGACTACCTCTGCCTCCCAAGTGCTGGGATTAAAGGTGTGCGCCACCACTGGCTGAGGAGTTGTATTAAAGGGCTGAAGCAATAGGAAGATTTGAGAAGCACTGCTCTAGGACATCAAAATTCTTTACTCAGAGCCAAATGGCATCTAAAGTACTTCAGCTAAAAAAATACAATAGTCGCTCCAAGTTTGGGGGTTGAAGCCAAAGAACGAATCCAATGGGCCTTCCTGTGACCTCAATCTATGCTCATCCGTGAAGGTTCAGTGGAACGTCACTAAGTTACCATCGTCCAGCAACAGACAAGAGTCAGTACAGTGAAGGAAAACTGCTTTGCCTCTCCTCCTTTACATTGCATGATATTGATTTCATAAACATAACTGATCAATTATATAGCATTTGTTTCAGAAACTCAAAAAAAAAAAGAAAGAAAGAAAGAAAGAAAGAAAGAAAGAAAGAAAGAAAGAAA
>JANHMN010000024.1:1221649-1253409 GCA_030674055.1 Rhabdomys pumilio | reverse complement strand
AAAGAAAGAAAGAAAGAAAGAAAGAAAGAAAGAAAGAAAGAAAGAAAGAAGGACCCTGCCTAGTGGAAGGCAGCCATATATACCCCCGTATTCATCAATATGGCATCAAAACCTTCTATTAGAACATGTGGAGGGCTGGCAAGAGGCTCAGCAGGTACAAGTGTTTGCCACGAAAGCCTGGCAGCCTGAGTTCAACCCTTGGGGCCCATAGTGGAAGGAGAGGACTCCTGAGTGTTGTCCTCTGACCACAGGAGCGTGCACCCGCGAGCAAGCACACACACACACACACACACACACACACACACACACACACACTAGATAGAGGATAGAAAATACCACTATCTAGGAAATCCTTGCGTTTTGACAAAACAAGGAAGTTGGCTAATAGAATGAAAGAGCCGAGGCATGGAAGCCAAGAAGGAAAGAAGCAAGAAGAGGTTGAGACTTGAGTGGTAGCATGAGGAAGACGAGGAGCGGGGGTGGAGGGGGGGGCTGGGGAGGAAAATGTATTTGACCAGACCTTATAGGAGCCATTGAAAGGCATAGGCCAATTCTGCTCAGTCTCTGTGAGCTGGTCCAGATAAAGGCTCTTTAAGCCATGCATTCTCTTTATTACAGCCTTCATTTCGCAGTGCTTTTTTTCCATCTTAAGTTTCCACAAGAGCATCCTCTTCCACGGAACCTTTTTTATTTTTTTTACAAGTAGCTGTATTTAATGACAGCTGTCTTCTCGATATTGTTTTGTGTCGTAAGGAGCCTCTTGGGACGTATCCAGAAACCAAGTCAAGAAAAGACAATATCAAGGAACAAAATGAAGGGTAAGCCTAGCAAAGGCAATGATGCCTAATGGGTCCAATTGGGGCTTATTATTGGCTAATGAATCATTGTCAAAACATCACAGCAAGCACGCGCGTGCACAGTCTCGTCCACGGTGAGAAAATGACTCTTCATCCCAACAGTTATTAACTGGGAGTTGTTTGAAAACACGTCCAGTAATTACACCAACACTGGAGCTAATTGAGAACTTTGAGTTAACAGCAAACAGCCTACAACAGCAGACTCGGTCAACTCAGACGGGGTTTCTTTTCTAATTACTTACTGAAAAAATAGCACGGAAGGAAATTGAATTTGGCAGTCAATATGCGGATACCAAGATTAGCTAAATCTCCCTAAGATGTCATTGGTATGTAAATACATATCATATACATAATCGTGACATATATGTCATGGTATTAGCATTTGGAAATAGGAATTTCTTAAGAAAAAAATTACAATTGCTCTCCCCAGTACAGTCTTTTAAATATGACTGTTACCTAATGTAGCAAACCATGGATAATGCGAATTTCAGCCAAATCTCAAGTATTCATAGGCATAGGGCATCTCATCCCTACAGCTCAGTATGGTTCCATAGCTCTGTTCCCAGTGGGTGGAAACAGACAGGGGTACCTAAATGCTCCATCTGCTCCATCTGCCTCTTTTTGTTATTTTCCCAGAGAGGAAAGGATTGAAAACTTTAGCAACAGAGTGAAATCTCTGCTTTGGGACAGATTTTGTTTGTCCACGGTGCTCACTCTGCACCCGTGACTGTAAGAAATCATCTACCATGTCAAAGGTAACAATACTATTTCTATACTATAAAGGGAAAAAAAAAAGGTGAAACATGAACTCTTTGAAAAGTTACATACAAAGAAAAAAAGGTTACACTTATGGCCAGGGGAGATGGCTTCATTCTAATGTGAGGGTCTGAGGTTGGATCCCCGGTACCCACACATCTGTAATCCTGACACTGTCTGATGGGAGAGGTGGAGAACCATAGAGCCCTGGAACTCAGTGGACAGTCAGTCCAGCAGACTCAATGAGCTCAGAGGTCAACAAGAAACCAGAGCAACTGAGAAAGACACCCAACATCCATGCTTGACCCTCCCTGGAAAATACACACACACACACACACACACACACCTGCAAGCACACTCAGTTATGTTTAATTTATTTCACCTTTTAAACTATACTGAGAAGTCGCTCAGCACGGTTGAAAGCCAGTGGCATTCAGAACTGTCCCTTACCCACTGCTTCCATACTGAATGTCATGCCTGTTTCCTGTGGCTTCCATAAGCAGCAGCATACATCCTTCTCATATAGGGACTGAGAAAATATAAATACCGACTTCTCAAGCTAACGGCTTGCAATGGCAGATTTTTCGTCTATTCCTCTCACTCCCTAAATTATGCCGCAACTTGAGGCATCCACAGATTTTACTGTTAATGTCTTAATTTGTACAGGAGAAAAAGAAAAACCTGGAAAGCTGGGGCTTCTCAAACTGTTATAAAGACAACACATTGTGAATCTCAATAAGGTGTAAAATAAATGGTTTTTTTTTTTTTCATCTCTCTGTTGAGCAGTGCTCTTTAGAAAATGTGAAGAGAGAAAAAAGAGTTTGGTGGTGGACAGGTTTATGTCTCTTGCTGCCTTTCCATTACCTTTTTATTTCCCCCTTGCAAACTTGGGTCACATAAGTAATTAATTTTCAATAAGCTGGATAAGTGGTCTTTGCTATTACATTGCTCTAACAGGTTGGGGGCCGGGGAATGACAGCAATGCAAGAATTCTAGGCAAATTTAGTTAGTAAGGCCTTGGTATTCCTCCGAAGACTTCATACAGACTCTTTTATTGAAATGTCAGTTCACAGAGGCCAGCCATGATCTTGGGACCACTAACCTGCTTCTTAGTTGATCATCCTTGTTGTAGTCCCAAGCTCCATGTGAATTTATGTATGTACAGCCATGTTCAATGCAAAAGGTTAGAACAAAATGCTGGGTGCCTTTCTCTGCTGTTTCTCACTTTGTTGCCTTGATACAAATGGCCTCTCATTGATCCAGAAACTCACAGATGTTTTGGCTAAGGTACCCAGTCAGTGAGCTCTGTTGAACTGCCTGTTACTACTTTCTAGTGCTGAGGTCACAGGCATAGGTAGCCATGCTGGGAGTTCAAACTCAGGTCCTTATACTTGCAGACCAAAAGCTCTTGTCCACCACGCTGTCTCCACAGCCCTGGGTCCCAAGTCTACACCCATACTCTGAATATGACAGTTTAAAAAAAAACTCAAAAAATTAGTCTTTTGAAAAACTGTCTACACAGAGAAAAGCAGAGAATATTCTGACTAAACTACAATGAATAATTTGGGCCCCCCTTTTTTTCTTTTATGGCAACCCCTCTCCCCATTTAGTATTTCACTATAGTCTTTCACGTCCAAGCGGTAGTGAAAATTAGTATCATAAAGCCTGGCTGGCTGTGACTCTCATTGCCACTCTGTCACCTGGCAGTGACGTCCCTCCCTGTTTTCTCTGCACCCACACAGTGGTGACACTTTGAAGTGTTGCAGATGAGGTCCCTAAATTTGTTGTCCCTACTTAAAATTGATAATCTCCTATGTTACAAACCTCAAGCACCTATTTTTAATGAAAGCTTTAGATGAATATCAAAGAACTATTTAGCCGTGTCTAATATTTTAATTAGATTATAGTCTCAATTTAACCCATTAAATCTCCTTTGATGATCCCCATATTTAGTGTTTAGCCTCAGATGCACGAGGTAATGAATACTGAACCTTTTGATTTAATGAGAATTTCGGCTCTTCCAGCCTGCACCTCTTTTCTGTGTACCCTTTATTTTGCTGGCTATAGAATTCAGTTAATTGAAGGGGTCTCTCACCGTCACACATTAAGGAGGATAAATTAGCATCCCCATTCTGACTGAAAAATGCAGGCGGACAGTTCCGCTTTGATCTGAGGACTGAGCTGAAGAAGGCAGCAGCCCCCTGAAAATGAGCTGATG
This sequence comes from Rhabdomys pumilio, assembly GCA_030674055.1. NCBI lineage: Eukaryota > Metazoa > Chordata > Mammalia > Rodentia > Muridae > Rhabdomys > Rhabdomys pumilio. Next base: position 1,249,578 of record JANHMN010000024.1, on the reverse strand, counting down.
GCCTTGTTATCAGAGCCCAACACAGACTCGTCCGTGTGTCACAAAACGCTTAATGTCTTAATTGGTCACCTTCCAATTCTGCCTGTCCTGTTCATCTCGTTCTTCTGAGAGCCTGCATATGCAAGTGTGTCCATCTGTCCATCCCTCTGTCTGTCTGTGTCCTGTCTGGCCTTCTCTTTTCTCCTGCTTCTCCCCTCTCTTCACTCAGCTACATAACTAGATTTTAAATGAAGTTCAATTCAGGAAAAAGGCAATACATCCATCATCAGAATCTGATCCAGGACTCCCCACAGCTAGGAAAACCGTGACTATTCAAGGCCCTTGATTAAAATGGTAGCACGTGCGTGGGTGCGTGCGTGCGTGGGTGCGTGCGTGCGTACGTGCGTGTGTACGTGCGTGGGTGTGTGGGTGTGTGGGTGCGTGCTTGCGTGCGTGCGTGCGTGCGTGTGTGTGTGTGTGTGTGTGTGTGTGTGTGTGTGTGTAACTTCTGCACATCCTCCCACGTACTCTAGGTTATTTATGAAGCTTAGCATAGCATAAGGTAAACGCTATAAACATGGCTGTCAGATTGCATTGTTCAGGAAGTGGTGACGAGAAAACAGAGGCTGAACCTGTTCCCAACAGAAGACATATCTTTTCAAATATTCTCGATGGGTGATTGAATCCACCGTTGTTTGGATCCGCACCATCAAACAAATGCAGACAAGCACATTTAGGAAATGTTTTTAAACTGCATTTACTAGTTTTACTAGTTTTCTGTGTATGTATGTGTGTATAAGGCTGTTCTCTCCTACCATGTAAATCCTGGGTTTGGAGCTTAGTTCATCAGGAATGGCCACAAGTGCCTTTACCCACTGAGTTGTCTCTGACCCACTCCTTGTGATTTCTACAAACATCTGGAGCTATTCAGAGCCTTCCACAGACACAATGCTTAGGTACTATGCTCTTATCCTCATAACTCATAACCAAGCCATGGGTGTGTATGTCTCTTACTCTGATGTCAGAAGGGCTATTCTGTTTCCTTCCTTCTATACAAAAGAGGGGATACACTGAATAAAAGTATGTTCTAAAATTCTTTGGGCCCTTTATGTACTTGTTCTTGGTGACAAATTTATCCCCCTTCTTACTTTTGTGCTTTATCTTGGCCAACTAGAGCACTGTCAAAATCATCTTAATGAGCCCAGCTAGCCTGTCCCCACCTTGTTATCGGGCTGTGTGTGAGCTTCCCCAAGTCCTCAGCTTTAATCTGTTCTAGTTGATAAAGAGATTTGCCCTATATCTCAGCAAATTAATTTCATTCTTGAGAAATAAAGATGAAGGATCAATTCGATTCCAACATCGGGACAAATAAAGGCCAAAAATAAAAAATTTCAGATAGTAAAACTTTTGAATAAATATGGTAGACTGGAAACACACACAGAGACACACTACACACACTCATTTCACTTTCAAGATGAATCTTAGGAAACAGTTGTGTAACACTATTCCTGGGGAAATATGAACAAGTTCACTTATCCCAGATAGGGAACCAACAGCAGATCAAAGTACAGACACTACCAAACTCAGTGAGCCAATGAATTTCATTGGGGTTATTTATAGAAATAAGGGAGAAGGGTTACTGACAGGAGCAGAAATGACTCAAAGACAGCTGCATCACCAAAGCCCACCCTGGCATGGGTGACAACTCACAAAGCTGGGAACCTAAAGCACACTGCATAGCCTGCAGGCAGCTCAACAGGTTTGAGAGTGTCCTTTCCCAGTAGCATAGTTGGTCTGGGCCTTTTCCAGCCAGCTCAGCTGGTCCCTGGGTTTTGTTTGTCTTGTCCTTGTTTCCTCCAGGTTGCTTAGTATGAGACTCATCTAAGCAGTATAGCTTGTCTGAGAGTGATTTCTAGCTGTCTTTACAGCCTATGCACACACTTGGAAAAGAAGGAGCCTAGTGAATCTGATCAATTTCAGGGACTTCCTGCATGTCTTTTTGAGGTATTTATGTCTTTAGAAGCTTCCCCATAGGATGGAATGTTTCCCCTTCGCATTAGACTATAGAATAATTTACCTCCCTGTAAACATCTTGTATCTTGATGAGCTTTCCTTCAAAGTGGAAGGTTTTCATCTTAGAGAAAAAAGAATGCTACACCACAGTAATTCTAACAAGCCCCGAGGAGACAAATAGACATCAGTGACAAAATTTTAAAAGCGGGGAAAACAGATGAGTGCCACACTTCAGGAAAATTAACAAACTCCGAAAGTAGTATATTATAAACTAGCACAGGAAAAAGCCTTGAGTCATTCTGCCTCACTTCAGTAAACAGCAAGGGCGCTCAAGAGCTGATGGTGTTGACCATCTATGGAACAAGGGCCAAGTAGCTAGAAAGATGGCTCAGGGATTTAAGAATACTTGCTACTCTTGCAAAGACTTGGTTTGGTTCCTAGCACCCACATAGTAGCTCATAACTACCTGTGACTCTTGCTCCAGGAATTTCAATGCCCTCTCTTAACTTTTAAGGGCACCATACGCATGTGGTGCACACAGATACATGCCAGCAAAACACCCATATGCATAAACTAGAATGAAATATTTTAAGAGAATGACAAGGTTTTTAAAGAAGAAAGGGAATGGAGTAGACACGAGGAGGTAAATGAGGGCTGGGTAGAAATATGTTCAAAGCAGGTAGATCTGCGTCGTCCTCCACTCTCCACGAAGCTAAACCTCGGCTTTCCCCTGCCCAAGGAATGGTCCACCTTCTGTAGGTGTCAGAAGAGGGCTTCTGGAAAAAGGGACAACTGTCTCTGCTGAAGTAGCACATACTATGTCAGCAGAGAGCATGTGTGCACACATGGAGGCCTCTTTCACTTGGCTCTCAGAAAGTTGAAGCTTCATCCCACAAGGAAGAGTTTAGAAAATTCTTCTTTAGGAAGTCTGACTAGCCTACAAGAAAAACCCTGGGGCTGGAGCTCAATGGTAGAGCAATCCCGTAGCATACAAGAGGCCCTAGGTTCAACCTGTATGTAGTACTGGGGTGGGGGAAAGAAACTATTAACTTGGAGTTGCTTTGACTATACTTTAGGAGGCAGAAATGTATCTCAGTTGGTAGAGTGACTTCCAAACCTGCACAATGTCCTTAGTTATATCTCCAGGACTACAGAATGTGGACATGTAGTGCTCGCCTAGAGTCTCAGCACCACAGATGTAGAGGCAGAGGACTAGAAGTTTGCATTCATCCTTATCCAAATACATATTCCACTTATGTTACACAAGACTCTTCTGTCAAGTAAATAAATAAATTTAAAAAGAAAAGGCCTAAAACTCCTGGCCTCAGAGGTTCTTCAGCTGCCTGTGATAGTGCTCCCACCTCACCCCAGCCCAGAGCTCACCAACATGTCCACCTTTCATTTAAACAGGGCAAGAATGTATGGATTTCCAAGTGTCTGAGCACATCGCATAGGACACCTTTTAAAGGAAGGAGAACATGTGGCTTTTAAAGAGATCATCTGAGTCGGAGAGAAGGGACGGCATGACAGCAGAAATCAACACAAACACAGGGTTAGAAAAGAACAGAAAAGAATAAGAATCGTAGGGACTGAATCTGGTAGGGAAAAACCTAAAGCATCAAATAAGGAACAAACAGGGTGGGAGGAGGGGGATCAAAGAAATAACTCAAGAAAAATGCTTCTCAATGGAAGACTGAATGGACATTCAGATTGCCAGTAGATGCCCTTTGAGTGTGCAGAAGAAGAGGTGAAGAGAAAGCCAAAGCAAGGCGCAGAGCTGAACTTCAGCACCCTGGCTGCAAAGAGACTTTCCTGCTGGCTTCCAGAAAGGACACCGAGAAACAGCCCAGCAGCAGTCAAGAACGAAGGTGGGTTGGGATTAACAATTGCAATTGGCAGCTAAAAACCAATGGAGTCTAGCATTCAGGCTTACTCATACATTCTTTCTACTTAGAAGCAGCACTAAGAGCCATGAGATAGGAATAAAGATTTGCTTTAGATAAGGAGGACTTCAATATTTTTACCCATCAGGCACCAGTTTTCAGAAAACACGGTAGATTTTAGTAGAGTTCTTGGCTGCCATTTGATCCTTAGTCCAGAGTGTAAAACAAAACCCAAATGAGAGAGGGTAACACAAGAAAGAGGAGAGTATGAGAAAGAACAGAAGAAAACGAGAGGGATCCCCAGGGTGACAGAGACGGATGGTGCTTTGACACTGAGCATAGGGTAGACTGTATCAGCGGGGTCTCTGAGAGAGATTTTTCAGGGAAATGAAATGTTAGAACTCAGTGGGTATCTCAAGAGTTGGAGACAGACAGGAGAGCCTCAGAGTAAATAAGTCACAAGCACAGTAAGTTTTAAAACAAGGAGATAATTCAGTCAAAGGAAGATAAGCCCCACAGTAAAACCATTGGCTACTTGGGTATGGCGTGTGTACATCACCATAATGACGTAACTAACGTTGCATCAGTGAGAGAGAAGTGGAGAGAGCACACGTGTGTAGCAGAAGCAGGCAAGAAAGGCCATCTTTTCTGGCCTGAAGCTCTAGGAAGTTCTTAAACCAGAAATACTAAAAAAAACCAACCATTCGGTAGCATCTCTTAGAAACGACAAGAAGACACACCAAAGCCATGAGCCTGAGATGGAAGATGGTTTGTTGTCTCCGTAGTAAAGAAAACAGAAAGATTTGGTCAATGAGATAGATGGCTCAGTGGGTAAATGTGTTTGCTGTCGAGGCTGAGGATCTATGCTCAACCCTAAGAAACCATATGGTAGAGAAAACCAACTCTCACAAGCTATCCTTTGATGTTCACACACATGCTATGATACACACACACACACACACACACACACACACATCCATGCATACACATTTGGTTTGGTTTGGTTGGCTGGTTGTTTTGTTTTGGGAGTTTTGTTGGGTTTTGTTTTGTTTTGTTTTGTTTTGTTTGCCCTTAGCTTATAAATACCCATTTGAAGTCCTAAGTCAAGCACTGAGGTGGCAGACTAAGGACTAGCTGAGTAGCCAAGGAGTGTAGCTCAATAGTACAGAGCTCGTCTAATGAGCACGAAACCTCGGGTTTAGTCTCCAGCATCCCATAAACTGGCTGGGGTGGTGTATACCAGCAGCCCCAGCACTGAGGAAGTAGAGGTAGGAGGAGTGCAAGTTCAAAGTTATCCTCAGCTGTATAGCCAGTTCATGATCAGCCTGGGCTACACAAAACTGGAGAGATGGTTCATTGGTTAAGAGTGCATACAGAGGACCCGAGTTTGGTTCCAAGCACCACGTTGGGGGCGGGGTGGTCATATTCACCTGTAATTCTAGCTCTGGAAGTTCCCACATCCTTTTCTGGACTCTGTGTGGACCTGCACTTACACATGCACGTAACCACACATATGTACGTAATTTTTAGATAATAAAAATAAATCTAAAAAAAAATAATAAAATATCAGTGGGCTATCCTATGGCTTGCACTGAAGCAAACTATTACCTTATCAAGTATAACATGGACTCTAGAGAGACAATGAATGATGGAAATTCAGTTGCTCCCCCAAGGAATATATTCATCAATATTTCAACTAATTTCCAAAACAAATTCTTCTTTAAAAAAAAAAACAACAATGTGTGTGTTTGTGTTATTATACTATAAAATATATTACTCTTATGTGGGGGGGGGGACAGTTAGCATAAGCCATGGTGGATATGTGGACGTCAGAGGATAATGTTGTAGAGTTGTTTCTCACCTTCCATCTTTGCATGGGTCCCCGGATGGAACTCAGGTCTCTGGGCGTGCGTGATACATACTTTTCCTGCAGAGCCATCTCTCTAGCCCCACGGATTAGACTCATCCCTTCCTCCATCCACATTTTCATGTCTCCCAGTCTGGCCTCTCATTCATACATCAAGCCAATAATAAACTTGAACTTCTCTCTGATCTTCTTGCCTCCACCTCCCAAGTGTTAGCATTGACAGATGTGGACCATTACAGTCAGTCTTGTTTCTGCTTTTGGAGGGAGTTGGTTTGTTTTTGTTCTCCTAGGAGATAACGTAAAGATCCAGCTAGAACCTAAATTATGACCTTTCTCTTCATAGGTTGAAGACTGTAGGCAATTCTTTGTCACTTAAAAAGGTCCCTATGAATTTGAACCTTCCTTTCTATATGCCCTGTCCCCAAACCAGATAGCAGAAACCCTGGGGCAGAATGGGGCAGGGATAGGTAAAGCAAAAAAAAAAAAAAAAAAAAAAAAGGCACACTGTCAGGAAGCCATTTTCGCTAAAGCCTTCTGGGCTGTGGAAATAAAAATCCTCACTGAGAAAAAAAAAGGCAAGAAGAAACATGAAAGGACCCACATACTGTTCCTCGGGGACGTTCCAACCACTTTGTGATGAAGGGGCGACGCTTAGGTATCTGCTTAACCATGTGATTTATATGAATGGGTTGAGGTCTTATGTAGTCTGATGTCAGGGACCTTATAACTGATGCGTTCTGACCTACTTTCTAGTCTATTACATTCTTCTAGCAGAGGTGGCATGGTAGGTACTTGCTCAGCTCTTACCTCACTCTATCCACCATTCTTGACTCCTTTATGGGGCACATCAGCCAAAGGCTATGATGCCAGCTCCCACTGTGACTCTCCAATACCACAGGAGGAGCATGAGATAAAGAGGAAGGGGTAACTACAAATGAAATCATGGAGGCTTGGCTGTCTAGTGCATCTTCTTGGAACTCTACGAGGTACGAGGAGAGGGGTAACAGCAATAAAAAATGCAAAGGCCCTGGGCATGGGGTACAAGCTTGCCATCCTAGCCCTTGAGAGGGTGGCATGGAAGAACCATGAACTCAAGGCCAGCCTGCACTACACGGTGAGACTTAACTACAAAATACACTGGAGAGAAATATCAGTGCCACTTGGAATTTTCTTCCCACTCAGAAATATTTACTAGAATTTTCTCTGACCCACTAGATGTCTTGACTCTACTCCTCAAATAAGCTGTAAGACTGAGTATGTTTCTCTCTCTCTCTCTCTGTGTGTGTGTGTGTGTGTGTGTGTGTGTGTGTGTGTGTGTCTGGGATAACTGACTTATCTATAATGAGATTAGCTGGGTTTTTGGTTTTGGATTTTTTGAAGAGAGAGGTGTGAACATGAGGCTTCTTCAGGAAGAACTATCTCATCCTTTTAGATAAAATACCTCAGCAAGGGGTTGCCCAACCTTGGCTTGGATGACAAGAGTATGAAGGTACTCAGAAGCTCCCAAGGAAAGTCCTTCCAGACTCAGATTGCTCTTGACCAGAAGAGTTTTCAAAAGTTGACCTAAGATTTTAATAGACAATTGCCAGCTACAGCTTCTTTTTAAAGTCTTGCATCCAAAATTGCTACAAAAAAATTTTTTTTCGTCCACGGGCTACAATAACAGAACTGCCATCCTCATAACAACCTGAGTGGCTTGTGAGATGTCAATAAAGCCAGTTTCTAGTCCTAAGCCTTCAGACTCTGTCTTTGTAGTCATCTAAGACTTGGTTTCTCCCATATATTATGTATAAAATGAAGGGCTTAGACTTATTAACTGTGTCTTCTAATACCAGTAACTTCTTCCTGAGAGTAGCTTTGTCCTTAACTTAGTAAAATGTCAGTTTATTTTCATTTGCTTTCTGGAATGAAGTACTGGAACCTAATGGGTTAAAATATGCACTCTCCTCCTTTTCCATTTCTCCAAAGTCTTCTAATTCCTGTGTATCTATGTATTTAAATTAGGTTGCATAAGCTGAAGTTTTCATGAAATGGCGGACCATCTAAATAACGTGAAACTTGCAGTTTCTTTCGTGGAGAAAGAAGATGATACAACCTCAGAGCTTAAAGATTAAGGACCACATAAGGGCTGGAGAAGGCATTCAGTGGCACTGCCCTGCCTAAAATGCATGAGGCTGTGGGTTCAATTCCCAGGAGAAGTATCTAGCTCAACTTTGCATAGAAAGCACCTTGGACTTTGTAACCTCTGCCTAAATCTCCCTAATGAGAATGTGTTTAGTGACTTTCGGACTTATTCTGTTGTTTCTAGAGTCAGCCTTATCTTTAGCATGGCAGAAAAGATGCCCCTACAGTTGTAGCTACCACAGCTAACTTCTCCTCTACTCCTCCCTAAAGCCTCCCTCTGACAAGCCAAAAGGCTAATAATGGTTCTTTATTTATGGTTTGTTTGGGTTTTTTTTCCGGAGGAAGAGGTTGTTTTGTTTTGTTTTGTTTTGTTTTGTTTTGTTTTGTTTTAGCAGCAATAAGTGTCCAGGGTTCTCAGTAATTTCTAGCGTGTCAATACTCTCTTGAAGTGTGGTGGCAGGAACTCATAAACATATAGATATGTCAATTAATTCATTATTTTATAGATTGGGCCAAATTCAGGAAGACCCGGGGAGTTACTGATTCAACCGAATCTGTTTGTCATCCCTCAGTTCCAGGAAGTCCTGTTTAGTGTACCTCTCCACACTGGTACTTTTCAGAGAATCAGCCCTCTCTAAGTGGTGTCATGCATTCGAGTTAAGCATGTCTTAGTGTGACCGTCAGACAACACTAAGCTGAGAAATATTACCGGAAGTCTTTCTCAGAAGCTTTGAAATCAAGTCCTTCAAAATCACAGTCTTGGGAAAAAATAGGGAGGAGGGGGATCCCATTTGGGATTAGATGAGAAATTATTTACCTTCCTTGGCAACTCAAAGAGATTTGTTTCTTCAAAATCGGGTCCGTGTGTCTTTCTAGAATGTAATAGACACGGGTTTGTTGCATGTTTGCTGACAAGTGGAACTGGAACTGGGTGGAGGCAAAAGCCTGTTCCATTTCCATTTTCAGACTGTTGAGGACTCGATCTGGTTCAGAGGTCAAAAGCAAAACACTCAATTAATTCTAAATTGCATCTGTCTTTAAATGGCATCTTTGATCTGGAAGAAAGGAAGAAATGTGGGGGGCAAGAAGAGCAGAAGAGAGGACAGGACTTTATTTACCACAATTCCAGGGTCGAGGGGAAGGGCTGGTGAGAAAACTGTGTCTTATTAATACATCTGGTTCTGCATTCAGAGCCCCCACTCCCACAGCCAGCCTTTCCAACAGTAAAGAGAGGGACATCTTCCAAAGTAGGCGGTGCTCCTAAATCAGACCTGAGTTCCCAAGGCTCCAGACTCACTGTGCCCCAATCAGGAAGAGCAATTCTTAAACTAGAAGCTTCTCTCTTTATCTGATTCTTCAAGACAAAAGCTCATGAGATGTCGCTACTCCATTCCTTATAGAATAAGTAAAGGATAAATGCCCAGTGCTTTCGAATTTGTGTTCTGCGTTCATTCTCTAATTTAAAATTTCTCTCTCTCTCTCTCTCTTACTTATTATTTTCTTTTACTCACTTTAAAGATTCTTTTCAAACCTTAGCAGTTGTCAGCAGGACTGGAACAATTTTAGTTTCCCCCCCCCCTCCTTGGCTCCATGTTCTCGTTAATAAGAGCATCTTTCTCTTATTAATAAACCATTCTCCTTTAACCCAAGGAGAATTTTTTTTTCTGTTTGTTAGTTGTTGTTGCTTTGTGTTGCATTTTCTGGAAAAAAAAATCCAAGCCTACAACTTTCTGTAAACTACTTCCTTTTAAAAGGGTCTGTGCAGCTGGAGGTATGGTTTGGAGCTAGAGGGCTTGCCTGGAGAGACTCTGGGTTTGAAGAAATGCTATCATTATCTAAACAGAAGAGGGAAAAATCTGAGTCTGGATTGGCAGCATTAGCCACAACCACACAAATTAAAGAAATGAGGATAGCATTCTAATAAAGCCACAGGGGCAAACTGCAAGCCAAGGCATTGGTACCGGAAAGTAAATAAACAGAAGGAGAGAGCAAACAGAAAAAAGGGATCAGGGTCAAAGGAGATGAATTTGTCCCCACCTCCTCTGTTAGCTAGCCAGGATTTCACGACTATAATTCTCAAATTCCGCAGGCCTCAGTTTCCTGATCTGAGGTTCTAATCCCCTTTGATTACAGAGCAGACACTCGGGGCAGTCCAAAGGCTACAGACACAATGTTTCTGTTTTAAAGGTGGTGCTTTTACCTCCAAAATGATGCAGAATAGCTCAAGCTCTTTCTGCCGCTTGATCGTTTGTTTGTTTTAGCATCGGTACATTTGCTACAAGCCGTAGACTCGGAATGTTCACCTAGAGGACTCTTGAGAATTCATCCTCTCGTTGGGGAAAAAGAAAAAAAAAAGAATAAAATATAACGGAAACTCAAACCCTTGTAATTATTTATCTCTGGTCCCTAGGGGGAGGAACACGCCTGCTAAGTTCACTCCTTTCCAGCCTTCCTGGGCTCTCTGATCTAAAAATCAGCCAAAAGCCAAGGCAGGTCGGAAGCCGAAGTCTCCTACCCCAGGGCTGCTCTGTTGGAGACAACTCACATAGTTCATTAGCATAGTCACACATTCCAAATACCAAAGGCACGGATCCCTTTAACGTTTTGCGGTGAAAAGGTACGGATTGCGGTGACCTTCACGTGGATGAGACTCATTCATCTCCGTTAATCAAATAATTGAAAACAGGAAAGTCGGGGTCAGGGAGACGGAATCTGTTAAGGAAAGGTCATTAGCCAAATTCATTTCTACTGGGAATAAGAAACTGGGACGAGGGAGGTGACGCGACAACAAACGATTCCCTGGAACCCATACTCTTTCTCATTTTAGCCCCCATAAGTCCTTTATTAGCTAAATAGACTGCAGACCTAGTAAGAGAATAGAAGACCTTCCAGGGGCAAAGGAGAGGAGGGACGCGACGAGTGACAGCTTCAATGTCCACCCTCCCCCCGCCCCCAACAGGTGCGCTCCCACTTCGCCTTTTGCCTTAATTCGGAAGGCGCTTGAGTGCGTTCGTCGCGAGCCTAAGCCTTGCAAAAACACTGCACGGAAGTGAGCGCGTCCACAAACAACCCGAGGACAATCACTTAAAAATCTCTGTAGTCTTTGGGACGTGGAAGGGTTGCGGGACGGGAGTGCAACATGTTCAGGAAGCAGACAACGCGCTGTAGTTGTTCTCTGCCCACGGTTCTGTGGTGAGCGGGGGTTGTGGGAGCCGTCTGGCCACCAGCGCTACAAGCGCCCCAGGGATGCCGAGCGCACCGACGACTTTTGGGACACCAAGAGGATGGAAGCGCAGTCAATTGAAGGGGATCCCCTAAAGATTTGAATTAGAGATGTGGGGGTCCCGCTAGGGGTGCGAGCAGACGTTGTCAACAGCCGCCAACGACACAGTCAGGGCACTGAAGAATTTAAAGAATCCGATGTGGCTCTGCCTGGATCGCGGCATAACCCCCAGACTCCTAGTCCCTTCATCTGTGGTCAACTGAACTGCTTTAGGGAGAGCGACCGCCTGGGTGGAGAGGCCGCGGGGACAAAGTGACAGAGCTGGGTGACAAATGGCTGGTGAGGATGGAGGGGTTCTGCATTGGCAGTGCGCGGGGCCGGGGGCGCTCCGTTGAATTGTACGGCCTCTAGCCCAGCTGTAGTTTGGGCAGCGACACTGGGCAGGTCCCGGGCGCTGAAGACGCCGGGTCGCAGGAACCAGCGATCACATTAGTGATCCCCGACGGGGACGCGTTGGACGGGGGTCAGAGGCAGGGAAGGGAGTCGCTGGCGGCTGCAAGTTGATAAGTGGACTGCGTCTGCCTTTCGTTCTTCCAGCCCAGATCGCAGGAACAGTCTAGAGTCTTCGCGAGTCTTCCCTCCCGGGAGGAACCCGATCTGGCCCCGCGGCCTCCTCGATCCCGTCTCCCTTCCCAGCCTGGCCACTCAGAGCACGTGAGGCCCTGAGCTGAGCTCGCCTTCGTCCCCAATGTCCACCTCGTCCTCGGGCTCGGTAAGCACAAAGGCACCGGCGGGCAGGCTCAGCCGAGCGTCAGCAGGCGCGCCCTCGGGAGCACGGGGACTACCCTCGGGGCTCTCAGGCCCGTCTGCGGCTTTGGGTTCGTCTTGACTTTTCCTCAGTTGCTTTTTGTGCTTCATCCGCCGGTTCTGAAACCACGTTTTCACCTGATTTCGGGGAGACAAACAAGATCATATCATTCCTCACACAAACGGTGACTGAAAGATCTGAGTGATTGGTAGAGTTTAGGGAGGGGAAAGGCACTCGGTCTACTGAATTGAATTCGGTCCTACGGCCGCGGTCGCCTCGCGTTTTGATTAAGTCACACATTATTCTTTTAGGCTGAATTCTAGGAGAGACTGCCCCAGAAGTGTGACGAGGGTCAATGGTAATTAAAAGCGGCAAGCGCTGTGTGCTTGGGGTCTCCTTTACACGCAATTTATGATCCTGTGATGAAGACATCTAAATCCCGGGTCCAACGGGACCCGTGGATTGGAAGTCAAGAATGGCATGAACTGACTGGTTTTCTCTGGAGAGAATTTTAGTCTTAGCTCTGAGTGGCTAGTGATCTCACAGCAAGATGATGAGGTGAAATAAAGGAAGAAGTGGAGGGGTGGACAAAAGACAAAAAGAAAGGAAGGAAAGAGAGAGGAGAGAGAAAGAGAGAGAGAGAGAGAGAGAGAGAGAGAGAGAGAGAGAGAGAGAGAGAGACAGAGGAGAGACTTACACTACAGTGCGTGGGAGCTCTGGGGTACCGACATGAGGGGGATGCCGTGAGGAGGAGGAAGAGGAGCACAGAGTGGTGGTGTGAACTGGCAGCCCCCACACAGAGGTTGAGGCAGGAAGATTGGGCCAGCCTGGGCTACACCGTGAAACCTTCTCCAGAAACAAAACAAAGAATAAATTGTTTAAATTCCTCCACAAACAAGAACCTCTCTAACCCAGCTTGTCACATCCTTAGGAGGAAAGGTAGAGGGGAAATACAAAGAACCACAGTGTGACTTGGAGGTGACAGCCGAATCAGAGTGATTTTTTTTTCCTCTCCAACAGAGGCGAGTAGATAAATCTAATGTGAAAATCGGGTATAAATTCTGTCCGATCTTGGGAACACCCTGAACGGTGAGGAGAGAGGGTCATATTTACTTGGCCCTTCTGGAACTATTTCAGAGTTGAGGGGAGAAGAGCAGGACGCAGAATCCGGGGCTTCCTCCCGGCTCCTGCTCACCTGAGTCTCAGAGAGGCTGAGGGCGGTAGCCAGCTCCACACGCTCCGGGGTCGACAGGTAGCGCTGGATTTCGAATCTTTTCTCCAAGCCGGAGAGCTGCGAGTCAGAAAACACTGTGCGAGCTTTGCGGCGGCGGCAGTGCTTCCCGGGCAGCTCTGCGTGCTGCGGGTGAGGGAACAGCGCAGGGACCGGCATCCCTACAGAGACAAGAACAGGCTGACAGACAGAACCCGCGTTTGCAGGAAGCAACCTCCATCCTCCCCGCTCCACCCCGTTCTCCTACTCGCCCCAAAGCTCCTGAAACCCATCTCTCAATAACCCTAGGATAGCAGGGAGAGGATCCGCAAAATAATGCTTGGAGATCTTTTCCTAGAAGGCAAAATACAAATACAAAATACCAAAATACAGATACTAAAAACAGCAAATAAAACAGAAAAGAAAAATAGATCGAAGATCTAGAGGCCCTTTTTAAAAACAAACAATTATCTTCCTTGGGCAACTTTCTCAGAGCCTGCGCACAGTCCTAGTTATCTGTTGGGCCTTGCAAACTTTGCTCATAAAAGTCGGAAGCTGGACCAGGGTTGTCCACTTACATCTATCCAGACCCCTACCAACACCGAGTGCTGCGCTATGGGAAAAATAACTCAGCTCTAAAAAGTACCTTTTCCCGGTCGCTCTCGCCCTTTCAGCAACCAAATACAACAGCGCAAAAACGCATAGCCAGAGAAACTGTGGCGCTCGCCCGTGACATTTCCTTGTCGGTAGCAGTGTCACCCAGGAGACCTTGATCCTAAATCCTTTCTTTCCGATTAAGAGAGCTGGAGCGCCTTTTTCTGGCGACCAGAAAAGGGTGCTCTCATTTTGCGACCCTTCTCAGATTTACGCGGTGTTTTAAGCGCCCCAAATATCCAGGCCTCAGACACCAGTGATCTGCTAATGCCCAGGAAAGGAAAAAAAAAAAAAAAACAAGCTGTTTCAGCACCACGGATCTTTCCCAAAACTGGGAAAAGAGTTTTCAGCCTTCTGTCAAAACCAGGGAGCAGTGTTGATCTCACCCGAGCCTTAAGATCTCCTCGCTAGCCTAGCGCTTTTGAGTGGGTTTTACCGCCCCTACCCTTTCAGCATTATTTTTTTCTGGATTTGAGTGTCTATATTTCATACATTGCCTGCTTCCCTTCCCTCAGCCCCCACTGGAACCAATTTACTACTGTGCTCGGCAACTGGACTAGAAGAATGTCTCTCTATGACTGAGCTGGAAATGCAAGTGGAGAAAGTGTTCGTGCAAACTGAAAGAAACAAATAAATGAACGAGACCCAGACATTCCCTGGCATGTCCAGGCCCAGTCTTACTTTCCCAGTCCTCCTTGCCATACAGTAAATTTAAAATATTTCAGCACCTGGTTCCAGCGACTCCAGCAACTGGGCCAGAACAAGGAAGCCAAGCAGACTGGCTATGAATTAAATCTTAAAGACTGGAAGTAAAGGTCATTGCAGAACTGAGAACCGAAGCTCTCTTCTGCCCTGAACCCTTCCTGCCAGTGGCCGACTACCCCCAGCCCCTCCTTCATTTCTATGTCTCCTTGCAGAATCCGCAAATGTTCCCGACCCAACCTAGCAGAAGAGAGCTGGCCAGGCGAAGCCTTTTCATTCCCCTCACCCCCACTCCCAGCACTGGAAAGTTCAGTGGGATTTTCCTGGGACAAGGTGGTTGAGGACCTCCTGAGTGGTGGAAGTTTAGAAGTGGCTTTGAGGGATGAGCCAAAGTTGCCTGTAAGAACAGAAGTAAGACCAAACCCTGCCCACCAGGAATATGGTCACATCTATCCACTCTGGCGCTCTGGCCAGACACCATCCCTGTCTAGTTACACAAACTGTGAAGTGACCAGAAACTGCTTCCCACAGTTGGTGTGCTTCAAGGGAGCTCTCAATCGTGCCCCTAACCTTCTACTGCTACAGAAAGAGAAAGGCCACCGAGAGACAGACATAGTCTCTGCTCTGGAGGAATAGAAAAAAAAAAGATAAAGAAGAAGCCCGCTCCCTACTCCTGGAGGCCTCTGTTACTTACCTGAGGTGGTCAGGAAATAAGGATGGTGGTGATCCCCCTTATGCAGGGGATGATGAGCGTGAGGGGTGAGGAGGGTGGGTGTGGGCATAAGGGGGTAGCCATAGTCTAGCAAAGGCACCCTAGAGGCCAGAGAGCTGGCAAAGTGGTCAGGGGCCACTTCCCTCAGAGGCTTCGGCTTGTGTAACAGAATGTCCTCGATGAAAAACGACGTGGGCCTCTGAGAAGATGCTGGATGGAGAGGGGACGTGAAGTTGAGATTCATCTTGCAGAGCGCCTGTCACTGTCACAAGGCGGCCGGCCGAGGGCCCGGACAAAGTGCAGGAAGCAAACAGCTTCCCGGCAGGCCTACTCAAGAGCCTGCACCTGCTCCTGATCGCCCAGACTCAGATCCCGGCAGCTCTACCGACCTGGGCTATCCCCGGCGCTTGTCTTCTTGCCTCTCCAGCGCCGGGGTAGGTTGGTTCTGCGTGTTGGAGAATTGGCAGCTTGGAGAGGGGAGCCCGGAGAACCAATAGGGAGGCTGCAGAGGCAGAGGGGAGGGTGAGGTGGGCTCGGGGCGGGGCGGGATCTGTCCGCGGTGCTGAATGCGTCTGGCCAAGCGGGGAGCGCTGAGCCCAAATGGGTTGGGTTCCTATCAGGCTTCTCGACCCCAATTTCTACCCCTTCCTCTGCAAGAGCTGCTTCCTGTGTTCCGTCTTCTTAAAAGACTGAAAATGAATTTTTTTCACCGTTGTTTAACAACCTGCCTCTTAGAGAGAACACCAAAAGAGTCCCAATGGCATAGGAATAAATCACTTACTCAAGCATTTGAGCCAGCTTGTTGTCTTTTTAAAGAGTTTCAGTAATCGAAAGCAAAAGGAGAGGAGAAGAAATGAAGATGTAGTCTGTCCGATACACCAAGTTGCTAGAGTTAGATTAAATTGACAGCAGGGATGATTGAATTGTTAGGGGGGGGGAATAAAGATGACAGGCAGAATTTAAGGAATGGATAGAGGGGGTGTCTGTGTCTATCACGCACATGACTTGGTCATTTTAAATCTGTCCATAGCAACCTTCCCCGTTGGTTGCTCTTCATTTCAGTCTTCTTTGCTATTTCTGTTCCAGCCACTGGATTAGATTTTATTCCCTATCTTTTTCCTCTGCCTCGTTTCTTACTCTTCCTTCCAATCTTTTTTTTTTTTTCCTGTTTGTCTTCTTCTAATCTGTCACATTTATTTCCCCGGAGTCAATTTGCTAAAATTAAGGTGATCATCTACAGAACAGCAGGAGTAATTTGGGCTCGTATCTCTGAAAATTGCTCTAATTATTGATGTTAAACTCGGGGAAATTAAAAGAAGCCACTTCTCCTCCATCTCCCCGTTTTTAAGCTCTAATTTGTTGATATCTAGTCGTCATCACAATTCCAATCACTACCGCTAATAGCAAAAGTGTTTTAACAGAGACTGAGTCCCCACAACCCATGCTATTAGATAATTAGCGGAGGTGCTGCAAAGTCAAGTGTTAATCCTCGGGCGCTGCAGTAGGATCTGATCTAGCAGGTAGGACAAATTAATTACCAGAATCAATTAGGCCCCAAACTTCAGTGCTCCAGGAAGTAGAAGCGTCCTGTTTCCACACGGACACACTGGTAAGCAGATAGGGAAGGAAACAGAGGAAGGAAGCGTGGTAGCAGACAGGGAAAGGAAGCCACGTAAATGAAGCCAGAACTATTTCTCTTTGTCTGAGAGGGGACTTGTGTTTGAAAGTTTGTAATAGTAGGAAGAGAAGGCAGGAGAGGAGATGGCTACCGAAAGGAAAGACGGGAGACTTTACAGAAGTTCCCTAACCATCTTCCTGGTCAAGTCATCGCTTCTGGGACTGAGGAAGATAAAATGTTGAAGGGGAACTGGGTGATGGCCCACGTATAAAGGAAGTCCACTCGCCTCTACTCGAAATGTGAATGTAGCAAATGAACATCAATCATCCCTACCCAGCAAATGGATATCAATCTATTCTATCTCCAAACACAGGCTGGCAAGCTATAGTAGGGCGTGCGCGTCTTACAGCCAGACTTTGTGGATGTCAGCTTCAGCCCTTGACCTAGGTTCCCAGCCACTGTACAGATCCTAACCCGGCCTCCGGGGGGCAGGCTTTCAACTTCCTTGGGTCAGGGAATAACTTATACCTTAGAAACAAGAAGAGACTGAATGTCACTTGGGAACGGGGTTAGTAGAAATGTCCTTGGGTGCCAGTCTTTGTACTGTGACACAGAGAACTCTCTTTTACACACCTCAGATTGCTCGAGGAATCGCAGCGGGGAAGAAGAGAGTCAGACTGCCTTCTTGGTCCTTAGCTTTCTGACAGCCTGTATACCGGAAATAGACGCTGTATTCTCCACTCAGCCTGTGGCTCTCCCCAGGACAGAAGCGGTGGAGGATTACGCCCAGGCTAACCTCGAGCAGAGCTGCCCAAGAAGGCGTTTTTCTCAGAAATCCGGCCGTCCTGCCTTTGCCTCTTTAGGTCGCTATAGGAACCTAAGAAGTTAAGAGAGAAAGGAGCAGGACCTGGGGCGCTGGCGTCTTTCCCTTTCCTATTAGCGCCGACAGCGAACAATGCTAAAAGGTTTGGATGAATACCGCTGCCAGGACCAAAGCAGACCCCTGGGGACTCTAAGGCAATCTCGGTGCCGCTGCCACCCTTATCCATGACAGAAGAGAGACCCTTTCTCCTAAGGTCCCAGACACATCCTAATAGAGGACACGGTGGGGCCTGAGCCCAGTGCGCCAAAAGGAGAGAAACCCGGATGCGGGCGGTGTGCATAAGGTTAGTTCTCAAGAGGCCTTTTAGCCCTGTTCTGGCCTCTGGTTCCAGGCCCGATTATGTCCCAGACTCTTGAGGAAATCCTGAGGCACCGAATGCCGGAAAGTTTCCCCCACTGGCCGGGCTCTTGTGCAGAAACCCTGCGGAAAACGCTAGAGTGACCCAAACAAACTCGGACGCAGTCCTACTGCGTTCTGGGGTGAATGCAGGGTGCAAGGTGTGCAGCCCCCTCTGGGTCCCAGTCCTGGCTTGTTCTAAGGTAAAGGGGTGGTGGGTATTGCAAAGTGGGCAATTCCTCAGTGACAGTCGTTTCGCTCTTTACCTTCCAACTCCCCCTCTCTCAGGTCCAAGATGGTCTGGGTGACGAAGTCAGTGATAGATTTTAGATAAGAAATGAATAATCCCAGCACTTGGGAGGCAGAGGCAGGTGGATTTCTGAGTTCGAGGCCAGCCTGGTCTACAGAGTGAGTTCCAGGACAGCCCGGGCTACACAGAGAAACCCTGTCTCGAAAAGCAAACAAACAAACAGAAGTAAATATTGTGAACTGCATGGAAACCATGTAAAAAAGGAAAAAGAAAACAAATTCAAATGTACCGTCGACCGGCTTAACCCCGAAGCCTAGAACTGGACAGTAAGAAAGCATGTGACCCACACTGATTATTTTAAATTATATTTGTCAAATTATAAGGCACCTGCCTTTAATCTGAGCACTAAAGAAGCAAAGAAAGATAGATATTAGCGAGTTTAAGACCAGTCTAGTCTCATAGCTGGTTTCAGGATAACCTCAGATACATAAAGAAAGCCCATCTCAAAACAAGAACAAGTAAAACAGGAAAATATTTGTATTTAATCCCAATAATATCCCAAGTATCACTATTCAACATGTGATCAATATACATAGTAGCTGCATCCTGTTTGTTTGTTTGTTTGGTTGGTTGGTTGGTTTTTTGAGACAGGGTTTCTCTTTGTAACTCTGGCTGTCCCGGAACTCACTCAGTAGACCAGGCTGGCCTCGAACTCAGAAATCCACCTGCCTCCCAAGTGCTGGGATTAAAGGCGTGTGCCACCACTGCCCAGCTTTTGTTTTGTTTTGGTTTGGTTTGGGTTTTTGTTTGTTTGTTAATTAGACAGTCTCATGTAGTCTAGATTGGTCTTGAACTCAGTATGCAGCCAAGAAAAACCTTGGAGTCTTGATCCTCCCAAGTTCTGGGATTTCTGGTATGCACCATGCAAAGCTTCAAACGCAATCTCCAAACAGAAGTGTGTATTTTTCATTTACTGCAACCTGAACTCCCAGTAGCTGTGTTTCAGGTGCCCTGTAGACACACTAAAGTCAAGACTACTGAATTGTACTGTACCTGTGTAGCTCACTGCCAGCCTCTCCTTTACTTCTTTTAAATGTAGACAGACACAGGGGGGGAAAAAAACAGAAAGTGGGGATAGAGAGAAGTCCTGAGTTCAACTCCCAGCAAACACAAGTGACTCACAGCCATCTGTAATGGAATACAATGCCCTCTTCTGGTGTGTCTGAAGAGAGAGATAGTGTACTCACATAAATAAATAAATAAATAAATAAATAAATAAATAAATAAATAAATAAATAAATAAATCTTTGAAAAAGAAGAGAAAATAGAAAAACAGAATGCAGTTGCTGAGACCAACCTAACATCTTCTCAAGGCTTGCCCTCCATTCACCGCAATTTTTAATTATTGTGAGAATTCATCGAACACCTATTATTCAAAGGCTCCTTTCTCCAAGCTTTGGGAAATTTTATAAATGCACCCATAGTACATTTCTGTATTATTTTATTCTCACTCACTTGGATTAAAAAAGTCTGTCACCCAGGACCAGCAAGCTATAGCCGGTTTGGGTTAACATATAAATCTAGATCCTATATACTGCCAAGAGTAAACCAACAACAACAACAATAATCAAGATAAAATAAGCTTCTCTCTCCCCATCCAGGATCCAATGTCATTACTGCTCAGGATTCAGCTGGAGAATCATTAATTTAAAGGGAGAAAAGATGTGCTCTTCAAGGAATGGATAATTAAACAGCCCCTCTCTCTTTCATGTCAGCCTCAGCTAAAACCAACATCTGAGATGGGACTTAGTTTCCCAAAAAGATGCCCCTATTGATGATCAAAGGAAGAATGGATTCCATTAGCCAAGTTGTCAGCAAAATAAAGGAGACGTGTGTTTCTGTGGGATCTGAGTAACACGCTCCACTCATAACAGTTTGTGTTCTATTGCTTGTCTGATTCAGCCTACCTTCTATCGGAGTACTTTATTTTAAGTACGACAAAAGTGGATGACGCGTCTGCAAAAAGAACTGGAGTCGCTGGCTGCTTCTAGCAAAATGCATCTTCAAAACAAACGCTTTTGCACGGGAAGTGAGGATGTGAACCCTCATGAGAAACACATTCAAAGATGTGATATGGAAAACCCGGCATTTCTAACGTGACAAAGACTAGATCCACCCAGTTCGCTCGCTGGGGAGTGGGACAGCCTGTAGGACTAAATCTTCCATCTCCCTCCTGAAGTTTGCTATGCTGTCTTTGGACACCTCAAATTAAAACATGCTTCATGGTCTATTAGAAAAGGGGACTTGGAAGGGAGAATTCAGTTTTAAATAGAAGAGACCTGATCTCACGTCTTAACTCTCCGAAAGATACACAGTGAAATGAGGATGCTCTTTAGTCTGTCTCTTATTATTATCTCTGTATTTCTCCATCAGATTCTGAAAGAGTAGCCAAATATACTACTGAGGAGCAGGCATTAGTGAGCTAAAAGAAAGAAAGAGAGAAGGAAAGAAAGAAAGAAAGAAAAGAAAAGAAAAGGCAGGTGATGATGGTAATGGTGGTACACACCAGCACTCAGGAGGCAGAGGCAGGAAGATCTCTACGAGTTTGAGGCCAACCTGGAACACAGAGTGAGTTCCAGAGCAGCCATGACTATATAGAAAAAGCCTGTCTCGAAAAGAGGACAGGTGCTTTTATATACACACTATTATATATACACCATCATATCATGGTGTATATTATATATACACCACTAAAGGCACAATGGTGCACTTAGGAGGTAAAGACAGAAGTACGGGAACTTGTAAGGCCGGCCTCAGATAGCTAGTGAGCTTGAGACCAGCCTGGATTTGATGAGACTCTGTCTCAAAAAAGCACAACTGAGTTCTGCATACAGATTTCACAAGACAAACTGCTAACCGCATTACTAAGTTATATAGGTCTTGTTCGAAAAAAAAAAGATTTCATTATTTTTAATTATGCATGTGTCAGTGTGTGGGTATGTCTATGAATACCGGAGGATGCCAGAGGTATCAGCTCCTCCTGGGCTAGACTTACAGGCAGTTGTGAGCCATGCCATGTGGGTGCTGGGAACAGAATTCTGGCCCTCTGCAAAAAATGGTTTGGGCTCTTAACGCTGAGCCATCTCTCTAACCCTAAGTTACACAAGTCTTTGGAAACAAATGGCAAGGCGTATACTTCTTATTTCATTGGATTTACGTGATATATATGCATTCAGTAAATTGTATATTATATATAATATATTATTATATTATATAATATATAAAATTTTATTATTAGGATCAAAAATAAGCTTGTGAACATTCCCCAAAAGAGATTCATGCCTGGAGGTAGATACTTGGCACATTTTTTTTAATGTTTATTCATAAAGCCAAGTTGATTTTTGTTCCCTTAACTCTTGTTGATACTAAATGAAGAAAGGAAATACAAGTCTTGTCACTCTAAAAGGATAATATTGAATTTGTTTTCCAATGACATATATATATATATATATATATATATATATATATATATATATACATACACACACACACATATATATACACACATATATACATATATATGTATATATATTATATATGTATATATATATATATATATAGTGGGGAGCAGAAGGAAAAATATTGAAAGAGCATTGTTTAATAAAACCAACAATTTTAAACATAGGCAGGAGTGATGTCATACGCCTTTAATCTCAGAACTTCAGAGGTAGAAGCAAGTGAATCTCTGTGGGTTCGAGGCCAGCGTGGTCTACTTAGTGAATTCCGGGGCAGCCAAAGCTACTTAGAGAGAAGTTGTCTCAAAACCAATCAACCAACCAGTCAATAGATAAATAAATACAGTTAAAACAAGGAAGGGCATTCTGCATGTGACATAAAAATTTAGAAGCCACTAAAAAAAAAAACCAATAACATTAGTTGTGTTAATTTTTTTTAAATTCTACGTAGCAAAATTATTAAATTTTTTTGGTATTATTTTGTTTCTTCAACACAAGATTTCTCTGTGTAGCCTTGGCTGTCCTGGAACTCACTCTGTAGACCAGGCTGACCTCAAACTCAGAAATCCACCTGCCTCTGCCTCCCAAGTGCTGGGATTAAAGGCATGTGCCATCACTGCCCAGCAGCAAAATTAATCTTAAACAACATAAAAAAGGTAAGTCACAAAATGGAAGAAAGTGTTTTTGATTCATCAGACATCAGGGTGTTTTACTATTTGTAAATCTCTATGCGTCATTAGAAAGATAAAGGCGTATATGTGGTTGTGTTGGGTTGTTTTTGAAACAGGGGACCTTCTATGTAACTCAAATTGGTCTTGAACTCACTCTCAAACTCTGCCTCAGTTCCCTAATTGCTGAAGTCACAAAGATGTGCTACCATACTTGGCTCAAGCCTACTTTTGAAATTTTTTATTTTTAATTATGTGCACATGTACATGTACATGTGAGTGCAGGTATGTCAAAAACTAGAAAAGGACATCAAATCCCCTAGAATAACAGTGGCTGTAAGTCTCCAAACATGAGAATTGAACTCACGTCCTCTGGAAGAGCAGTGTGTACTCTTAACCTCTGAGCCATCTCTGCAGACAAGTAGTATAATTTTAAAATAAAAGTTCTCTCTCTCTCTCTCTCTCTCTCTCTCTCACACACACACACACACACACACACACACACTTGAAACATTTGAAAAGATAAAAACAGGAATAATATTGGCCAGTTATGATGGCACATTCTTGTAAACCCAATATTTAAGAGGCTAAGACCGGTAGACTGAATTTTAGGCTAACCTGAGCTACTTAGTAAAATTCTACCTCAAAAAAGAAAAGAAGGAAGGAAGGAAAGAAGGAAGGAAGGAAGGAAGGAAGGGGAAGAGAGAAAGAAGGAAAGAAAGAAAACTTAAAATGAAATTAAAATAATAAAGTCAGTTTGATGACTGAGAAAAATCTTCCATCTACATTTTTCAAAAAAAAAAAAAAAAACT
Source organism: Rhabdomys pumilio (assembly GCA_030674055.1). Classification (NCBI taxonomy): domain Eukaryota; kingdom Metazoa; phylum Chordata; class Mammalia; order Rodentia; family Muridae; genus Rhabdomys; species Rhabdomys pumilio. The sequence goes on along the minus strand of JANHMN010000024.1, from coordinate 1,226,321 downwards.
ACCTTTAAAAAAAAAAAAAAAAAAAACCCAAGCAAGCATACATTTACTTTGTTGGGAGGAGGCTCTCTTGTGGTGGCCAAATGACATCTTTCAAGAATCAGTTTCGCCGGGCGGTGGTGGTGCACGCCTTTAATCCCAGCACTTGGGAGGCAGAGGCAGGCAGATTTCTGAGTTCGAGGCCAGCCTGGTCTACAGAGTGAGTTCCAGGATAGCCAGGACTATACAGAGAAACCCTGTCTCGAAAAAAAAAAAAATCAGTTTCCTCCCTTTACCCTGTGGAGACAGGGAGGAGAACTCTGGTAGTCAGGTGTGCTGGACAGCAAGTGCATTTATGCACCAAGCTATCTTGCTAGCCCTCATCTATTAAATTTGCAGAATCAGCTCAAGAATTCTGTTGACGAATCTCTGTGGAATGCTTACTTTCTTGCATTCATCCACAAAAATCTTTTATGAAAAGCGGCTTGATAATGTCAAAGTTATCAGTTCCCATTGGAATTTACTCACCACCTGTGGACTGCAAACCATAGCTAAATTACAGAAGCCTGAATAAAAAGAATTTAAGATACATGGATAAATGAACAAAAGAAACCAAGCACCAAATATGAACTTCCTTTTGCAAGGAGAGGAGGAGGAAAAATCAAATTCAATTACCTGTACCCGTATCACTTGGAAACATGCCCAAGACACATTAGTGGCCTCCAGCGACCAACGTAGGTGCTGGGGACCTGGTAAAGCTTGTTTCCCCCTCATCCTTTTGGACCTTATAAGTACAAAGCATACAAATACAAATACAAATATATTTTCAAAAGAAAAAAAACATTAAAATTTCAAAAGTAAAAACACAGAAAGGGTATTATTTTATTTTTACGTAAATATTCAAATCAAAATGTAGTATATTTTATATTATGATGTTTATTTCAACTATCTAAATTATTGATCCCCGAGTTGTGGTTAACTAAACTTATATTCCTTAGTAAGGATCATGCAATTCTTGCTTTCGTATTCATTAGGTGTGACTTCAGAGAGCTAACACTGCCCTACCCCCAAATACATATATATTAGAAACAATACCACCAGAAGTTTTTACAATGGGCATGGTGGTATAATCCCAGCACTTGAGCGGTAGAGGCAAGACGGATCATCTTCAGTTGTAGTGCGATATCATCCCACTATATTTGCATAAAGCTCAGCGATTGGGCTGTATGGGAAGTAGGCAGAGTGAGGAGTAGGAAGAAGAAGGAAGAGAAGAAGCAGGGAGGCAGAGATGTAGGAGCCATGGAGAGCCACGCATGTATCGAGAGCAGTCCTGGGTAACAACTTATATCTAGGTTAGTTAATTGGTTAACACTTCTAATTGTGTGGGCATCTTGTTATTTGAGCATTACCAAACATATAAAGCTATTGGATAATCTTTAAACATGAGCGTCTCATTTTTACCGGGTGCCTCGTGGATGGTCTGGGCTCAGCCAAGCATTGTGAAAACAGTGTGGCAGATTGGCAGAGCATCTCCCATGCTGGCGTCTCGTGGGTGGCAGGGCTGGTGCTTCTGGCCTGCCTGAGCCAAACAACAGTGAGAAAACACGGCTGCTCGTGGCTTCAGGCCTTGCCTAGTTGGGAAGATGGCGGCCCCATATCACAAGACAGATCAGTGCTACTGTTATAAATATTACCTTTAATATTCAGTTGCATAGCAAGTTCCAGGCCAACCTGGGCTATGTGAAACACTATCTATAATAATAATAATAATAATAATAATAATAATAATAATAATAATAATAATAATAAATTTTATTATCCTGGTAGCTCCTCTTTGGCTATAGGACGAGTTTTTTGCATTTGTATCATACAACATATTTCTGTTCTGCCTTCTCACTTGAATTCCACAACTCTTATTATTTTACAGATCACGAAACATAAGAATCCCTTGGGAATAGTTGTGTGCTCAAGATCACATGGCTTGTTTATTTTTAAAATGTGTAATCATTATTGTGTGCGTGCCCATGCAAGTGTGCATGAATTCTGCGTGTGGGGTGGGGCACCCAAGCCAGAGGGAGCATGTTGAGGTCAGAGAACAATTTAATTGTGTCAGTTCTCTCTTTCACAGTTACATGAGTTCCTGAGCTCTGGGGCCAGAATTCAAGCCTTCGGGCAAGCACTATTACCTTCTGAGACTCTCTCTAGCCAAGACCACACTGCTTGTAAGACAGAATTTGAACTCAGCTTGCCCTTAGGGTCTCTGATTCTGCTATTAATTGTATTACCTTTTGAAAATAAACACTAAAAAAAAAAATAAACACTAATAATAAAAAAAAAAGCAGTAACAGAGTCTGCTTGTTTCCAATCTCCGCTAAAACCAGAAACCTTAGACTTTGATTTAAGAGGCTGGTCTCCAAATTCTGCTCCTCTTTAGATTTGAACATTCGTAACTGTGGTGGTTTCAATAGGTACGAATCCCATAGACTTGAATTTGAATGCGTGGTCCATAGGAGGTGTAGCCTTGTTGGAGTCGGTATGGCCTTGTTGGAGGAAGTGTGTCACTGTTGGGGCGGGCTTTGAGGTCTCCTATGCTCAAGCTATGCCCAGTGTGGCCCACAGTCTCCTTCTGCTGCCCTGGGATCAAGATGCTGAACTCTTGGCTTCTCCAACAGCATGTCTATACGCACACTGCCGTGCTTACCATCACGATGATAATGGACTGAACCTCAGAAACTATAAGCCAGGCCCAATTAAATGTTTTACTTTATAAGAGGTGCCTTGGTCATGGTGGCTCTTTATAGCAATAAAATCCAAAATAAGACAGAAGAGGTACTAGGGACTGGGATATTGCTTTTGTCTGGAGGAATGTGAATTTTGGAACATCGGATTAGGAAAGCAATGGAATTTCAGGGCTTCATGGGACATCCCAGCTGGAACATGGAAGACAGCGGTGCTGAGGGTGATTTGCAATTGTGGGGGCCTGGCTCAAGAGATTTCAGAGAAGGATTTTAGTGTGCTGCCTAGAGATCACTCTTGACATGTTTTGGTGAAGAATGTAGCTGGTTCCCCCACCCCCTTCCCCCCCCCCCAAATGTGCCTGAGGCTAACTTGAAGAGTTTTGGATTAATTGCATCTACAGAGAGGATTACAAAACAGCCTAGTGTGGTCATTAGTGGCCATACTTATAAAGATCTGTAATAAAAAGGAGAGTACTGAGCAAGGAAAGTTACAAAATGTGCAATTTGAGAAGAAAGGGGGCACCAGGAAGAAGGAAGCTAAACCCTGTGTTTAAGGAGATAAGCAGATTAAAGAAAAGCCAGATGTTAAGTGGAATAAAGGAGTGGTGATCTGGGGGGGAAGACCCCACCTAACTAAACTTCCAACTTGTGAAAAGTAATTATAGAAATGGTTAGGTCCAGGTGTGGTGGCGCACACCTTTAATCCCAGCACTCAGGAGACAGAGCCATGCAGATCTCTGAGTTAAAGGCCAGCCTGGTCTACAGAGGAAGTTCCAGAACAGCCAAGTTTAGGCAGTGAAAGAGACCACTGAAAACAGAAAGCTGGTGTAATTGAACAAGGGGGCCATGTTTCACCCTCAGTAGAATTTGTCAGCTTTGGCCACATGGCTCTGGCTTTAGAGTCAAGGATAGAAGAAAGGAGTTATGCAATCACCCTCCGTGACTAAGGAAAGTCACTGAGGTCAGGGGTGTGGCAGGGCTGTCCCCACATGGACGCTTAGAAAAGCCATTGTGTGAAGCTGAGAAGGTGAAGCCTGGATTCCCTTGGTGCCTCCATGGTGTTAGAGATGCCAGAGCCCTGGGACACCTGCTGAGGAAAGCTGCAGAGAGTGGAACCAGCCTAGGAGAAAGCAGTGTGCTGCAATCAACAAAGCAGAAAGAAGTTAGAGATCTGAAGGATGTTTTGACATCAGACATGAAGATGCCGAGTTTGGAGTTTGCCCAGCTGATTTCGGCCGGTCTTGCTTTGGTCCTGTATTTCCTTATTATGCTCTCTTTCCTTCATTTTGAATCTGTAGTGTCTATCTTGTGCCATTGTATGTTGGACGTTTGTGGGGTTTTTTATTTTTATTTTATAAGAGATTACAGTTAAGAGATTGTATGAATCTTAGAAGAGACTTTGACCCTTGAACTTTTAAACATTACTGAGACTGTGATAGACTATGGGGACTTTTGAAACTATGTCATGGCTACATAGGGACCAGGGAGTGAAATGTGGTGGCTTGAATAGGTATGGCCCTCACAGACTCATATGCTTGAATCCTTGGACAACAGGGAGTCAAAACAAAGTGTAGCCTTCTTGAGTGGGTGTGGCCTTGTTGAGTGGGTGTGGCCTTGTTGGAGGAAGTATGTTACTACGAGGGTGAACTTTGAGGTCTTCTATACTCAAGCTACACCTAGTGTGGCACAGTCTCCTGCAGAACTCTTGGCTCCTCCAGCACCATGTCTATTTGCACATTGCCATGCTTCCCGCCATGACGACAATGGGCTAAACCTCTGAAACTGTAAGCCAGGCCCAATGAAATGTTTTACTTTATATAGTTGCCTTGGTCATGGTGTTTCCTTATAGCAATAAAACCCAAAGTAAGACAATAACATAATCTGTAGTTGTTAGAACCAAAAGGAGTAGAGAGCATGTGGAGATTGGTGTTTGTGTGTGTGTGTGTGTGTGTGTGTGT
>JANHMN010000024.1:1127838-1221639 GCA_030674055.1 Rhabdomys pumilio | reverse complement strand
GTGTGTGTGTGTGTGCATGTGTGTGTTAGAGAGTGTGTGGTGTGTGAGTGTGTGGTGTGTATGTTTGTGTGGGTGTGTATATGTGTGTTAGAGAGTGTATGTGTGTGTGAGTGTGTATGAGTGTGTGTGTATGTGTGTGCATACGTGTATATGAGTATGTAGTATGTATATGAGTGTGTGGTGTGTGAGTGTGTGTTAGAGAATGTGTGTGAGTGTGTATATGAGTGTGTGGTGTATGATGTGAGTGTGTATATTTGAGTGTGTGTATGTGAGTGTGTGTATGTGAGTGTTTGGGGTGTGTTTGTGGGTGTGTGAGTGTGTGTATGTGTGAGTTAAAGAGTATGTGTATGTGTGTTAAAGACTGTGAGCGTGTGGTGTTTGTGAGTGTGTATGTGTGTGTTAGAGAGTATGTATGAGTGTGTGTATATGAGTATGTGAGTATATGTGTATGTGTGTGTAAATGATTAGATGGTGTGTGTATATGAGTGTGTGTGTGTGTGTGTGTGTGTGTGTGTGTGTGTGTGTGTTATAGCACATGTGTGTAGGTCAAAGGATAACCTCAGCTGTCATTCTTCTCCATCCACTTTGTCTGAGACGCTCTTCGCTGTCTAATACTGAGTACACCAGACCACTGGCACACGAGCTTCTGGAGATTCTCTTGTCTCATCTGCCCATCTTGCCACCTCCACTCTCCATCACACCACGTGAGTGTTGGGACTACAGGTGTGCAGCATCACATCTTGTTTTACATAGGTTCTGAGGAATCTGAACTCAGACCCTCGGGCTTGCACAGCCAGTAGCTGGGGAGCCCTCACTCCTGTCCCCTCCCCCACAGCATTTAGTGTGGTGCTAGGAGCCATGGCTTTCAGATACCACTGCTAAGTGCCAGGTACCACAGTGGTAGGCACCACCGCAAGGGCACAGCTTGTTAGACGGGGAATGACGAAGACAGAGTTTAAGTTCTGAACTTGCCCTGAGCTGTGCAACTGTGGGCAAGTCATCTGACCCCTGTGAGCCTCCGTTTCCCGTTTATAACCCAGGAATTTTGACACCTGCCTCATAAGACAAAGAAGGCGGAGTCAGTGCTGGCTACAGTCACCTTGTTTCAAAAGGATGCGGAGCAACCAGAAACCCCTTCATAAAATATCAAATGCTAAGCCAAGCAATGGTGGCGCATGCCTTTAGTCCCAACACTCAGGAGGCAGAGGCAGGTGGAGCTCTTGGGTTTGTGGTCAGCTTGGTCTATAGAAAGAGAACCAGGACAGCCCAGGGACACACAGAAAAACCCTGCTTCAAGAAACAAAAGCAAAATAGACAACGAAAACAAAACAATATATACATACACACATATATGTGCATATATATATACACATGTGTATATATGTATATTTGTACATATCATATGTATATATGTACACACATGTAATATATATATGTGTGTGTGTGTGTGTATATATATATACACATATATATGTGTGTGTGTGTGTGTCAAAAGCTATGTGATCATTTAAAATGCAAATTTCCAGCCCTAAGTTTTTCTGCTCCAAGCAGTCTCTCTCTAGCCAAATAAGTTGTTACCTGTAAACAAATGCTACAAGAATTTCTAAAGACTAAGCTTTATTTCTGAAGGTTCTTATCTCTAGGACTCATAGAGTTCTATTAAATCTAGGCATACCTTTTCTGTGTTCTTTTTAAATATCGAGCGGATCATTTCATGTCCTTAGACCGCAAAGCGTTGTAAAGCCTACCGGTTTGAGACGACACAAATAAAACACTTGCCTGCCTCTCAGAGAGCTCTCTCTCTCTATGCTACTTGTTACTACCGTTATTACTTTATACCTTGTGCTGCTGTTAATATTACGTTAGAAATGACACTGTTATTTAAAATCATTACGTAGCTCTTATTACTCGTTGTCAAGCAGAAGGTATAGCCCAGGCTACGCCAGGCTGCATAGCTCACTTGGAGTCTTCCTCTCTTATTTGCTTAATTCGCTTGTCTGGTTTTCAGCGAACATTTGAATGAGCAACCATGGACTGTAAGAAATGGAAGAATCCCCGGGCGGTGGTGGCACACGCCTTTAATGCCAGCACTTGGGAGGCAGAGGCAGGTGGATTTCTGAGTTTGAGGCCAGCCTGGTCTACAGAGTGAGTTCCAGGACAGCCAGGACTACACAGAGAAACCCTGTCTCAAAACAACAACAACAAAACAAACAAACAAACAAACAAAAAGAAATGGAAGAATCTCTGTGGCATCTGGACTTGAACCTAAGCAGGTTGCAGGTTGCAGGTTGCAGGTTGCAGGTTGCAGGTTGCAGGTTGCAGGTTGCAGGTTGCAGGTTGCCCATTCAGGAAAGTGCTCTGCTCTAACAGTCAGGCTCCGATTAATGGCTGCTGCAATATGAGAGGAAATGTCCTCTCAGCCCTCATTTAGGGAAAGAGTTCCTGAATTCCCACAAGGCTCTGCAGTGAGAGGTCTAGTATGCTTTACTTAAGACTGTGGGCTTAAGCCAGGCCTTTCTCTCTAACGGCAGATATTAATCTGCCTTTGGCATCTCTGTTACATACCCATCTTGAGTCTTTTGAGGCAGAGCTGCCCAGAGGCAGCTTCTTGTGACTAGGCACCTCTCTACTGCAGCTAAGTCCCACCCTGCATCATCAGGACCCTCCTTCTCTAGGGCACATCTAAGCTCCCCGCATATAACAGGCAGACCACAGAGAAGAGGGCTTGGGGGTTTATCGTCAGGAGTTTTCTCACATCATCAGCCTCTGGATCAAATATTTTCTCTAATGTGACAGTCAGCTTAGCTCTCTAAGTACAGCCAAGGGGCAGCAGAGGTGAGATGCAGTCAGTTGATGCTTGGTGTCCATGAGAAATCCGTCCCTGCACACACAGCATCCGAGGCTGTTGGGGTCCGGTTCATAGAATGATGTATGGTCTACAGACTGGTAGTTTACTTATTACTCAGTGCTAATATGCTTGCTTTGAAGCAAGCTTTCCTTCTGTAGAAACTCACTATATATAGCCTAGGCTGGCCTCTAACTTATAATCTTTCTCCATTAGCCTCCCGAGTGCTGGGATCACAGGCATGTACCACCTTGACATTATCCCTAGACTGTTTACATTGCCTAATTTAATGTCAATGCTGGGCAACCAGGTGTGTTTATTGTATCGCTGAAAGTATGGCGACACAATGTGAAACGAGAGAGGGGACTGTGAGATGGGGGGAATGATGTTGAGGAAGGAAGGCAGAAATAAAACATTGAAATGAAAGAAGAGAAGAAGCCATTGGAAAGAGAAGGAAAGATTCATGGAGGGAGTAGGGAGAGGAGGAATGTGAGGATCAAGAAAACCAAATTATGCTGGGGCGGTGGTGGCGCACGCCTTTGATGCCAGCACTTGGGAGGCAGAGGCAGGTGGATTTCTGAGTTCGAGGCCAGCCTGGTCTACAGAGTGAGTTCCAGGACAGCCAGGGCTACACAGAGAAACCCTGTCTCGAAGAAAAAAAAAATGCATGAAAATGCCATAATAAGCCCTAACATCTTATATGTTAATTAGAATTGTTTTTAATTCTTAAATAAGCCATTTGAAAGGTGGCTCAGCCTGTAAAGGCACTTGCTACTAAGCCTGACTGCCTCAGTTTCAGCCCCTAGACCTGTGAGGGGACAACCAGCTCCCCACAAACGGTCCCAGCCCTCCATTGTATACCATGCATGTACACTCCTCACAGTGAAGTAAGATACATGAGAACACACACGAGCATGAGGAGAGGGAGGGCGAGAAGGAGGTATGGGGGAATCGAGAGAGAAACACAAAATTAAATAGTCGTGTGGGGTAAACCGCAACAACAAAAATATTTAAACACGTTTAGTATTTAGTTCAAGTGCAATTGTTTCACGTATTCTCCAATCTGATTATTCGGAGTATAACTCAGTGCTAACATGCTTACTTGGCATGCATATTGGATGTATCAGCAGGAAGACCCACGTTCAATTCCTGGAGCCCATGGTGGAAGAAGAGAACCAACTTCTCTGTTTCTTCATACCAGTGCCACACACATACTCTCACACATACATGCAAACACATACACACACAGGTATATACACACATTACACATGCACACACATGCACACACACACACATACACACACATGCCCACCCATACATCACACACGCGTGCTCACACACACACAGGCACACGTACACATATCACACATGCACACCCATATCACACACACAGACACACATGCCCACCCATACATCACACACACATGGACACACATGCACACATACACGCACACACATACATACACAGGAGAAGAAAGGAAAGCCTAGGTTCCATCTCAAGCGCTGTCAAGAAAAATTAAATATTTTCAGTCTTCATTGAATTGAATCTGTAGACAGGGGACCTGCCTGTGCCGCACAGGACTTATGAGCGCGGAAGCTAGCGCAGAAGAGTCAGGGCCTAAGTTTTGGCTTCCCTTCTGTTACCTTGGGCAAGTCCTTAGGCTTTTAAAGCCACCATTCCCCTTGTTCTCTAATGTAACCAAATGGAATTAACTATAGCCCCTAGCTTGGGCCACTGTAGCGATCAGGTCAGCCACATAAGTCATTTACCATATGAAACTTATGTAAAAACTATTTTTGTTGAACACAAATTAGTGTCTCAGATGTATGGATGTCATTTCTGCATCTGACCCCTGATTCCTTTGGCCAGTCATCCCCCATGGCTTTCCTCTGGGCTGGAGACAAAGGAAGGACCCTCGTGGGGCTTTGCCAAGCAAATGATAGCAGGTTGGACCCAATTAGGACAAGATCCCCAGAACAGATGCTGCTTGTATGCAGAGGAGGGGATGAAAGAATGGGTACCAGGGGCTTAGGACCTGCTTGTAGAAGATGCTAATTGATTTCTTGCTGATCATTTTTTACCCTTAAATGAACAAGAAAGAGTGTATCACTAAGGCGCACGTACTTCACAGACTAGTGTATATCTGTGTCCAGAGAGGGGTGAAATGTGTCTTTGTTTTTCTCTCCAAAAGACATCTAGTCTCATTTGTTCCAGGCAAAGATTTAATCCCTGCAGATCTTCAGAGCGAAAAGTGGATAAAGGTTACCTTCAAAAATTACACGAGGGCACTGCCTCTTGCACACTCTGGGGATATCCAAAAGCCTGGGAAATCGAGGTAGGTTTGACATATTCTTGTGGGAGAGGGGTAAAGATGAAACACTTGTAAGCCTTAGAAACCAACAAGATCCTGATTCAGTAGAAAGAATCTGCCCCAACAACAGGCAAAGCCTCCGTTAAGAATCACTCCACCTTAGAATTCTTTCTGTCCCCAGTAGCTTTGCCTCTTATTGCAATGTCGAGCTGGACTGTATCAATCTGGTGACATGGCTGCCCTTGAGAAAGAGCTTTGTCCTAAGCATAACATCAGACACTTACTTCGTGCCAGGCACTGTTCCCTTTGCATTTTCCCATTAACACATCCTCACAGAGATTCTACCATATAGGTGCAATAACTATCCCTGAGCTACCGAGAAATTGAAAGGCAGAGGTCATGTGTAGACTGAACTCAAAAGGCTGACAGAGTCCCACACCTCTGCTCTTCCTGCACCCCCCAAACCTTAAGACCACATAAGCTGAATGCACTGTACTGAATTAAGGGCACAAACCATGGTGGTACTGATGCTGTGAGCCTAGTACTGGAGATCCATAAACGCTAGCAAAACTGCCAACAAGTCACTGATTTGAAAGCTCTGACCAGCCGGACAGTGGTGGCACACGCCCTTAATCCCAGCACTTGGGAGGCAGAGGCAGTGGATTTCTGAGTTTGAGGCCAGCCTGGTCTACTGAGTGAGTTCCAGGACAGCCAGGACTACACAGAGAAAGTCTCTCAACACACCCCACCCGGGGGCGGGGGGTGGTGGTGAGGAAGCTCTGTCTGCGCTGGAGACAACTTTTGGAAGAGCCCTGGCTGTTCTTCCAAAGGTTCTGAGTTCAATTCCCAGCAACTACATGGTGGCTCACAACCATCTGTAGTGAGATATGTAATAACGGGGTTGGGGATTTAGCTCAGTGGTAGAGCATTTGCCTAGCAAGCACAAGGCCCTGGGTTCGGTTCTCAGCTCTGAAAAAAAAAAAGACAAAGAGATATGAGATATGTAATAACATCTATAATAATCTTCTGGCCTGCAGGCATACATGCAGCTAGAATGCTGTATACATAATAAATAAATAAATAAATAAATAAATAAATAAATAAATAAATAAATAAATTTTTTAAAAAAGCTGTGACCTGGGGCTGGCCAGACAGCACAATGCACCCACAGTCAAGCCTGACGACCTGAGTTCAATCCCCAGGGACCACATGGTGGAAGGAGAGAACTGAGTCCCTTAGTTTGCTCTCTGACCTCTGCCCGCAGGCACACCGTGACAGGTGTGCACACGCTCACACACACATAGTAAACAGTAGTGAAGCTCTGATTCTGTCACAGTAGCTGTCACCCACCTGGAGGTAACTCCAGGGTCAGGGAAGAGACTATTGGGAACTCTGTCACCTGCTTGGCCCTGCTAAGAGGTAACATACGTCATTTGGGCTACTTAGGAGTACAGGGCCTTGTGCACTCAGGACAACTGCTCTACACTGAAGTACGTACCCCAGTGTCCTCTTTTCCATTCGTATTGTCACTTTTTGTCACCTCCTCTATTCAAAGATTGATCATCTCCTTCTCTCTCTCTCTCTCTCTCTCTCTCTCTCTCTCTCTTTTAGTTTGGAGTGTGTGCGTGTGATATACTAGTGTGTGCACAGGTGTGTACAGGGCACTTACCTGGGCACCTATGGGAGCCACAGGCTAATGACTTTCTCAGTTGCCTTACCACTCACCATTTTGACTAGGCTGGCTGGCCACTGAGTTTTGGGGAGCATTTCATTGTGTCTGGCTTTTATGTGAGTACTGAGTACTGAATACTGAGTACTGAGTATTCAAACTCAGGTTCTCATGCCTGTGTGGCAACCTCACTGGGCCATCTCCTCGGTCCCACTTCTTTTTTTTTTTAAAGGTTTATTTGTTTGTGTATATGATTGCTCTATTTACATGTATGCCTCCTGTGTGACAGAAGAGGGCATTAGAGCCCATTGTAGATGGGACCTCTGGAGAGCAGCCAGTGCTCTTAACCACTGAGCCATCTGTCCGGCCCCTCCCCACCCCCTACACAAACACCTCCTCCTTAACTTAGGAATCACTACTACTGCGTCATGCCCCTGAATTCCAGACTCCCCCACCTGTAATTGCTAGATTAATATTTCCAGGAAACAATTTCAGTTGAGCAAAAGCCTGGTACTCAGGTCTCCTTCCTAAGCCCTTAGCCGCTTTCCCCATCCTCCCAAATGCTACAATGCCTATAGCCTTTTCTTTTCCCTTCTAGTGTGTGAACTGGCCATTGCTCCATCACAGACACAATTTTGCATATTCATATCTTATCTCAGAGTTTGTTACCATGTAGTCCCGGGCTCTGTGCATCTGCAATAGGAGAAATAGCAGAGGATTCTCTTTTTATTTTTGACGATTTCAGACACATATGAATGTAGTATATGCACTCCATTCACCCCCTCTCATTCTTTCCCAGATCCACCTCGTCAATATAGTCTCCCTCCTTTTTTCATGCTTTTTGTTTGCTCTTTATTTAGGTCTTGTGCAGGTAGCCACAGTTGCTGGGTGTTTGTGATTGCAGCGACTGAGTTATAGTTAGCTTGGTAACACTGCTCTTACCATCTTCTGACCTCTTCTTCCTTGTTGTTCCCTATGCCCTGGAGAAGTGATACAGAGGTCCTAATTAGGGTTGAGCACTCCACAGTCATTCTCATCACTTAACCAGCTGTGAGACTCTGAATAAATTGTTGCCTTCAGACCCAGGCTGAGAGCAACACGAGTCTGTGTATATAACCATAAGTGCTTAGAAGGCAATTTGGCTATAGGTCACACCAAAAATAATAAGTTCCCTGCTAGGGCATGTCATCTTCTTAGCCGTAAGCTTTTGATCAGATTTATAGGGTGTACTGGCTGGTTTTGTGTGTCAGCTTGACCCAAGCAGGAGTTATCACAGAGAAAGGAGCCTCCCTTTGAGGAAATGCCTCCATGAGATCCAGCTGTAAGGTGTTTTCTCAATTAGTGATCAAGGGGGAGGGTGCATTGTGGGTGGTGCCATCCCTGGGCTGGTAGTCCTGGGTTCTATAAGAAAGCAAGTTGAGCAAGCCAGGGGAAGCAGGCCAGTAAGTAACATCCCTCCATGGCCTCTGCATCAACTCCTGCTTCCTGACCTGCTTGAGTTCCAGTCCTGACTTCCTTTGGTGATGAACAGCAATGTGGAAGTGTAAGCCGAATAAACCCTTTCCTCCCGAACTTGCCTCTTGGTCATGATGTTCTGTGCAGGAATAGAAACCCTGACTAAGACATAGGGCAAACATTTCCTCTCATGGAGTGGGCCTTGAATTCTAGCAGAAAGTGGCTGGTTACCCAATACCCATTCCCCCCACCCTAAAAAGTCTTGTCACTAGCATATCTTGTTGCCAGGCCAATTCTTTTGTGGTTGGTTGGTTTCTTTGTTTTTAAAGTTTTTGTATTGTTTTGTTTTGTCTTGTCTTGTTTTTTTTGTTGTTGTTGTTGTTTTTTTTTTTTTTTTTTTTTTTTTGTTTTGAGACAGGGCTTCTATATTTTGTAGCCCTGGCTGACTTGAAGCTTGCTATGTAAACCAAACTGGTCTCAAACTCAAAGAAATCCACCTGACTCTAACTCCAGAGTACTGAGATCAAAGGCATGGACCACCATGCCTGACTGAGAGTCAGAATGTTTAAAGTCAGATGAATCTGGGATTGAGCCTCTGCTCTGTTGCTTAGAGTAGTAAGCACTTAGGCAGGTTACTTAATCTCTCTAATTCTTTGGTTTCATTTCAAAATAAATAAATAAATAAATAACAGTGTGGAACTGTTGAAAAGTTAGAAATGGTTTCTTTTATGGATTCAATATGTTTGCTGAGCGTCTGCCAAGTGGTGGGCAGCATTGGAAGCACATGGAATAAACCATGGAGCTGCCACCATATTGTAAAGCGCCTGTCTGTATCCGCCGTAGAGTTGTCTCGATGAATGGAAAGTGCTTTTCCTTCAAAGATCTCGAAAATGCATAATAACAGGTGTCAATCTATTTTCTACCCAAGATAACACTAAGCAGAGATGTCACGTTTCTTCAATGTCAAATGAACACTAAGGAAGTTCCTTGAATGAGGAGCAGAATCTTGTACGTTGATGTGTGCTCTCGGGCTCCGGTGTGATAGCATATTCACAGGAGTCGCTAAATGCTTACTTACTGAGTAAATCGGGGCATAGCTCCTTGGCAACTTTGTATGTGTGCGAGTTTGAGGCTTGATACTCAGCATTAAAATAAAGAAAAGAAAGAATGGAGGGAGGGAGGGAAGAGAGAGAGAGAGAGAGAGAGAGAGAGAGAGAGAGAGAGAGAGAGAGAAAGCTGGTAAGATGGCTCATGGTTAAGAGCACTGACTGCTTCCAGAGATCCTGAGTTCAATTCCCAGCAACCACATGGTGGCTCACAACCATCTGTCATGGGATCTGATGCCCTTTTCTTGTGTGTCTGAAGACAGCTACAGTGTACTCATAGGTAAAAGAAATAAATACATCTTTTAAAAGAAAGAAGGAAGGGAGGGAGGGAGGGAGGGAGGGAGGGAAAATAAAAATCAGAACTATAGAATCAAAAGTTTCCAAAGATCCCAAAATTTCCAAAGACCCAATGTTGTGTGGGAAGATGGCTCAGTAGCGTTTGCTGCGTACACACGAGGACCTGAGTTTGAATCTGCGGCACATGTAAAACTCTGGGTATGGACATTTACATTCATAACCAGCACTAGAGGGAGCTGGGATAGGTGGTTTGCCAGAGCTTGCTCTCTGCCAGCCTAGCTGCCCCCACAAGCACTCACACACTTATAGGAGGCATGCTTTTGCATGCACACACACACAAGCAAAAATAAATTTTTAAAAATTTAAAAACAAGTGCCATCTATCTTCGACTACCTAAGTGCTACAGTTGGGAGTGCGGATGTATCGCAGGTGCTACCGGCCCGACCACAGCAGTGTCACGTTGAGTTAGTTCTTTAACCTGAGATGTCATACAGATAATACACACCATACTGCAGGCGGTGTAGGGACAACATGTATGAAAACATCTTTGCTTATGCTACTACCTGCTACATAGCAAATGGGCAATACATACCAAGGTTACTGACACAGCCACCGAAGCTATATCCCATTGCTGAGGCTTTTGTCCTGGGTAGACAGAATCTATGTGTCCCATGATGAGAATGATTCTCCAGTCCCACCATATAAGAAAAATGTGGCAGCAATCTGAAAGCTCAGATGACTAGAGACAAATCCTGTCCTCAGGACCGTTGGACTTGGTTCACAGAAGCTAATCACTGTGAGAGCACGCTGATGACAGGGTCTTTCTCAGTAGACACCCTGTGTGCTCACAGCTCTGGAAGACAGATGTTATCAGCCCTGTTTGCTTAGTACAAGCAACCCCCACGGAGCATCCTGCTTGCTAATGGGGCGGCTGAGTCAGGATAAGAAGAGGGTAAGATACCGTGGGGTGAGGCTTATGGTCTCCAGAGAAAAGGTTTTGATTAGATGCACAGAAGCATCTCAGAGATGGAAGGGAGCAGAGTAACAAGAATACTAGGGTCCCTCCTACTGTACCCTGCTTACCTAAGTACAACCTCCAGAGAGAGGAGAGACCCAGAAGTGTCTGGAAGAGGAAGTTCCCCAGAGAAAGGCCCTGTTTGTTTGCCTGTGGTACTGGAGGTTGAGCCCAGGACCTTCTTCACATACCAGGAAAGTGCTAAGCCACATTCCTAGCCCACCTTTTATTATGACACAGGAGTTCACTGAGTTGTTCAGACTGGCCTTGAACTTGGGATTATCCTCTTGACCCCCAGAGTCATGGGGAGTACAGGGCACCAGGCTGAGGAAGGTCAAGACTACAAGACTCCCCTTGTTTGGTTATTGCCTTCCTCCCCATCCTGGCTTGCTAACCTTTGTTTAACTGGAAGAAAGCATCTCCCTTCTTCTTTTCCTTTTGCATGTGTGTATGTGTGTACTGTGTGTGCACACTCGTGGAGGCCAGGAGATGACTTCAGGCTTCTTCCTTGATCACATCCCCCCACAGACACACTTTAATTCCTAACACAGGGTCTCTACTGAAGCTGGACTAGCTGACAGCACAAGCCAGTTCAATCCTGGCATCACCTGTCTCTGCTTCCCAAGCGCTGGGTTTACAGACAAGCCGGTGCGTGCACCCAGCTTTTACACGTGTGTCCTCACACTCAGGCACATGTTATTCTCTCAGCCATTTCCACAGTCCCCCTGTTCCCTTCTCTCAAGTGTCTGAGTGCATTTGTCACTGGGGTCCTTTAATTTCAGGCCTACACTCTCCTCTTCTTTTTAATAGCTAATGAGTCCTTGGCTTATCAGAGTTTTACAGTCACCTATAATTAGGCCTATTTAGTGGTATTGAATAGGATACTTTTAACCCATTTCCGCCTCTTCTCTGCATTAGGGGGCTTCTGCCCAGGTGCACACACACACAGGAAGCTGGCACTGCTGAGGACTGAGGGGAAGGGCAGGTCAAAGACACTAATGTTTGTGAATATGTACGTATCCATCCAGACATAGTCACACAGAGGACTGCCTGCAGGTGCACACACAGGAAGCAGGCACAGGTGAGGGGGGGGTAAGAGTGCACCAACCAAAGGCAAGTGTGTACACAGGTATATACACAGAAATATATGACTACACATTCACATGAGGCCCTACACACTTTTGAGGTGCAGCTCGGGGTTCCTAAAAGTCCAATTAAAGCACCATGCCTTTATATGTATATTGTGAGGTTGTAAGGAAACCACCTATCTGCACGAGTATTCAAACAGCACAACAGTCTACCCTTATTATAGATTCGGTTACCTGTAGTTATCATGCCCCACCCCCCAAAAAATTACTAAATTGAAAATTTCAGAAATAAGCAATTCATAAGATTCAAATTGTCAGATAATGAAATGTCGTACCCAGTTCACCCATTCCAGAAAGGGTACGATGTTCCTGTATCTGGTGTAACTATGGCTTTTATGTTGCCTGTCCATTCATTACTTGACAATCATGTCGGTCATCAGATCAGCTTTGGCATACCATGGTACCTGTGTTCAAGTTTTTACCTCACACCGAGTATTTTACTTAATAATAGTCCCCAGTGGGGATGCTGACAGTCTTATGACAGTATATTATTATAATTGTTATATTTTACCTTCGTTACAGTTTTTAGTCTCTTGCTGTGCCTAGTTTGAGCTATGCTGTAGGCATATATATACATATACATATACATATACATCATATACATATACATATACATATACATATACATCATATACATATACATATACATCATATACATATACATATACATATACACATACATCATATACATATACACATCCACATCCACATACACATACACATACACATACACATACACATACACATACATACACTCATACACACACACACACACACACACATATACACACATACACACATACACACATACACACATACACACATATACATATATACATATACATATTTTTTTTCCGGGGAAAACATAGTATATGTGAGATTTAGAACTCTTCAGATTCAAGCTCCCACTAGGTTTGAGGAACACAGTCTCTCACAGGGGAGATGACGGTACGTGTGGGGGAGAAAGCATAGGTAGAGAGTGAGTGTGTGGGAGAAGAGAAGAGGAATAGGGAGCAGACATTTGGTGAATTATCTTTTTCCAAATAAAGAATTTGCTGCTGTTTTAGTTTGGTCTTGTCTTGTTTGTTTCTTTGTTTGTTGGTCTTGTTGTGTCTTGTTTGTTTCTTTGTTTGTTGGTCTTGTTGTTGTTTTGTTTTGTTTCTGGTTTTTGTTTTTTTGACATGACTTCTCTGTGTAGCCCTAGCTGTCCTGGAACTCACTCTGTAGACCAGGCTGGCCTCGAACTCAGAAATCCACCTACCTCTGCCTCCCAAGTGCTGGGATTAAAGGCGTGCGCCACCACTGACCGGCTAAGAATTTGTTTTTAATAAATGGTATTTGCACATAGTTCCAAATTCAAACACAGTCACAAAAGTCAGTGAAATTTGTCTCTATCTCAAGTCTGCTCTTACCGTCCTCAGGCCCCTCCCAGGGTGGTCTGGCTAGTTAGGTTTCTGTGAAGGGAATTTATGGAAAGGAAAACAGAAATACCCTAAGGTTTCCAAACAGAGGTCAGAGGCTAAATTCTTCCATTGTGGTTTCGCCACTTGATGACCTAAACGGTAGGAAACTTCTTAATGAAATTAAACAGGAAGCTAGAACTCTCTCTTGTCTTTTTCCGGGTACAAACGGCTTCTTAAAGTCAACCTAACTCAAGGCAGCTGCATTTTCAAGTGAGGCACCAGTAGACTCTGGAGCGCCACCTGGTGGCCTCCTCCAGCAAGTGGAAACGAAAGGGATAAAGGGGTTTGATAGAGGTGTGGTTCACAGTTGGCATAGAAACCCCCATCCCTCTACACACCCTACCCCAGACCCAAAGGCGGCAAAAGATCTCATGTGGCCTGAAGCCTCCGCAGAGGGGAGTTCAGCGCAGTTGGGTTAGACAGACGTTCAGGACTTGAAAGAACGTCCCCAAATATTTTTGTAGATCTCTAAAGAGATCGGTGATGGAGAAACAGAGTACATGTTAAGAGGGAAGGGTAGTGAAAGATGAGGGTTCCACCCTCCCCTACGAGCTCCAACATAGTTAGTCTGGGGTTATTTCTTCAAAGCTGCTGAGAGTTGGACAAATAAAAGTAATTACATATGCGTGGTAGTTTTTTTCTTCTCTCTCTCTCTCTCTCTCTCTCTCTCTCGTTTTTATTGATTCTTTGAAATATTCATGCCCATATACAATGAGCTTTGAACATATCAACCCCCTCCTCCCCTCTCCAACTCCTTCCTGACTGCCCCCCACCATACCACCCGGCTTCTTGTCCAATTTTTAACCTTCTATGTCTAATGAATGCTGCCTGTTTATACACAGGTATAGGGCTATCCCTAGACAGCCTAACAGGGGCCATTTCCCTGAAGAAAACTGACCCTCCCTCCTCAAGAGCACCTACAAATAGCTTTTCAGCTAAGGGTGTGACTTTGTAGCCTCTCCTACTTAATGGTTTCTTTGTTTGTTTGTTTGTTTGTTTGTTTCGAGACAGGATTTCTCTGTGTAGCCCTGGCTGTCCTGGAACTCACTCTGTAGACCAGGCTGGCCTCGAACTCAGAAATCTGCCTGCCTCTGCCTCCCAAGTGCTGACATTAAAGGTGTGTGCCACCACTGCCCGGCTACTTAATGGTTTCTGACCAATACTTTTGGTCTTTGTGTTTTGAGTCAGTGTCTTCCTTATGTAGCACTTCCCAGCCTAGAAGATTCACTAGGGCTATCATCCTCCTGCAGATGCCTCCAAAGCACAAAGATGTAAACGGCCATACCCACCTTCCATACGTGCTTTAAAAATTCTATTTCCAGAGCCCACAAAATGGCTCAGTGGATAAAAGGGCTTGTTGCCAAACTTGACAATCAGAGTTCAAACCCCAGATGGAATGACAGAACCAACTTCTATAAGCTGTCTTATAGGACACACCTACCAACATAAATAAATAGCTTTTGTTAGTGGAGACTCTGGAGATGCTCAGCTGACAACACACTTGTCTGGAGTTCAAATCCCCAGCTCCCACGCACATGGCCATGGTGAGTAATCCTAGCCTGGAGGGAACAGAAACAGAATTCCTGAGGCAAGCTGGCTGGCCAGACCGACCAAACTGACAAGCTTTATAGCTGAAGAGTGAGAGGCCTTGCCACAATATGTAAGATGGAGAACAATCAAGGGAGATACCCAAGGTCAGCCTCTGGCCTCTACAAACACATCCACACACTCACTGGCACACACATGTGGTCCCGTGCATAGGAGAACACGCACACACACACATCACACACTTACACATGCTCGAAAACCATAAAAACATGTAATGATTTAATTACCAACTAATAACAGAACTACAGTAAAATAAGATGGGGGGGGAAGAGAATTACCATAAGTAACAAGAGTTCTTTAACCGATGTTCTGGGGGCTGGAGAGATGACTCAACAGTTAAGACTACTTGCACTTGACTGCAATTCCAGAGGTCCTGAGTTCAATTCCCAGCAAACACAGTAGTGGTTAAAGACCATCTCTAATGGGCTCTGATTTTCTCTTCTAGTGCGCATGAAGACGGAGCACTCATACACATAAAACACGTGAGTAAATAACAGTAAAGTTATTTTAAGTAAAGTTATTCTAAATAAAGTGCACACAATTGTGTATATACGTGGGAAATCTGGTTATTGCAGGATGTAAGTTAGATATTATGAAACTACACCGTTTAAAGTTGAACAAAACCTCAATATATTATGAATAAGAATCAGCAAGGCTTTTACTGTTGGGGACAGAAATTTAAAGTTTTAGGTTTAGGTTTTTTTTTTTTCTTAAGGGGATGAGAATGAACTAGTCACACTGGACTAGAATTAGAGTTATCAGTACGAAGTCACGGCTTTTATTAGACCGATGATAGATTCGATTCGATGGATACAGAGACATGGACAGAAACCTGTGTGTTTGTACACGCGCGGATAACTCCCAAAGCTGCCCAACAAATAAAGAAACACTAAGACCCATTAGCATCAAGCACTTAATATCCATAGCCTTCTTACCAGTCTCCCACCTTTTTTGTAGCCCAGGCTAGGCTCAGACTTGAAAAAGTCCTCCTGCCTCAGCCTCCCAAGTGCTAGAATGATGGATGTGACCACCAGCACTGGGATTAAGGTCTGAGCCACCATGCCTGGGTAACAATGAAAATGTTTTTTAGTTTCTTTTTTTTTTTTTAAGATTTTTAATTTATTTATTTTATGTATGTGAGTACACTGTAGCTGTCTTCAGACACACCAGAAGAGGGCATCAGATCCCATTACAGATGGTTATGAGCCACCATGTGGTTGCTGGGAATTGAACTCAGGACCTCTGGAAGAGCAGCTAGTGCTCTTAACCACTGAGCCATCTTTCCAGCCCCAGAAAAAAATTTTAAATGAATGAAAAATAAACAAAGAAGAGAAAATAACTCTTTCTTACTATAGTATTCCAATTAATAAAGATAAACAGAGTAATAGAAAGCCAAGCTATCCTTGGCTATATGGCCAGTTGGAAGCCATCCTGGGCTACATGAGACCCTGCACAATATTCCCTTTCTCCCAAGATATCAAGAATCATGTAGGCCAGGCGGTGGTGGCACACACCTTTAATCCCAGCACTTGGGAGGCAGAGGCAGGCAGATTTCTGAGTTTGAGGCCAGCCTGGTCTACAGAGTGAGTTCCAGGACAGCCAGGGCTACACAGAGAAACCCTGTCTCAAAAAGCTTGGTTGGTGGTTGAGTTTTATAACTAACACTTTATGGTCTCATTCCTCTTAAGAATATGCCTACACGTGCAACTTCTGGGTCATATAGGATTTTTTCACATCTTATTTATTTCATGTGCATGCATGAGTGCATGCATGGGTATGCATGCATGCCTGTATGTATGTATACGAACAGGTGAGAAGTGAAGGGACACACCCTTGCCACAGCGTGAATGTGGAGGTCAGAGGACAACTTTCAGGAGTCAGGTCTCTCCTTCGTCCAGGTGGGGATCTGGGGATCAAACTGGGGTACTTAGGTGGTAAGCTCCTTTGCTATATTGAACCATCTCACCTGTTCAGGACTATTATGTCTAATTTTTTTAAGACTTTTATTTTATTTGTATGTGTTTTGCCTGCGTGTACGTGTGTGCATATTGTTCGTGCCTACTATGGTCATGAAACATCATACGGGTGCTGGGAACTGATCCTGGGTGGTTAGCAAGAACAAGTGCTCTGAGGCACCACAGACTGCTTTCCAAAGTGACTTACTATTTTACACTTCCACCAAACAGCATAGAAGAGTTTCTTTTTTTCTTTTTTTCTTTTTTTTTTTTTTTTTTTTCTTCTTTCTGAGACAGGGTTTCTCTGTGTAGCCGTGGCTGTCCTGGAACTCGCTTTGTAGACTAAGCTGGCCTCAAACTCAGAGATCCACCTCTGTCTGCCTCCAACACTTAAAGGCCTACCCATCACATACACTCATCGCTTTATCTTTTTTCCCCCCTTTCTTTGTTTAAAGCAAGGTCTCTTGTACCCTAGGCTGGACTCAAACTTTCTAGTTGAAGCTGGTCTTGAACTCCTGATCCTCCTGTCCTTTTCTCCCGAGTGCTGGGATTCCAGGCACGTCAGCTTGTAACTTACTTTCTGTTCGCCATTCTGTGTTTACAACAATGGTTACTTCGGCATTGCTGTGACGGAATGCCTGACTAAAAAGAACTCAAATGGGTTTTAAAGATTTAATTTAGCCCAGGTTTTCATGATGTTCGATACAAAGGCACTTGACCCGTGTGCTTGAACGGAACATCTCAATGAAAGCATGTGACGGAGAGGCTTCTTCACCTCATGGAGGACAGGGAGGATTGAGAAAGAGGGAGGAAGAGGCTGAAGCCAAGATGGCAGCAGAAGCCTGCTCCCTCTACTTTGGTCCCACATTCTAAAGATCCCAGACCCCGCCCTCCAAAAAAAAAGGTGCCACAAACTGAAGACCAAGCCCCCAACACACAAAAGAACAGAAATACTTATCAAATCATAACAGTCAAAAAAGCAAATTACACTTTGTTCTTAGGCAACTCCAGGTATCTCAAAGGCTTACAAAAGCATTTCAAAATTTGAAAGCTTTTCATCGCCGGCTTCAACATGACAGGTATGTAATTTACAGAATTACCCTCCCATTTTTACCTATCCTTTGGGGTCTAACACCGGTTTTGTTCACAATTCTTCCATGAAGACTCGAATTGCTTCCTCCTTCTACGGCCAGGACATGGCTCTAACCAGAACTAGCATCAGATTTAAGCATCTAGGTCAGAATACACATGGCCTAAAATAACTGTCTCCCACTGTCTCTCAGTTCCCCGTCAGCCAAAACAAAACAAAAAACAAAAATAACAATAACAACAACAACAACAACAACAAACCACAGTATCACTTCTAGGACAGCCCTTATGTATGAGACTCCCCTAACTTTGAATACGAACAACAATTACCCATGAAACAAACACCAAGAGAAAACCGTATATATTATTTACTCGATTTTATCCATTACCCAAGTCACTATCTCCTGAAACTCACTTTCAGGTTGTTAAATGGGCCAACTCTGATTACGTTCAGGCATATAGGCCCAGGGCTGATTTTCTTAGCTCCTTCTCTGAACAATAAAATGTTCTTAATTCAAAAAGCCACCACCAAAAAGAAAAGAGTGGGGGCGGGGGGGGACCATCCTGCTTTCTTCACCTGCTCAGAGATGCAGCCCCACAGTCCCCATCTCCCTAAAAGCTTTCTGCAGCCCACTAAAAATACCCAATGTTGACAGATGCAGGCTATCAATACAGAAACTCAAGATCCCAGGGTGAGAAGAGACCAGAGGCGAAGTCTGGATAAACAGCTCAAATTGGCTCTTACTCCACAGGTGACGCCTAGTTTATCTGGGTAATTGTAAAGGGCATTTTACAGCAAATCAATTAAATGAAAATCTTTTAAGCCCTTTTTAAATGGGGGAGGAAGGGGCGGGAGGAGAGGGCCAACCTTTGTAAGCTAACAGGTGATTTTAATTGGAACCAGCGGTGTTACACCATGTTTTTGACCCATTCGGTAAAGGCAGGAAAAGAAATCAATACATTTCCATCAGCATCCGCCCTCCTGGAGTCTCATAAATAGAATGGAGACACGAACCCCAGTTAATGGCTTCATCAAGCACCTCACTGATTCTCTAACAGAATTAAATAGGTTGTAGCTCTCTCAACCACCAATGTCCTGACAGTGGGCTGGGTACTGCTAGGTGCATATTTGGTCTTACGCTGTTTTTTGGTTTTTTGAGGGTTTTTTGTTGTTGTTTGTTTGTTTGTTTGTTTGTTTGTTTTAACAAATACAGCCCTGTCTATTAGACTAGCCCCAATCATGACAGTAGTCTTCAGAAGCCATCTGAGTTCAGAGATGGGAAATTGCGTACCAACTGTTCCCTAAACTCAAAACACAGATAGTCTAAGTTGCAATCCTGACAATAGAGTTCTGGAAAATTCACAGGGTCCAACAGTCAGGCAGTTTAACGTCAGCCATGTTGGGCAAATCACTTAACCTTTGTAATCTGCCATATTCTGCTCCTTGGATGGGGGACTAGGGATTCCAATCCCCTAATTCACTGGTTAGTGTGAAATTAGGTATCTTTATGTATTGATGTATTTAAAGGTCCATGAGAAGATATACTGTGTGCGACACTAGTAAGAGCAATGGAGAGCTGAGTGTGAGGTGCACGCTGGAACCCTAGCTACTCAGAGGTGGAGGGAGGAAGAGCACAGGTTCGAGGCCAGCCTGGATGACTTACTAAGACCCAATATCAAAATACAATTTCAAAGGGTTAGGAGTGTAACTCATTGGGCTGGAGAGATGGCTCAACGGTTAAGAGCACTGACTGCTCTTCCAGAGGTCCCTGAGTTCAATTCCCAGCAACCACATGGTGGCTCACAGCCATCTGTAATAGGATCTGACGCCCTCTTCTGGTGTGTCTGAGGACAACAACAGTGTACTCATATACATTAAATAAATAAATAAATAAATAAATAAATAAATAAATAAATCTTTAAAAAAAAAAAAAAGAGTGTAACTCATTGATAAAACACTTGCTTAGCATTTGTAAAAAGTCTTTGTTCCCCAAGACCAGCTGGGTGGAGGTGGTGAGCTCCAGACCAGAGCTCCAGAGGCATAGATAGGCTGATCTCTGAGTCTGTCAAGGCCAGCCTGGTCCACAGAATGAGTTGCAGGACAGTCAGGGCTACAGAGAGAAACTCTGTCTCTAAAAACAAAAAGTAAAGCCAAAACCAACCAAAGAAACAAAACTCTCCAGTATTACAAAAACATTGAAAATAAGAGAAATCAAATAAAACTGTACTGGGGCTGGAGAGATGGCTCAGAGGTTATGAGCACTGTCTGCTCTTCCAGAGGTCCTGAGTTCAATTCCCAGCAACCACATGGAAATTTACAACCATCTGTAATGGGGTCTGATGCCCTCTTCTGGCATGCAGGTGTACATGCAGATAGAGCACTCACAGACAAAATAAATAAATAAATAAATAAATAAATAAATAAATAAATAAATCTTTAAAAAGTAAATAAAACTATACTGAGGTGCTGCTTCTCATCCAATGGATTGGCCAATATATATATATATATCTATTTATATATAATTTATATGTATATATACATATTTATATGTAAATATATACTTATATTCATTTACATTTATGCTATGTAATATATAATATTTATTTATTATAATATACAATATGTAACTTTATATTTATACATTATATGTATATCTTATATATTTAGATCTAAATATAGCATATTTTTATATTATATATGTGTGTATGTATATATATATATATATATATATATAGCTTTACTGTGAAATATTAAAGAAAAAAGACAAAAATATCAATCTGATGTGTATTCTGCTGAAGACAATTGTTTCAAGTGACATCAGACTACAAGGATAGAATACATGCTTCTTCCTGTTATGGTTTTTCTATCTGGGGTTTGGCCCTGTAGCATAGGCTGACCTCCTTCTGGAGATAATCCAGTCTCAGCTCCCTGGGTTCTGAACTTATAGGTGGCCCCACCACAACCAGCTGGAGCAGTATATGCTAATGGCAAAGCAGAAAAAAATGCAAGTCTCATTTGGTAGACAAATTGCTAGTCAATTTTTTTTTTTAAGATCTATTTATGAGTACACTGTTGCTATCTCCAGATACACCAGAAGAGGGCATCAGATCTCATTACAGATAGTTGTGAGCCACCATGTGGTTGTTGGGAATTGAACTCAGGACCTCTGGAAGAGTAGTCAGTGCTCTTAACCGCTGAGCCATCTTTCCAGCCCATTCGTCAAATTATTAATGATGTGCTATTTTAAATGATCTCATGGTTTTTAGAGTAATTCTACACATTTCTGGTTTCAGAAACTAGTGTTTTCTATGTTAAGGAAAAAGTTAAGTAGACATTTAGGTGTCAATCCCAACAATCAGAAAGCCGAGGAGGGACCCTGGGTGGGATATTCATACTATCTGAGCTACTGCTCAGTGAACTCTGGTCTCCAAAAAGCAAACAAAAATCAAATTTGGATCTTGGCAATGTTAACCCTAACTTCCCTTTTCCTTTTGGAAAGATACCCAGTACCTGGAAGAGGCTGGGTCTAGAGCATCACTTGACTGTGTGGATCCAAGCACTTAGAGCTTCCCTTGAGTGCTTGAAGTACTCTTAAATACTACATGTTAGCTACAGGTAATTGCAGGACCCTCATTGAACATTAAGATTAGACCTGCCTGATGGCACAGTTCTTTAATCCCAGGTACTCCAGAAGCTGAGTATAATGAGCATAGTCAAAAAGAAAAAAAAATGCCTCTTAGGGTCAAGAGAGATGGCTCAGAGGTTGAGAGCACTGGCTGCTCTTCCTGAGGTCCCAAGTTCAATTCCCAGCAACTACACAATGACTCACAACCAACTGTAATGATGTCTGGTGCCCTCTTCTGGCATGCAGGCATATGTGCAGGCAGAACACTGTGTATATAATAAATAAATCTGTTTTCAAAGTGCTTTTTAGACAGCTAAAAATAGCTTAGTCAGGATCCCCACTATTATCCAAGGCTGCGCCTGATAACCAGAAACCAGTGACATCACTCTCTCAAGATAACCAGACACAGACACGGAATCCCATGATGCCCAGCAGACATCATATAAGCGGAGACTAAGAGCAGTGCACTACTCTGCACATCTGGAAAGACACCACCTCCATCTGCCCTGCGACTGGAAAGTCTCACCCTCAAATCAGAGACTTCTTCTAGAGACTATACCTGACCTTCAAAGAAGGTCTGTGGCCCAGACAAGCAGCCTTGGGGAGATAAGCTTAGGATCATAGCTAAGAATTCAGAGTGTGGCCGGGCAGTGGTGGTGCATGCCTTTAATCCCAGCACTTGGGAGGCAGAGGCAGGCAGATTTCTGAGTTTGAGGCCAGCCTGGTCTACAGAGTGAGTGCCAGGACAACCAGGACTACACAGAGAAACCCTGTCCCCAAAAACAAACAAACAAAAAACAAACAAACAAACAAAAACGAAAAAGAATTCAGAGTGTGAACCTTGTGTGATGACTCTCAGCATAATAAAACGTAACGTTTGTTATACTGACTACGTGTATCTACCTTCTTGCTCGAGACAATGAGGCACGAGGAGCTGTAGTTCTAAGACAGCCCCAGGACACATAAAGAGTCTGTTGACAGTTCAAGCATCTCAGAAAACAGAAAAGGAGCTTGGGAAGCTTGCTCAGTGGTCAAACACTTGTAGTAGGAAGTGTAATCCCTGCTATAGCAAAGATAAAAGCAATTAAAAACTGAGGGTAGACAAACAGAGAGTGAGTGGGATAGGGAAGGGATGCTGGACAGAAGGCACCGAGATACAGTTAAACGGGGAGACTCCATCTAAAGTACTTAAGGCCATAAATACATAATTTGACTAATACCATCATTCCACTGTGTATGTCTTAATTGTACGTGATGACAATTTACCACAAATTAGTTAACCAATGGGTTCATGTTTAAAAGCAAACAAAAGGACATTTCTCCTTCCTTGCTTCCCTTTGATGCAGCTGAAAAATGCTAAGACATAAGAACCAAAGTTGGCCAGGATCTCAAAAGGGAAGAATTCCAGATAAAGCAAAAGTAGGGGCAGGCAAGACAGTTCGGCAAGGAAGTGTGAGATTCAGAGTTCAGATGCCTGAACAAGGTAAATACCAGGTAGATGCCAGCTCACCTGTGATCCCAGAGGGCAGTGGCACAGACCAGATGACCCAGAGCAAGCTGGCTAGCCAGCTGAGTCACAAAAGTGAGCTCCAGATTCATCAAAGGACCTTGCCCCCAAACATAAGGTGAAGAGCAATTAGAGAAAGATATTCAACATCGACTTTGGCTATTTTGGGTTTTCAACCTGACTACATCTGGAATTAACTAAAACCCCCAAAATACCTGGGCATACCTGTGAGGGATTTTTGCTTAATTAAATCACCAGAAGTGGGACGATTCATGTCTAATCTGGACCTTTGAGGTGGGAAAACACACCTCTAATCTGGGTCACACCCTCTGCTGGCAGCCTATGTAAAGAACAAGAAAGGAGCCTTTTCTTTGCCCTCTTGCTCAGGCCCTCACTAGCAAGTCCACTCTGTGACTGTATTAGAGCCTATTTCTTCAGAATTCCAGTGTCTACTGAAGACCTGCTGAGATATCTAGCCTCGTGGACTGAACAACTACTGGATTCTTGGACTTGCCATTAATGATTAACCATTGTTGAACCAGCAGGACATCTCTCTCTCACACACACATATATGTGTGTGTGGTGTGTGTGTGTGTGTGTGTGTGTGTACAGATATATGGAGAGAGATATTCATTCTTTAAGTTCTAGAGAACCCTGACTAATACAAACCTCCCCTTACAGTTGCACACATGTGTACATGGGCACCTTTAAATGCACACACTCACCAAAACCACCAGGGCCTGACTGATGCTCTCTGAATAAAGATGCTTGCTACACAAGCCAGATGTCCTGAGTTCAAAGGCCAGATCTCACATAAAGGTAGGAGAGAATGGACTCCACCAAGTTGTCCCGTGACCTCCAGACAGACACGTGTGACACAGGCACCCTCTACACACACACACACATATACACACACACACAGAGAGAGAGAGAGAGAGAGAGAGAGAGAGAGAGAGAGAGAAAGAGAGAGAGAATTAAACAAAAGCAGAACAAAAGCAGATCATTAAAAGGGTAAGCAAAATTATTTAATTAGCAAGATGTCCATCTGTGTAGCTAGGCAGTGATGACAACTGGCTTGGGTTCTATCCATCCTTCACCCTCATCCCTGAGGGAGGTTTTATCCCTGATACAATCCACCTGTTCATCCATGTCTTATCCAAACAACACATATGTCTACAGGTTCTAATTTGTCCTAGGAGTTTCTCTCCTGCAAGCTCCAGTGGCAATAGTCCCACACGGTGTATAATACTGTGAATTAGAGTCAGACAAGCCAGGCGTGTTGGCTAACAGCTGCAATCTCAGCATCTAGGAAGCTGAGGCAGGCCAGCCTGCACTATATGGTAAGATGAGAGAGCAGGGAGCACGTGAGAAGGAGAGACTACTCTCCTCGTTTGTGGAATAAGATTTGAACGTGTGGAATGACTAAGTACTGGAGTAAGGAGACAATGAAGAAAATACTATGTACCGGCTGTTTTGTGGCAACTTGACACAAAGCAAGAGTCATCGGAGAGGAAGGAGCCTCAGAGACCGATGGGAGAGGCCCCAGCCCAATGTGAGTGGTGCCATTTGTAGGTCATGGGTTCTGTAAGAAAGCAGGCTGAGCAAGCCAGGGGAAGCAAGCCAGTAAGTAGCACCCCCTCCATGGCCTCTGTATCAGCTCCTGCCTCCAGGATCCTGCCCTGTTTGAGTTTCCGTCCCTGCTTCCTTTAGTGACAGACTACAGTGTAGAAACCTAAGCTAAATAAATCCTTTCTTCTCCAATTTGCTTTTTGGTCATGGTGTTTAGTTGCAGCAATAGAACCCCTGACTAAGGCCTACTACATGGTATTTAGCATACCTGGCACATAGTAAGGGTTGAAATGCTTGCTGTTAAGAGAGCCGGGCAGTGGTGGCGCACGCTTTTAATCCCAGCACTTGGGAGGCAGAGGCAGGCGGATTTCTGAGTTCGAGGCCAGCCTGGTCTACAGAGTGAGTTCCAGGACAGCCAGAACTACACAGAGAAACCCTATCTCGAAAAACCAAAAAAAAAAAAAAAAAAAAAGAATGAACCACTGTATGGTGACGAGGAGGGGCGCAGTTCAGAGAACATGGGAACACCCACAATAAAGCATTGCCTGGGGTCGCCGTGTCGCTTGACCACTTCAAACAGAACGTCTCAATCTTGGCCGTGTAGGGTGGCCCTTTAAACCTCTTGCTTCCTAAGTGTTTACATGCATTGTACCTGACTGAGCATACGTCTCAGAGAGAAAGATTCAATCAAACTTCCTAGCCTCGTTCTATTCCAGCCCGAGCTGCGTGAGCGTCTGTCCCTCCCTTCCTGTCGGCCTTTTGCAATCTCAACAGATAGGCTTTTAAATTAAGTAGTGATTTGGAATGTAAGTGAGTGCATCTAAGATGATAAGAGACCGAGAGATCCTAATGGCTGAAATATTTGTCATATCACAAGTAAACGGAGTGTTTCGGGGAGTCACTAATATAACTAATTTTTCCCAGATCCTCCTCTGCTCTGTCTGAGGAGATGAGGTCAGTACAGGTTGAGCCAGCCCAGAGTGAGCAGCTGTCGGGAGACTGAAGAGAATACTGATGGATGACTGCGGCGCCTGGACTGTTTTTCCACCGGTACCCAGAGCTCGATTGTGTAAATTAAGGTGTGGATACCCTACAACCAGAGGCGGCCTGCTGCAAATGAAAGGTGGGAAATGAATGTAGCCCACGCTGCTTCTTCCCCTAGAGAACGGAGATGTGCCTGTGGGCTTTGCCAGGGGCGGGAGGGGGGGACGGAGGGGGAGGGGCGGCGAGGCTGAAGGAAAGCTGAAATAATAGTATGCAACTGTCTTCTCATTCTGCAGCCATTCTCCCGAGCTGTGATTCTGAGTCCTGGTGGTCAGATCTCCTCCTGAACACTCAACTAACAGAGCTGGCAGCAGCCCATCTTCTCCATGGCATCCTATCTTGATGAGCATGCTGGGCAAGTTCCATTGCAGCCACAACGCCATACTGCTTGTGTGTTCTAGAAGCGCACTGAAAGCAGAAACTGTGCTGAGACCCGGAGTTTGGGGATGGGGCAGAGACGCTCAGAAAGGACGGTCCTGCTTAGGTTGTCATGCTTGTAGTCAAAAAAATCTAAATTTAAATTGTTTGTGGTTTGTTCGTTTGAGTCAGAGTCTGACTCGACAGCCTAGGCTGGCCTGGAACTCACAATTCACTATGGGGATCAGGTTGCCCACAGTCTTTTAATATCAGCCTTCTGAATACTAGACCACACCAGCTTGCTTTCTCTCTCTCTCTCTCTCTCTCTCTCTCTCTCTCTCTCTCTCTCTCTGTCACTCTCTCTCTCTTTTTTTTTTTTAACCAGCTTTCTCTGTGTAGCCCTGGCTGTCCTAGAACTCATTCTGTAGACCAGGTTGGCCTTGAACTCAGACCAATCCACCTGCCTCCGCCTCCCAAGTGCTTGGATTAAAGGGGTTGTGCCACCACTGCCCAGCCCAGCTTGCATTTTAGAAGGTGAACATTCATTAAATGTAAATGTTTCTAAAGCCGCAATTTTTATAAACGTGCTTTAGAATTTCTTAATATTTTGAGAGCATAAACTAAAAATAAATGGTCCAGGCCTCTTCCATCGAGGCCTTGCCTTTCCTTCCCACATGTAATATTATTACTATATCCAAATAAGACTGGGACTGTAAAATCGAGCTGGACCCAGTGATGCAGGCCTGTAGTCCCAGCTACTAGGGAGGGATGCTGAGGTATGAGGATGACAGCTCAGGGCAAGCCTGGGCATCTCAGTGAGAGTCTGTGTCAAAATAAAGTGGAGGCTAGGCAAGATGGTTCAGTGGGGGAAGGCCTTGCTGCACAAACCTGATGACCTAAGTTTGATCTCCAGAACCCATGTAAATGTGGGAAGAGAAAGCCAACTCCACCATAGAGAAGTTATCCACGCCGGGCAGTGGTGGCGCACACCTTTAATCCCAGCACTTGGGAGGCAGAGGCAGGCAGATTTCTGAGTTCGAGGCCAGCCTGGTCTACAGAGTGAGTTCCAGGACAGCCAGGGCTACACAGAGAAAAACCAAAAAAAAAAAAAAAAAAAAAAAAAGTTAATCACTGAATACACTGAGTGTATCATGTTATCATGTCACTTGCACACACACATACACACACTCACTCACACACACAATAAATGAATTAATACATGAATAAATAAATAAATAAATAAATAAATTTTAAAAGAGCTGGGGGCATAGTTCAGTGGTACTGATATACACAGGATAGACACCTAGATAGATAGATAGATAGATAGATAGATAGATAGATAGATAGATAGATAGAGGTAGATAGATAGAGTGATAGATAGAGTGATAGATAGTGATAGATAGAGTGATAGGTAGAGCTGGGGGCATAGTTTGGTGGTACCTGCTTCCTTCAGTACCACAAAACAACCTAAAGTTAGTTATAAGCGTATGTTTTATATATAATATGAGATAACTGGAATAGTGACACTCATAGAAATGGAAGGGTAATAGCAATCACCAAAGGCTGGAGAAGGAAAAATGAGGTGCACCTCAGGGCAGTATTTCAGTTTCACCAACTAAAAACGGTTGAGAGGTCGGCTGTGTGGGCGTGTGAATACACTCAACCTGAGTGACAGCCACATGACAATTATTATGACAAAGTCTGGGGATGCTAGCTCACACCTGCAGTCTCACACCTGGGAGGTTGATTTCAGGGGATCGAGAGTTCAAGACCAGGGCTGAGGCAATAACTCCGGCAGTGCTTGATTTGAAAGCATAAGTATCTGATTTTCATCCATAAAGTCCATGTGAGAACAGCCAGGTGTGGTGGCGTGCAGGTATAACCCCAGCACCCTGGGGAGGTAGAAAAAGATGGGTCCCTGAAGTGCACTGGCAAGCCCACAGGTGGACTGTGTTTCAGGAACGATGATAAAGGTTGTTCCCTGTCCTCTACATGCTCGAGAGCACACACACACATACACACACACACACATGCACATACACACACACACACACACACACATGCCCGCTTGAGCAACGTAGTGAGGCTGTCTCAAAAGAAAAATATTAAAATGAACATTTGTATGTATTTTACCATAATTATATTTCGAGGGTAGGTGTGGTAGTGCTTGCCTATAATCCCAGCACTTGGGAGTTAAAAGCAGAAAGATTACTAGTTCAAAGTCATCCTTGGCTAAGTGAGATGCCGTCTTGGGTGGGGGGAGTAGAAGGGAGAGAGAGGAAAGGGGGAGAAAGTGTTGAAGGAAACAGAATTCCTTTCATGGAGCCAAGGAAGTCTCTGAACCCCAGCAAAATAATGGGAGAACGAGAAAAAGATTTTTAAAGGTGTTTTCAAATCTTCATTAATTAAGAGTTTGTAAACTTCTAAATCCTGTGTTGAACTCTTAGGGGGGAAAAAAAATCTCTAGTCAGTCTAAAACTGGCAGCACTAAAAACTTCCTTGATAATAATTATGTCTGAATCTAGTTAAAAAAAAAAAAAAAAGAAGAAGAAGAAGAAAAAGAAAAAGAAAAAGAAAAAAGAGAAACCACCAGGCATGGTGGGGCACACATTTAATTCCAGCACTCAGCAGGTAGAGGAAGACAGGTCTCTGAGTTAGAGGCCATCTAGCAAGTTCCAGGCCAGTATCGTGGGCTGGAGAGGTAGCTCAGTGGTTAAGAACACTAGCTGCTCCTGCAGAAAACTCAGCCATGTTCAATTCCCAGCATTAACATGATGGCTCTCAGCTCCAGTTCCAGGGAATCTGTCACCCTCTTCTGGTCTCATGCAGGCAGGACATCCACACACCTAAAATTTAAGAACAACACAAACGAAAGCCAGAAACAAAGATCTGACAATCTGTGGCACAAACCTATAAACTCAGCCCTTGATTGAGAGTGTGATACCAACCTGTGCTCCAGATTCAGTTCCAGGACGGGTAAAGGCCTGGAAGCCACACCACAGATTTCAGCGGGAGAATTTCCCGGCTACGTAGGTGCTGAAGAAATGACAATTTGGAAAGTAGTCACCACAGTAGTGATAACTTGAGAAGCAAATCTTTTTGTGTGTGTGGCTTATAAATATTTTTTAACTGGACATAGTGGTACCTGGCTTCAATTTCAGTACTCAGGAGGCAGAGGCAGAAGGATCTCTTTGAGTTCCAGACCAGAAGGCATGAGTTCCAGGCCATAGAGAGATATGTAAGATCCTGTCTTACAAAAGAAGGAAAAAAAAAAAATCCTAAATCAACAAAACAAAGAGCTGAAGACCCAATCCAAGTACTGTTCCTTGGGGTGCTCTGTGGCAGCAAATGGCAGGTGGGTCCCCTTGTTCTTCCTTCAGCTTTCCAGCCTCCTTCCAGTGATGTGCCTAACAGGGGAGCTGAACAGGTATTAGTCATGGGGGTGGGAATAGGGGTGTGTCGATCTCAGAGTCTTTTTTTTTTTTTTTTTTTTTTGGTTTTTCGACAGGGTTTCTCTGTGTAGCCCTGGCTGTCCTGGAACTCACTCTGTAGACCAGGCTGGCCTCAAACTCAGAAATCTGCCTGCCTCTGCCTCCCAAGTGCTGGGATTAAAGGCTGATCTCAGTCTTTAAGAGAACTCCAGGTAATACACAAGGAGTAACTTACCAGCCCCAGACAGCCCCAGAGCTGCATTTTGTTATTCCCCTTTCTCTCCCCCTTGGCCCATTGTGCTCTGACTAGAGTCTAACTGAATGAAAATATCACACCCTTCACCGGTTTGAAAACAGCTCTCTCCCTCCCCGTGCTCCCTCTCTTTTCCCTAGTCTTTCAGAACCTTTTACTGGTTTCCCCACCACAGGCTCCTAGGACAAGGATTCTTAAGAGACTCATTCCTGTGTCCCGGAGCCAGCACTCTACCAAGATGTTTTTCCGTAAGGCTGGGTGCTTTCTCAGACTGAATGTCAATGGGCCAGTTGCTTCAAGCAGTAGCCTTTGTATTGAGCCCAAAACAGCTTTTTTTTTCAAAGCCAGTCAGTGGCCTGTTGAATTCAGCTACCCGAACCCCTACCAACACCTCACCGGTTCCAAGCCTCAGTTTCTTTGATCTG
Organism: Rhabdomys pumilio; assembly: GCA_030674055.1. Taxonomy (NCBI): domain Eukaryota; kingdom Metazoa; phylum Chordata; class Mammalia; order Rodentia; family Muridae; genus Rhabdomys; species Rhabdomys pumilio. The sequence continues at coordinate 1,191,465 of JANHMN010000024.1, read as the reverse complement.
ATAACAAGACAGGCACTCCTACACTGACAATTTTTGATCCCATAATCAAGGGACCTGATTGAAAAGGACAACACAGGAAGGCTTGGGCAGGGCTATCCTGACACAGATGGCTCTTCGCCATCACCAGATGCCAAGCAAGCGTGTTTGCTGTGGTTTTTTAAGTTCTAGAACTAGAAGCTAAATAATCTATTGAAAGGAGGGAGGGGCAGAGTAAGAGGGTAGAGTGCCAGAAGGAAGGAAAGAGGAGGAGCGAGGAGAAGGAAAAGTTTGGATTTAGGGATATAATTCAGATTTGCTCAGCAAGCTTGAGGCCCTGGGTTTGGTCTCCAGCAAGAATGAAAAGAAAGAAAAGTTGATTTTATTTACTTTTTGAGAAAAACAACAACAACAACAACAACAACAACATCAAAAACCAAAAGCACCGGCCAGGAGGTGGTGGCGCACGCCTTTAATCCCAGCACTTGGGAGGCAGAGGCAGGCGAATTTCTGAGTTCGAGGCCAGCCTGGTCTACAGAGTGAGTTCCAGGACAGCCAGGACTACACAGAGAAACCCTGTCTCAAAAAACAAAACAAAACCAAAAGCACCTCATGCACAGTCTAACCTCAAACGCATTACATAGCAAGGATGACTCTGAACCTATGATCATCCAGCTTCCTCTCTCCAAATTCCAAGATTACAAGTGTATATGTAGTGCTGGAGACCGAACCCAAGGCTTTGTGCATGCTGGGTGTGCTGGCTAGTTTTGTGTCTATTTGACAGAGTCATTTGGAAGATGGAACCTGAATTGAGAAAATGCCTCCCCAGTGGATTGGTCTGTGGGCAAGCCTACACTATGGTGCTTTTTTTTTTTTTTTTTTTTTTTTTTTTTTGGACTGATGATTGGTGTGGAAAGATCCTGTTCACTGTCCGAGGGGCCATGTTTAATCTGGTGTCTTACTGTAAGAACGCAGGCTGAGCAAGCCAGTAAACAGTGATGCTTCATGGTCTCTCCTTCAGCTCCTGTTCCCAGGTTTCTACCTTGACTTGTTGGTGATGGACTGTGATGTGGCGGTATACTGGAAATAAGCCCTTTCCTTCCTAAATTGTTTTTGTTCATGGTATTTTATTACAACAAACAACTCCCCTAACAAAGAGACATTCGCAGCCCAGGAAAGGTTTATTTTAGCTCAGTATTGAAGGTTCTTGTGAATGGTTGCTTGGTCCCCAGCAGCGAATCATGGCAGCAACACATGGTAAAACCGCTGATCTTGTGGCCTGGTACAAAGAGAGACAGAGTAATAGGTAGGGTCTCACCTTCCCCTTCAAGATAAAACTCATCACAAAACTTGTAACTTCAGCCTTGTAAAGTTTCTTCCCTGACAGTAGTGTCAAGCCGGGAACTAAGTCTTTAGCACAGGACCTTTAGGGGACATCCAGGTCCAAACAATATTGAATAGATTTATGTCCTTGCATGACAAAATTTTTTTACCACATATACAAGTACTCAAGCCAGGGAGAGAACTCATGACTTATCAAACTTTGGATACCACCAAAGTCCAATATAATGAACCAATGAGTTTTATTGGGGTTACTTACAGAAATGTAGATAAGGGGCTACTTACAGGAGCAGAAATAATTCAAAGACAGCTGCCTCTCCAAGGCCCACCTCACAAAACTGGGAACCTGGAGTACACTGTGCAGCCTGAAGACAGCTCAAAACATTGGAGAGTGTTTTTTCCAAGTGATTCAGTTAGTCTAAACCTCTTCCAGGCAGCTCTGCTGGTTTCTGCTTCTTCCAGACAGACTTCCTTGCACCTCAATTTCCTTTGACCTAAAGGCACTCTCCACATTTATTGCTTTCTCTGACAGGAAGAGAACCTAGTGAATCTGATCAGTTTCAGGAACTTCCTGGAGCTACTTTGAGTTGTTTATCTTCCTGCTTAAGGAGCTTCCCTGCAGAATGAAATGTCCCAGTCTCAGGGGAATCTCTCACACAACAGACCTATCCTACTGTCTCTTACTTTGTTCTCTTGGGTGTCATTAGCATTTTGAAGAGTGGGTTGGTGGAGATCCTTGTGATCAGTGGGGAACTTTTGGGAGGGGAAAAAAATCTTGGTGTAGTGCAGAGACAGAGCCTTCCTTGTCTGATATTCTTCATGATAAGGACAAAATCGTTTACCAAACAGGCTTTGGGATCAGACTGACTAAGTTCAAGTTCCTTCCTATCACTTTTTATGTGACCTTTCTATGGGTATGTCATCCTGTCCTTATTCCACACGACCGAATATTAGCATTATTAATGGCACAGAAGTCAGAGGCCTGTTACCACTCAAGACAAATAACAAGTGATACCTATTAGCTAGTTCTGGGTCCCATGTGCTGGAAACCCTGCTAACTTAACCACATTGTTATTTAATCTTCTCCAAATCTTGTGACCTGAGTATATCCATCCTCCTCCCTCTTCACTTGGTAGTGAAGAAAGAGAAAGTCATGTGACCATAAAGACAAAAGGATGCAGAGCCAGGGCTTTGTTTAGCCCAACACCAACTGGGGCTCAAATGTAGTTCAACCCTAGAGGACACCTAGGGGCACATTTATGGGAGCATTTTTGGTTGTTGCTATGATTCGAGGACACCACTGGGCTTCAGTAGTGAGGAAGAGGGATGTTTAATGCCTTGCAACTTGCAACAAGCTACAGTCCTTAAAAAAGACATTAAAGAAAGAGCCACAGCCCAAGAGTCTTCTGGAGGCAGGTGTGGTGGCACATGCCTGTGATTCCAGTACTTGGGGGTTGGGAAGGAGAATCAGGAGGATGAGGAGTTCAAGGTCATTCTCTACTACAGAGCTGAAGGATGGCCTGGGTTACATGAAACCTATCCCAAGAAACAAAACCTGATCAAACTCAAGTGACTTCTGACTCTTCCGGACAATTGCCAAAACCTAGTCTCGTCTGTAAGCTTTCCTTCTCGGTGTTTCCACTTCAGGAATTCTCTTTAACTATATTTACTTGTGTTTATGTGTACCGGTGTTTTGCCTGCATGAATGTCTGTGTACCACATGCATGGCTGATGCCCTCAGGGGCTAAAGAGAGTGTCAGATCCCCCTGGAACTAGAGTTACATATGGTTGTGAGCCAATATACTGACACTGGGAATCGAACCTGAGTTCAAAAAACAGTCAGTTCTCTTAAGTACTGAGCTATCTCTTCAGCCCCAGGAGTTTCCTTGGAAACGGTGACCTCTTACATTTCTCTGATTAGTCCCTTTTCTCTATCACTGTTTGTGCTGCAGCTTGTCTTGGGTAGGCTGCCATGTGCAACATATATACGTTAGTGTGAAGATACAGCAAATCTCCATCCATGCAATATATATATATATATATATATGCATATATGTGACCTTGTTAAATTATATACATACATATACATCATATACATTACATCATATCCATATACATCATATACATATATAATTTAAATTTGCCGGGTGGTGGTGGTGCACGCCTTTAATCCCAGCACTTGGGAGGCAGAGGCAGGTGGATTTCTGAGTTCGAGGCCAGCCTGGTCTACAGAGTGAGTTCCAGGACAGCCAGGGCTACACAGAGAAACCCTGTCTCAAAAAACCAAAAAAAAAAAATAATAATAATAATAATAATAATAATAATAATAAATAATTTAAATTTGATGCCATCCCTATATAAAAGGAATAAGTAACTAGAAAATAAAGTTTGAAAACAATTCAATTTACAGTGCATCAAACACATTATAATTAGCCCGGTGAAGTGGCTCACATCTGTAATCCTAGCCCTCAGGAGGCTGAGGTGGTAGGCTACTAACTAGTTCAAACTCAGCCTGTGAGTTATTTGTGGACAACAAAACAAATCCATATATCATTAAGAATAAATTTAAGAATTGAAACACAAGAGTGCTTCACGTTTAACTACCAATCGACAGATCATCGAAGCCCTGTGTACTGGAGAGATGTTCCATCTTCAGGCCTAATATTATTAAACTGTCAGCTCTACTCAGCTTGAGCTACAGAGTCAATAGCATCCCCATCATAAATCAGCCTGCTATTTTAACAAAAATCGAGCTGATTGCTGGGCACGACTGCACAGACAAGTAATCTTAGCATTTGAGAGGTGGAGTCAGGGGAATTAGGAGTTCAAGGCCAGCTTCAATTACGTTGTGAATTCATCGCCATTCTGGGCTCCATGAGGCCCTATGTCCAACAACAACAAAATAAACTATGTACCAATAAAGAAACATAATAGGGGCTGGAGAGATAGCTTAGCAGTTAGGGACACTTGGTACTCTTCCAGAGAACCCAAGTTCAACTAGCACCCATGTGGAGCTAGTAGCCACCTGTCACTCCATTTCCAGGGGATCTGACACCCTCTTCTGCCCTCCACTGGCACTGCATGTACATGGTGCACAGACACACATACAGGTAAAACACCAATACACATTAAATCAAAAGAAATCATCTAAAAAAAAAAAAGAAAGAAGCATAATGATTTTAAACGTTGATGTTTTAATATTTATATGAAGAAGCAGATTGAAATCATGTTTTGAAAAAAGACTTGAAAAGAAGTTGGGGCCAGGCGGTGGTGGCACATGCCTTTAATCCCAGTACTTAGGAGGCAGAGGCAGGCAGATTTCTGAGTTGGAGGCTAGCCTGGTCTACAGAGTGAGTTCCAGGACAGCCAAGGCTATACAGAGAAACCCTGTCTCAAAAAACAAAAACAAAAAACAAAAAAAACAAAAAACAAAAAACAAACAAACAAACAAACAAAAAAACAAAAACAAAAAAAAAAAAAAGAGAAGTTGGAAAGCAGGCCAGGCAGTGGTGGTGCACGCCTTTAATCCCAGTGCTTGGGAGGCAGAGGCAGGCGGATTTCTGAGTTCGAGGCCATCCTAGTGAGTTCCAGGACAGCCAGGGCTACACAGAGAAACCCTGTCTTGACAAACCAAACCAAAAAAGAAAAAGAAAAAAAAGAAAAAGAAAAAGAAGAAGAAGAAGAAGTTGGAAAGCCTGGCATAGTGGTGCACACTTTTAATCCCAGTACTCTGGAGTTACAGGCAGATAGAGCTTTGTGAGTTCAAGACCAGCCTGGTCTACAAAGCAAACTCTAGAATAGCCAGGGCTACATAGAAATCCTGTCTTGGAAAAACAAAACAAAAAACCAGAAAGAGAGAAAGAAAGAAAGAAAGAAAGAAAGAAAGAAAGAAAGAAAGAAAGAAAGAGAGAGAAAGAAAGAAAGAGAGAGAGAAAGAGGGAAAAAGAGGAAAAGAGGGAAAAACCAAAAAGGGAGTTGGAAGAAGGAGCTTTATACTATTAAGGCTTTCTCTAAATAGCTTGGTTATCTAACTTAACCACAATGTGACTGTCTTAGTTCTATTACTGTGTGACAAACTATTCCAAACAGTGCTGAAAACCTGTATCTCCAGAAACATTTAGTTTGCTTCTGGGCCTGAGGAGGCTAGGCTCATGTGCGGAGCCCACACCCTAGGCCTCTCATGAGAGACAGCGGTGGCTGGAACAGGGTCTGTTTACTCTTCACTCCTTCATCTCCTCGTCCGGTGGGATAAGCTACTCGTCCAGGTGGTCTGTCCAAATGATGGCTGAGGTAAAGCACACTTCCTGTAGGGCAGCTGAAGATTCCTACGGTGAACCAGGTGAGAGCCATGTGGCTGATCTAAACACGGAGGGTTCTCAGTCACTTTGTTCACATTCCATCTGTTATCAGCCAGTCCCCAAGGCCACGCCATATTCCAAGGGAGATAATTAAATTGTACCTTTACTAAAGAAATGGAAAAATGGCCGAGCAGTGGTGACACACGCCTTTAATCCTAGCACTTGGGAGGCAGAGGCAGGCTGATTTCTGAGTTCGAGGCCAGCCTGGTCTATCGAGTGAGTTCCAGGACAGCCAAGGCTATATAGAAAAACCCTGTCTCGAAAAACCAAAAAAAAAAAAAAAAAAAAAAAAAAAAAGGAGATTATGGATGTGTTTTAAAACTATTACCCAGGCTCAGTGATTAAGAGTGCTTGTTTGTTTGGTTTTTTCCCCCCAGAGGACCTGGGTTCAATTCCTAGCACCCACATGGTGGTTCACAACCATCTATAACTCCAGTTCCAGGAGATCCAACACTCTCTTCTGACCTCAACAGGTACCAGGCCATATATATGGTACACAGACAGACATACAAAGCAAAACACCTATACACGTAAAACACACAAACAAAACTATTACCCAAAAACAAAGAAGGGGAAGGTCTAGAATGCAATTTACTCTTGGCCTAAGAAGTAAAAACTCTCCATAGAAAGGGTAGGAATGCTACCCTGATGCTTGCCTGGAGGGTTTCTGGGCTTTCCTAAGGCTTCTGATAAGACACCAGCAGAGAGAGGTGGCCTAGAAGATGAAGTTGGGTGGAGGGCTGGGGCTTGGAGGTAAGGCATTTGTCTCCAGTGTTTGATGCTCTAGGTTCAACCCAGTATTGCTGAAAAGGGGGTGGGGTGGGTGGGAGAGCCAACGTTCCTCAAGGTCCCCAAATCTCATGTGCCCATACATCTTCAATTTCAGATCTCAACAGCCACTGTCCCACTGACTAGCATTCCTCTCCTCTTCCTTCTGACTTTCCACTCATTTCCTCAGGACTAATTTAGGCTCCTCCAGGAAAGCCTCCTTTATCCCAGTCTGGGTCCAGTGTCCCTTCCATTGGGGTCCATGATTCCCTCAATACTCTCTCACCAGTGTCTGCTGTTTATCCATGTCTTCACTCCTTTCCCTCCTCCTAGAATCTAAAGTGCTTGAAGGCACAAGGCCTTTGAACCCATAGGACCCTAGCAAGTGATGAACGGCCTAAGAGAGGGAGTGGAGTCTCCCTAAGCCACCACCACACAGGACTCAGACACAAGGGGCTGCAAGCTCTCTGGTTTTGCCCCAAGATCTCCTGTGTCACTTCCCTGTACAAGCCAAGTGAAGCTGGGCAGAACTGGGCTGGGGTGTGCTAAGCTAGCCCTTTAGTGTGAACAGCCAGCTCTGCGGGTCTGCTCAGCTGTGGCCTCCCCTCAAATCTCCCCAAATCAGCCAGCTCCTCTTCCCAGTTCCTCTCTGGGAGTAGATCGACCTGATTCTAGCTAAAACCTTAGATGCGATAATAGGAGGGGGGAAAATGAATAAGGGTCGAGAGTCGGACAATCGGTGGCAACGAGATGAACATAGATTAATGACGTTGGACCTTGCTCTGGTCTCTTCAGCCTGGGCTGGAGAAGGTTCATGGTTGATACCCATTAAGGGGCTTAATGAAATAATTATAATTCACACCCCAGAGCATCAAAGAATCAATACCGGGGAACTTTGAGCCACTCTAGGGGTGGCACCCCACTGGCTTCACAGTTCAGCTCAGCAAGCAGAGCGAGGAGAAGGAAATGCAGTTGACATGAAAGTTGCATTGAAAGAGGGCAATAATAGATTAAAAGCTGCCGGGATCCTGGTGACTGGACGTCGATATCCTTTATTCCCTGCCTTGCCCCAATTCTGCCCCCTCCGTGCACTATTAGCCCGAATCGATGGGCTGTCTATTGACATCAGCAGCTACAGCATTAATGCGGGCTCACAAAGGAAGCTCAGCCTTATATTACCACTTCTCTCTATTCCAAATTACCACGTAATGCAGGCCGCCGGCAGCCTGTGACATGTTAACACTATAGACGATTTGTTGGGATTGGACTAAACATTCCACGGCTATAGACTTCATCAGAGACTTGATGACAGAAATAAACTGCCATCCACGGGGAAATCACTGGAAATAATAGAATTAGGCATTGTTTGGGAATCCGGAGGGACAATGGAAGAATGACGAAGTAGGAAGGAAAAAGAGCCCAAAGCTGGTAGCCTGCTGTGGGGACAGTTCCAGAGAAAGACTGCAGTCCAAAGACCTTATACTCCATCTCGCTGAAGAACAGGTGTTTGGATTTTGTCCTAGGGTTTCTTTTCTGTCTTCACACAAGAATTGGGAAGATCCTTTCCTTGTGACAACCCAGAATGTGATGGGGAGTGTTGAACTGTCACTGAATTCTAATCCCAGAACCTTGGGAGAGTGACTTTCCAAATTTGCAAGAAGGGTCTTTACAGAGCTGACTGGGAAGCTAATGTTTAAGGCTGTTGCTTCTAAAAGGCTAAATTTACATCCTGACAAGCACAGGAGGGCAGCCAGGTGACTGGAGAGTCAGAAGATTCCCTCTCTGGCAAGCATGGCTCTTGTCCAAAATGTTGACTTCGGACTTTCAGTCTCTACACTGGAGACAATATAAGTCTGTTGTTTTAAACTATCTGTGTGTTTGGCGCTTTTTATGGGACCCTTAGGAAATAGCGTTTACTCATAGCTAATGATAGTCCATTTACTGAGCCCTTTCCCAAGTCAGCTGTAGGGCTAAATGGTTTGCACACACTGGCTCACTTCATTCTCCTGCCGATCCTAAGGTCGAGTATTGTAACTCCAGTTCTCAGGTAGTTCCTGAGAAGTAAATCTCTTCAGTCTCGCACAGCATTAGGGGGCATAGCAGGTCTCTGGACAGAAACCAGAGAAATACTAAAGCAACAAAAACCTTCTGTTGAATTTCCCAAGGTTCTTCCAATTGGCTTCCTGCTTGCAGCTGGCCTTCTTTCAAGTGTCTAGTATTTCCTGAGAGTGAAAACTATTTGGTTTGAATTGAATGAGCCCCAATGCATCAAAACATCAAATAGCCTCACCCTTGCATTCCCCCTGCCTCTGCCTCCTAAATGCTAGGTTACAGGCAGGAGGCACGTCCCCTGCCCTTACATACCTGTACGAAAACACTTTCGCTTCTATTCCATCTTCCCAACTACTTTAACAGTCCTCTCCCATTTGTTCCTCCCTGCCTACAGCAACTTGGTGGAAAATGTTAAGACCGTGTGTTAGATGCTTCCTTGTCTCCAAAATGTTCAGAATGGGTGGCTAAGGGAGTGTGGGCCAAAAACAAAACAAAACAAAACCACACAGCAATAATCCTTTCCTTTCCCCCTCTCAAGTACTACCATATAGTCATGTATCACACCAACTTTTGTGTAAACCCTGCTGGTCAAGCATGACTGCCTGAGGTGAGCCACAGTGCCCAGCAGTCTAGTATCAGCTCAGAAGTGAGTATTGGTTCAGTGGTTAAGTAATCTAAGACTCAAGTCCGTGACCACTGTGCCTTTGTTCCCCCGACCCCCTTGTTTGTATTCTCTTCTATCCTCACTCACACTGAATTCTACTTAAGCAGACTCCACAATACTTCTAGCCAGGCATTTGCTCATTCTACAATGCCATGCTGACATGAATATGGCTGTTTGGCTCTGGGGCCAGTCCAGCACTAATTACTACCCTTCACCATGCTGCCAGTAAGTAAAAGGCACCAGTTCCCACTGGACAAAAAAACTTCCGGTGGGGCATGGTGTTAATGCCAACACTCAGGAGGCAGAGGCAGGAGTTGCTGAGCTTGAGGGCTATGCAGCAAAATCCTACCCTGGAAAGAAAAGGATGTTCCACAGCTTTCCCAAGGACCCTGGCAATTGCTTTATTAGCTACTGCCATCTGCTGGACAAAGTGTCTCAAAACTAATGTGCACAGGGAACAAAACTTGTCTTTCCATGTAAAGGGCCTACACATCGCTCCAACTATAACCCTAGAACGCTGAACTCGTTATTACTTTGAAATACTATAGGGCTGTTGAGAACTTTATTGCTATGGCTCATAAAAGCATTTCCCTTAGGAGCTCAAAAGTCTTACCCTGAAATAGCACTAAAAATGCATTAGTTAAATTTTAACTGAGACTGGCATAGTGAATGCCAGTGACCTCAGTACTTTGCAAACTCAAAGCCAGTTTGAATAGCAGGACTGAGGTAACAGCAGGCTAACCTACAGAGTAATTGTACAGTCCCAAAATGGACTTAGGGACCAAAACTGACTGCAGTGGTCCATATGCTTAATGCCCTCTAGTTTTACTTGTGAAATATTCTCTAATCAAAGGCTTTGTTCAGTTGGCTTTCACGTTTCACAAAGTATCACATTGCCTATTCACTCTGTAGATTTGTCTCCTGCCACCTACAGTTCCTCACAACCTTTAAGTAGCCCAGGCTTAGCCTATCAAAGTGACTAAGGTTTGACTTATAAGTATAGGGGCAGGGAGGGGGGGCAGTTGTGTGCTAGCAAGCCTGCCTTCAGCCCCCAGAATCCATTTAAGATTTACAAACCTATTCTGACCTCTGGTACTTAAAACACTCTGCAATGTTCTTATATTCAGAGGAACAGCGACCACCCTGGGTTTCAGATGAACACTGCATGTAAAAATTCCTTTGCAGTTAGTTTTCTGTACCTAAGTACCTATATAAATTACATACATGCAGTGTTACCTCCCGAGCTCTTCACCTAAGATCCTAATTTGTGTGGGCTGGAGAGATGGCTCAGCAGTTAAGAGCACTGCTTTTCTAGAGGTCCTGAGTTCAATTCCCAGTAACCACATGGTGTCTCACAACCATCTGTAATGGGTCTTTATCTTTGAAGTACCATGTACAGCCCAGCCCTAAAACCTTAGCTTTCTTGACAAATAGCTCGACTTCCAAGCTATTAGGTTTTGCTGCATGACTAGAACAAAGCTGGCCACTAGGTGGCAGCTCAACATTAAATTACATAAAACAGAACTTTGGAAGAGGGTGGGGACTTTTTAATGGGTCAGATTGGCTATTACAGATACTCATCTGTATAACAGCCCAACCTTGTGGCCTTTGCATAGACTTCATAGCTAAGAACCAGCACCTTGTTCCTTTAGCTTATTAGCCACATATACAAAGCTTCAGGTTGAAACTATCCCAAAAGAACTATTTCATGTCACTCAACCCGATTAGTTCAGCCTAAGGCTAGACTTAAGAGCAACCCCCCCATGAAGTAAGTAGCTATTAATGCTTCCAAACATGGTGGTATATCCCAGAAGTGAGTGCCAAGGTCACTCAACTGTCTCAACCAATTTCTCATATTTAACTCAGTCAAGACAACTGTATGGTGCCAATTTAAATAGTTTTATTATTCCATGTTACTTGTTTTGGGTCCCTGTGGAACAATGCTACACCGTCTACTTGGACTGACTTAATCCACCTCTTCAATGGTGGGGCCTGAAGAAGCACCACCAGATGGAGGAGCTCCTCCACCAGGGAAGCCACCAGGCATTCCTCCTGGCATGCCACCAGCACTCTGGTACAGCTTGGTAATGATGGGGTTGCAGACTTTCTCCAGTTCTTTCTGCTGATGCTCAAACTCTTCCTTCTCTGCAGTCTGAGGGGGAAAAAATCAAATTGTTAATATCCAAATAGTTTTTTTGGAGGGGGGCTGCCAACTAACGTATTACAGAAACCCTTGGTTCCTTAGCTAAGAGTCACTCAGACATCCAAGGAAGGTAACTGCCAACAGTATTCTGTTCTGGTGGAAACCGCGAATGTTTGGACCATTCATCATAGTGACCCCTTCCTTCTCAGCCCTGTTCTGAGCATCTACTACTTCCTCCGGCAAAAAAAAATGTACCTGGTTCTTATCCAGCCAGCTGATGATCTCATTGCACTTGTCAAGAATCTTCTGTTTGTCCTCATCATTGATCTTGCCTTGAAGTTTCTCATCTTCAACAGTAGCTTTCATGTTGAAGGCATAGGACTCCAGTGAGTTCTTGGAGGAAACCTTGTCTCTCTGCTTCTCATCCTCAGCTTTGTACTTCTCAGCTTCTTGGACCATACGCTCAATATCTTCCTTACTCAAGCGGCCTGGTAAGATGACAGAAAAAATCATGAGGGTGTTTTTTAAAGTTAAGAACATTACTCTATTCAGAAAGAAAGCCTTATGTTTTATACTCACCCTTGTCGTTGGTGATGGTGATCTTGTTCTCCTTTCCTGTGCTCTTATCTACAGCAGAAACATTGAGGATGCCATTGGCATCAATGTCAAAAGTAACCTCAATCTGAGGAACCCCACGGGGGGCTGGAGGTATGCCTGTGAGCTCAAACTTTCCCAGAAGGTTGTTGTCCTTGGTCATTGCCCTTTCACCTTCATATACCTTAAAGAAAAAAAAAATCGAGAAATTAAGACATCCAATTTAGAAATTCCTTCTGTGGCTTAAGCTCAATTTGGGGAAGATGTGTCGCTCAGACATCCAAGGAAGGAACTAGCCAACACAGTGTTTCTGGTGGAAACTACGAATGGTTTTGGAATCCGTCATCACAGCGACAAACTTCCCTGGGTTTTCTACACAAACCACACAAAATTCTAGGAACAAACCTGAATGAGTACACCTGGCTGGTTGTCAGAGTAGGTGGTGAAAGTCTGTGTCTGCTTGGTGGGAATGGTGGTATTGCGTTTGATGAGGACAGTCATGACTCCACCAGCAGTTTCAATACCAAGGGAAAGAGGAGTGACATCCAAGAGCAGCAAATCCTGAACATTCTCTGACTTGTCTCCAGATAGAATGGCTGCCTGGACAGCTGCAAAACAGGAAGAAATGTTAGCAACAATTCACTGTACCTTTGATCACTTCAACATGGTTAATTTCATTCGCTCAGACATCCAAGGAAGGAACTAGCCAACACAGTGTTTCTGGTGGAAACTACGAATGGTTTTGGAATCCATCATCACAGCGAATCTGACAGGACTTGAAACTGTAAAGACTATGTAAAGGTTATATTTACCTGCACCATAGGCGACAGCTTCATCAGGGTTAATGCTCTTATTCAGCTCTTTTCCATTGAAGAAATCTTGCAGAAGCTTCTGAATCTTGGGGATTCTGGTAGAGCCACCCACCAAGACAATATCATGGATCTGTGACTTGTCTAGTTTGGCATCTCGAAGGGCCTTCTCTACAGGGTCCAGTGTACCACGGAACAGGTCAGCATTCAATTCCTCAAATCGAGCCCGGGTAATGGAGGTATAGAAGTCAATTCCCTCATAGAGAGAATCAATCTCAATACTGGCCTGGGTGCTGGAGGAGAGGGTGCGCTTGGCCCGCTCACAGGCAGTGCGGAGACGGCGGACAGCTCTCTTGTTCTCACTGATGTCCTTCTTGTGCTTTCGCTTAAACTCAGCAATGAAATGGTTGACCATTCGGTTGTCAAAGTCTTCTCCACCCAAGTGGGTGTCTCCAGCTGTTGATTTGACTTCAAAAATTCCATCCTCAATAGTGAGGATTGACACATCGAAAGTGCCACCTCCCAAGTCAAAAATCAGCACATTCCTTTCAGCTCCGACCTGTCAGTGAAGTAATAATTGAGCTCAGACATGTTTCTGGCAATTTAACCCTGACCAAAAATTGTCCTTGAAAAAAAAAACCTACCTTCTTATCCAAGCCATAGGCAATAGCAGCAGCAGTTGGTTCATTGATAATTCGAAGGACATTGAGGCCAGCAATAGTTCCAGCATCTTTTGTTGCCTGGCGCTGAGAGTCATTGAAGTAAGCTGGCACTGTGACCACGGCATTGGTAACAGTCTAGAAAACAATGAATAATTGCACAATTGTCTGGTTAGCAAATTCCATCACTGATCAGGATGTCTCAAAAAATAAAAAAAAGGGAGAGGCCATTCCGTAAATGACAACTGTTAAAAAAAACCCACCTTTCCAAGGTACGCCTCTGCAATTTCCTTCATCTTTGTCAGAACCATTGAGGACACTTCCTCTGGGTAGAAACTTTTGGTCTCCCCTTTGTATTCGACTTGGACCTTGGGCCTGCCTGCATCATTCACCACCATGAAGGGCCAGTGCTTCATGTCAGACTGAACAACCGCATCATCAAACCTACGTCCGATCAGACGTTTGGCATCTGTAAAACAGTGCACGCATTACCTCATAACACTCCTTAGTAATTAATCACTGCAAAAAAAAAACCCAAAGATGACCATCAGGTCTGGATGGGTGCAAGCTCTGGTACAGGAAGCCAAGGCCCATATTTAAAACCTTGTGGCCCTGCATTGTCAATTTAAACAGCTGCAATAATCTCTAAGGCTGCAATAGTGTAGAAAGTCTTATTTCTACATCCCCAATGTCCTGCCACCCAGCCACCAACCAATAGCACAGAAAATACTGGCGACTTACCAAAAACGGTGTTGGTGGGGTTCATTGCAACCTGATTCTTGGCCGCATCCCCGATTAATCGTTCCGTGTCAGTGAAAGCAACATAGCTCGGCGTGGTGCGGTTACCCTGGTCATTGGCAATGATCTCCACCTTTCCATGCTGGAAGACACCCACACAGGAGTAGGTGGTGCCAAGATCAATGCCAACTGCAGGTCCCTTAGACATGGTTGCTAGAAGACAAAAAGAAAAAGAACCCTCAGCACTCAGCAGTCGCCTCCCGGTTTCCAGACTGCAGTGTGTCTGGACTCGGTGGCCCTAGACCTATCACCTAAGGCCACGCAAGGAGGCTCATGGCAGCACTGCTGCAGTTGGGGTGGCCTGTGCCAGGCTTGGCACAGCCCACCCGAGGCTGCAGGAACCATCTGTCCCTTAAGGTCTGCGACAATGGTTGAGCACGTGGCCATCTCCGAGCGTTCCCCCCACCCCTTGCCCCCAGGACCTCAGACTGCGGGAACCAAAAAAATCGCCTTTTCCAACTCTGGAGCCCCTAACCTGTGCGCGCCTGGGCTCTGGAAACCCTTTTCTTTGCGCCAGCCAGGAAAGAAGAGGCCCAGGTGCCTGCGGCTCCCCTCCCCCGCCATGCGGAGCCTTAAGGCCATGGCGGCGCCGCCCTGACTCAGCCCATCCTCCACTTTAGCTGCAGCCTCCGGCTCCAGGGGAACCGGCCCAAGCCGCCGGGTCATCCCACCGACTCCTGCACCACCCTGGCCACCCAGAAACACCCGAGTCCCGTGCCGCACCTTGCGTGTAGGCCCGGCTGCGCTAACGATGAGACCACACAAATGCCCGACAAGCTGCCTCCGCGTTCAATGAGACCGGTTTCCGCCCGCTTCACTGTCTCTTATACCCTGTCTTAGAACCTTCCAGAAGGGTTCCGCCCCATCCCGCTGCCGATCATCGCTCCTTGGCCAATGGGCGACCAGGTTCTTCCGCCTGCACGAATGAAGACCCAGAACGCTCTCCTAGGCCCCGCCTCCACCCCGCCCCACCTCGCGATGACGCACGACCGCAGCGTTCTGGAACTTTCACGCTCGCCCCCGCTCTCGGAACGGCCCGGGGGGGAAAGGGGAGGGCGGGGCGCCGGGAGCCCGCGCGCGGGAGTCCTCTGTCACTCACCGCTCGTGGGGGAGGGGAGCGGGTCGGCAGCGAGGACGCATGCGCGACCCGCCGGCGCAGGCGGGCGGGGGCGGAAGGATGCCCATGGAGGAGGGCGGGTACATTCGCAACGGACCAATGGCAGCAGTGTTCGGCGCGATCTGTCCCTCTCGGGACCCTGGGCCGCCCGAAAGAAGCGCCTGAGGGAGGGGGAGTCCGGGAAGAGAAGACGGAAGTGGGGCGAGGACAAAATGGCTGCGAAGGTTGTTGCGCCCCTCCCCCACCCGGTCCTCGGTCCTTCTCCCTGAGTCCGGCCGTTTCCCGGCTTCGGGCTTCGTCCACCCCGGGTTCCCGAGCCTGAGACTAAGGAGCACCTATTAGGCTTCTTTTGTGGCGCCTCGATCGTGGGAGGCTAGGCCGCCGTGCGATCTCCTTTGCTGTCCTTCCCCCCACCCCAGCAAAATAGAACACGTCGATCCCCCCATTGCGGAGGCTCGATATGTCTGACTTGTCGCATGTCCCCAGGATCCCCGTTTGTGATCCTCTGTAAAAGAAATGGCCCAGTCCTCTTGGCTGACCCCCGAGCCGAGCGCCCCACCCCACCTCCGGGCTAGGACATCCTGGCCTCTCTCTGTCCCCTGTCTGCTCCACCAGACATCGGTTTATGGAATGAATAAATAAATATACGACAGGATAATTTTTTTTCTCTTTCGTGGGTGAGCTAGGCATTTGCAAGCCTGGTTTCCGGCAGCCCCGTGTCCTTGATTGAGTGATCTCGACCTTTTATTTTCAGTAACATGAGGTAATGTCTCTCCTGACTTGACTTTTACCAAAAATTAAGCGCCCGACCGCGCAGAGTCCTTGAAAACGTGACTGAGCCAATGGCCTGAGCTGGTGCTTGGACTATGAAACCGCAGTGCTTGGAGGCAGGGCGTTCCGGGGCCTTGTCACACCAAGCCCGTCTCTCTAGCACTTTCCACGTGTCCTTTCACATAGGCAGGGAGCGCAGCTATTTATTAGTTAGATAGGTCGTTTTTTTAAAAGAATACTGAGACAACTTTTAGTTGCAGCGTTTGAATTGGAAGATCTCCAGACCATGTGAGGAAGGCTAGCAGAAGACCAGGGACTCTTTGTCCTTGTCAAAAGCTGGTAATCAACTAAGACAAAAGTCATAAATTTTTTTTTTCTGCTATTTGTATCTTGGGAGGAATGTTGGCTTGGGGTTCTTGGAGGGACTCTCGTTACAGTTCAAGAAGTTCGTTTTAATAAATGCTTTTCATGCACGCATAAAGCATACATTATATGTAAGATGCTTCTTACAGCATTTGGTTATCAAAACATATTAGAAACCTGGGGGAAAGTGAGACACAGAGACATTACTTGTAGGGATAGACACAACTGGTTTTTCTTGGAATCATCCCCTCCACGTTTTTCTTTAAGCTAAGGTTTAACTGGGTGGGGCCGTTCAAGCTTTTAGTTAGCACTCCGGAGAAGACGGATCAGAAGTTCTGCTAGACAGAACTTGGGATATATGAGGCTGTCAATCTGTAAAAAAAATAAAAAATAAAAAAATTTAATTTAGAGCCTCAGTCTGTTTCAGAAGAGTACTTTCTGGGAGGTGGGTGGTACAGGCCTGTGACCCTTGCTACTCCAGAGGCTGAAACAGGAAGAAAGCTCAAGGCCTCCCTGCCTGCCCTGCCCTAATCAAAGGCTTGCCTGAGCAACTCAGTGAAACACCACCCCCACCCCACCCTCTCAAAATAAGTCAAATGAGTCAGGATAGGAAGACAGGGAATGCTGAGGCTAGGAGAAGGTCAAAGCTGCCCCTCGCCTAGCAATCCAATTGATGCCTCTTGCCAGTGGAAAAACAGGAATTGCAGCAAAATTAACAACTCCTTAGTGCCCTTGTACCTTCCTAGCCGTGAGCCTGCAGTCTTCAGGAATCTCACCGGAAACCCCCTTCACGAAAAAAACTTACTAACTCTCTGGTGCCATCTTAGTGGCTCCAGGCTTCGCTTTATCAGATGACAGTTCCCTCTGAGGCGTCTCAGGAGCCCACCTATAATCCCACTTATCAAGAGACCGAAAGTCAGGAGGGGAATCAGGACCTGCAGAAAGAAGAAAGTGCCAGATGCTAGGCAGAGGGTTATGAAATTCTGGGACATGACATGGCAGTGGCACTTATGAAGTCAGTGGCTGTCATTGCTGCATGGGGTCTGCACAAGACTGACCCCCCTAAATAGTCACAGATGAGGGGGGAGCTCAAGGGACTCTGCCTCACCCAGGGAGCAAATGGCCTGATGGTTGCTGGTAGAGAGGAAGTCTGTCTTCAGTGGGTAACCACTGGTGTGAGTGAGCCTTGCTCCAGCTGCTAAGTCCACACTTGGGTCCACAGAGGCAGCCTTCACTAAGTCCTCTGGGTCACAAAGTAAAAACGGAAGTCTTGAAAGTGGAATGGGGAACATTTTAATGAAGATTTATTTTAATTGCTGTATCTATGTGTGAGGGTGTCAGATAGCCTGAAACTAGTTACAGGTGGAGGTGAGGTATAAATTTCTAAGGCTTCTGGCCAGATGAATGACAGCTAAATTCCAGTCCCAAGGCCAATAAGGTGGAACTCTGGGCTAGTGTGATCCCCAACACCTCACAGGTACACACCCCTGCACATACACACCACACATACGCACACGTGCACAGAAATAGTTTTTAAACAGCAGACCAAGTATCCTCGGCCCAGGTCACTCAAAATGTTCTCTAGGATTTGAACTGTTTTTACTATCTATCAAAAGCACAAAAGACCAGCAAGATAGCTAAAGTGTTTACCATGCAAGCCTGAAAGCATGAGAAATGGTTCTTGGAAGCTATGGAAAGAGAGGGGGGGAGGGAGGGAGGGAGGGAGAGAGAGAGGGAGAGAGAACGAGAACAAATGAGCTGAATCCTTCCGGGTTGTACTCTTCATCATCACGTGCCTGCATCATGGCAAGAATACTCCTTCCATTATAAAAAATAAAATTATTGATCAAATAAAAGCATAAAATATAATGAATGTTGTTTCTTTGCTTCTAGCTGCTTAGGGTTTCAAACAGAAATTTTACTTATTCAAGATCTGAAATTAGTCAAGCATAGTAATGTAGACTTGTTTTTCTTTGTTTGTTTGTTTTTGTTTTTTTGAGACAGGGTTTCCCTGTGTAGCCTTGGCTGTCCTGGAACTCACTCTGTAGACCAGGCTGGCCTCGAACTCAGAAATCTGCCTGCCTCTGCCTCCCAAGTGTGCTATCACCACCTGGCGTAGACTTGTAACCCTAGCACTCAGGAGGTGGAGAAAGAAAAAAAAAAAAAACACACTAATTCTAGGCCATCTTGGGCTACCCATTGAGACTGTTTAAAGAATTAAAAAAACAAAAAAAAAAAAACAAAAAAAAAACAGTGCTTGTACACACCTGTAAATCCCAGCACTTAGGAAGCAGAGGCCTGTAGACCACTTCAAGTCTGAAGCCAACCAAGTCCACACAGTAAGACCAACCCTCTATCCTAGTTTGCTTTCTAATGCTATGACAAACACTGTGACCAAAAGCAGCATGAGAAAGAAAGGGTTTAACTTCTCATATAGTTTATAGTCCATCAAAAGGGAAATCAAGGCAGAAACCTGGAGGTAGGACTGAAGCAGACACTGGGAGAATGCTCTTCACTGGCTTACTCTCGGGCCTTGTTCAGTCTGGTTTTTTAGAGGACTCAGGACCACCTGCCCAAGGGTGATACTACCCACAGTGGGCTGGGGCCTTCCATATTAATTATTAATCAATAAAATGTCTCACAAACTTGGCTACACACTGTTCTGATGGAGGTAATTTCTCAGTCGACATTTCTGCTTCTCAGTGACTCTAGCTTGTGTTAAGTTGACAACAAAAAACGAACACTCCCTCCTCCCCCCCACCCCACCCCCCCCCAAAAAAAAACCCTAACCAACATATCTTCTCTAAAAAACTAAAAATCAGGGCTTGGGTGCTTGGAACTTGTATCTGTTTTTGTTTTGTTTTTTTGCTTTTCGAGACAGGGTTTCTCTGTGTAGTCCTGGCTGTCCCGGAACTCACTCTGTAGACCAGGCTGGCCTCGAACTCAGAAATCCGCCTGTCTCTGCCTCCCAAGTGCTGGGATTAAAGGTGTGCACCACCACCGCCCGGCTGCTTGGGACTTGTAATGGAGAACTTTGGAGCATGAGGTTCTGACTGGAAATTGAAATCATGGTTTACACTGTTGTGTGCCTGTGGTGTGGCATACAGCACTGCTCAGCTCTAGTTTAAGGGTGTGGCATACACAGCTGGTTTAATATGTGACAAGGTCAGGTCCAGGAGCACGTGTCTGCACCCAAAATGCAGGGGCAAGAGGATTTGAGTTGAGCTGCAACTCAAAGTACAACATATTTACCTCAAGTCCTAAGAAGCCAGAATTGGCATGGTTCACATTTTGTAGACGAGGAAAGGCTAAATGATTAAACCGGTAAACCACAAGGTCATTGTCAAATCAGAGTTTCTGTCTGTTTGTCTTTGTTTTTCTTTAATCTAAAATGTGTTTATTGGGATGGCTTCCCTTTTATCAGTTTTTAGCTCTGCTTCCTCCAGAGGGTACTTCCTTCTGTAAGTAAGCCTTGTCTTTCCTCCTGAAGTCTACTGCGGCCAGCGGAGAAGCCGACACATAAGGCTGACTGTGTCTGTACCGGCTAAAGACCATGGATTTTCTGTGGCATCCCTGGCAGCTCTCTCCCTTGAACCAGGAATGGGCTCTGCACCAGGCATGTCATGTTGTGGTTTTCTCTTCTCTTCTGGGAGGGAGTGGTCAGTCCTTTGTGAGAAGCATGTTTTCCTGGAATCAGGGGTTTAAACTCAGGTTGGCTGGAGTATCTGTCTTTTTTTTGTCTTTGTTGTTGTTAAAGATGTATTTATTTCTTTTCACATATGTGAGTACACTGTCACTGTCTTCAGACACACCAGAAGAGGCCATCAGATCCCATTACAGATGGTTGTGAGCCACCATGTGGTTGCTGGGAATTGAACTCGGGCTCTCTGGAAGAGTAGTCAGTGCTGTATCTGTCTTTTTAAAACATTTGTTTTAGCTGGCCAGTGGTGGCGCACGCCTTTAATCCCAGCACTTGGGAGTCAGAGGCAGGCGGATTTCTGAGTTCGAGGCCAGCCTGGTCTACCAAGTGAGTTCCAGGACAGCCAGGGCTATACAGAGAGAAACCCTGTCTCAAAAAAAAACAAAAAAACCAAAAAGAAAAACAAACAAACAAACAAAAAAAAACCATTTGTTTTATACTACCTAGAGTCCCAACATTCATAGAAAAGGGAAATAAATTCCATTCAACTGAAGACTGGACCGTTGTGGCTTTCATAGTGTCTCAGAATCCTGAGATGCATAAGATGCCAGCCAGCCCTGGAATGTCTTATCAGCAGGGAGCACATAATCTTGAGCATCCTCAGAGAGTGGAAGGCCTTGGACTTTGCAGTTACATCTGAATTTAAATTCCAGGCATTCTCTTGTGTGGTAACAGAGAGATAATTTCAGCCCCCCTCTCTCTTTCTGTTCAGCATCTTACCATGTTGGCTTGGTACTCAGTATTTAGCCTCAAACTCATAGCAATTCTCCTGCCTCAGTCTCCTGAGTTCTGTGATTACAAATGTGTATAACACTCAAAATTTCTGCTTCTCTTCCTATAGAGCAAAGCCTTCCAGAGCCATAGAGGTTAAAGGAAATATGCAGGACTTTTTTTTTTTTTTTTTTTTTTTTTTTACTTTGTCTATCAGTTGGTTTCCTTTTTGTCCCTTGGGGTTCTTAAGTCTGGAAGTGTCAGAACATTTAGGACATTTAGTTTATGGAATGTTTAGTTCATGGAAACTCTGAATTTGTCATGTGCTTACTATTTAATGCTCATCTAGTGAGGCAGGCAGTATAGAAAGACCGGGGGCCAACAATTTATACTGTCTAGAATACACACAGGATTCATAGGCGTTTTCGTTCTCTGATAGCAGTTACTTATATGGATGCATCCTTTAAAATTCTGACACAAGGTCTTACCGAACTGCCTAGTCTGGGCCTGAGCTCTCAGCAGCCCAGGGAGACTTCAACTTTCAGTTCTGTCTCATCTTGTGAGTCTCTTGGATCATAAGCCTGAACCACCAGGTCCAGCAGGAGCAGGCTTTACAGGTACAAATCTGTAAAATTGTTCTGCTATGTCATCACAGGTAATTGTTTCATAAGAGCAGTGTGGTGGTACCACCAATTAAGGAAAATTGCAAAGAAATGACTCAGACCACTATAATGTATTAACTAGTATGCAAATACTAAGTACATCATTCTAAGGTAGACAGGCTTTTGTTTTTTGTTTGTTTGTTTGTTTCTTTGTTCCTTTCTTTCCTTTCTTTCTTTCTAAGGGATTTAAGTTTAGAATTGATCTTTTTTTTAAAAGATTTATTTTATGCATATGAGTACACTGTTGCTGTTATCAGACACACCAAAAGAGGGCATCATATTCCATTACAGATTGTTGTGAGCCACTATGTGGTTACTGGGAATTGAACTCAGGACCTCTGGAAGAACAGCCAGTGTGCTTAACCTCTGAGCCATCTCTCCAGTCCAAATTTATGGTTTTTTTTTTTTAAATGTGTGTGAGTGTTTTACATTCATATATTTGTGCAGTCTAGTGCTGTGGGAGTCAGAAGAGTTCAGAGAGAGAAACAAACGTTGAGCTGAACCACCCTTCCAGCCTTCGATGTATTTACTTTTGAGTTAATGTCACTATATAGGCAAGACTGGCCTCTTACTTGTGATCCCTCTGCCTCAGCATTGAGAGTGTTGAAGTTACTGTGCTACTCTATCTAGCTCAAGCTAAGAATTTAATTAAATGGTTTGTGTGGGAATGGTGTGGTACTGAAAGCTGGGCATCACAGAGAGCAGGAAAAATGAGCCGCTTTGTAATTACAGAGCTTGGCAGGTGGAAACAGGATACAGAGCAAGCTGGTATCAGCCTTGGGCCTCCATGAGCACACGTGCACAGGCACCCATACATGCACAGCCCCCACTCCAAAAAAAAAAAAATCAGCAGCAAGTCAATCATTTTCAAGTTAGGCAATGGATAATGTTATCAGCATTTGCTAGCATTTCTGAGGCCTTGGGTTCAATTTCTAGCACTAAATTAAAAACAAAATCAAAAGAACCAAAGAGATTGCTCAGCAGGTAAAAAGCACTTGCTACCAAGCCTGCGTTCTGTCACTAGAAGCCACAGGATAGGAGGCGAGAACAAGGCAGCACCTTGTTCCCTGACCTGTATAGGAACGTGCTGGCCCATATGTTCCACAGATATCACAAAGTAAATAAATAAATGTAAAACAAAGTCATAAAAAAGAATTACTTAGTGTGGGAGTTTCTAAGTGTACATTTTATTTTTTAAGGCAGGGTCTCCCTCTCTTGCTGGCCTGGATCTATGTGTTGTCTACGATGGTCTAGGCCTCATAGCCACTCACTTGCCTCTGCCTCCCTAGTACTGGAATTAAAGATGTGTGTCTTGGTGCCTAATTTAAAGTATGTGCTTCTGGGGCTGGGAGTGGTGGCACATGCCCTTAACACACTGGCACTCACTCTGGAGGAAAGACACAGGCGTATCTTTGTAAGTCCAGCCTGATCTACAAAGTAAGTTGGAGTCAATCTAAGGCTATATCGAAACCCTGTTTCAAAATAAAACAACCTTTCCCCCCTCCCCAGCCCACCCCTTTAAAAAACCAACAAAGAAAAACAAAAGTATTCAGTTTTAAAAGTTATTCAGCTGGAGATTGTGACTCCTGTGTACAATCCCAAAACTGAGGTGGAAAGAGGAAAAAAAAATTGCCTTGATCCTGAGACCAACCTAGGATTGAGTGAGATCCTGCCTCAGGAGGAAAAGGAAGAAGGGGGGAGGGTCAGGGAGGAGGCGGGGAGGGGAGGTGGGAAAAGAAAGAAGACCGACCGTGAGTGATTCAGGATCAAAGAATGGTGAACGTATGTGGAAGTTCCATCACAAAGAGACCCTCTAGGAACCAATGACCTGGCTAAAAAACACAGCATGTGACCTAATTGCCCAAGACTTGAATGAGATTACTGCGTTCATTCAGGAAAATTGAAAGCAGAATGATTTAAAACCTAGCAGTTTGCCTTTCTAACCGTAGCAAAGTATAAATGACTCTGCTTAAACATGAAAGTCATCCTAACATCATTTACTTTCATTACATTAGACAAAAAAAAATAAAAAATAAAAAATAAAAATTAAGGAAAACAAATATTTAGCCACATTGGACATGGAAAGCAGCCTGCTGGGTAACTGGTTAAGTTCTGGTTGCGGCTCTTTTATTTGTGTGAGAAGCAAGGACACAGGAAACACTTGACGTGTGTTTTCTCACGTGACTTGAATGACAACTATTTCAGTCAGATCTTTGTTGTGTTGCTCGGTTTTTGCTTTGAAACAAGGTCTCACTGTGCAGCTTTGTTTGGCCTGGAAAAACTCTATGTAGACCGAGCTCACAGAGATCAGCTCACAGAGATCGGCTGCCTCTGCCTCTGCCTCCCTAGTGTTTGGATTAAAGCTGCAGGCTACCACCATGCTCAGTTTATTTTAGGAAGATCTTATCCTGTCTTAAGATGCAGACAGAAATGCTCCTGAGAGACTAATCTGTTCTATCTCAACCTAGTGTCAAATTCGGATCTACTTTTCTCCATAACTTAGTCTTCAGCTCTTAGCCAACGGTGTTTGCAGTTTATGGATTTTCAAAATATTTAATTTGTTAGCAGGAAAAGTACATGGCTTGTATGTAGACATCAGGGCAGCTTTGTGGAGTAGCATTGACACACACACACACACACACACACACACACACACACACACACACACGTTTTTATAAACAGAGTCTGACTATCTAACCTTGGCTAGCTTGGCACTTACTATGTAGACCAGGCTAGCTTCTCTCTGTCTTTACAAGAAAGAGCTCCAAAGATTGAACTCAGGGCAGTGGTGGTCTTTAGTCCCAGACCTTGGGAGGGAGAGGCAGATAGATCTCTGAGTTTGAGACCAGGCAAACAGGTTGATCTACAGTGAGTTCCAGAGCAGCTAGGACTACACAGAGAAACCCTGTCTTAAAAAAAAAACAAAAACAAAAACAACCCCCCCCACACACACACACACAAATACACAACACAACACAAAACAAAAAAAAAAAAAAATAAGAAACACTTTTGGGCTGGAGAGATGGTACAGTGGTTAAGAGCATTGGCTATTCTTCCGGAAGACCTGGGTTCAATTCCTCGTACCCATATGGCAGCTCATAGCTGTTCTATGACTCCTGTTCCAGGGGATCTGACACCGTCACATAGACACACATGCAGGTAAGACACCAATGTACATGTGATGGCTATTCCTGGTTGTCAACTTGACTACATCTGGAATGAACTATCATCTAGAAATAGAGGAGTTCTTCCTCCTCCTCCTCCTCCTCCCCCCCTCCTCTCCCCTCCTCCTCCTCCTCCACCACCACCACCACCACCATCACCATCACCATCACCATCATCATCATTGAGGGCTTGTTCAAGACAGGGTTTCTCTGTGTAGCCCTGGCTGTCCTGAAACTCACTCTGTAGATCAGGCTGGCCTCAAACTCAGACATCTGACTCTTTCAGCCTCCCCTGTGCTGGGATTAAAGATGAGTGACACTACCACCCAGCCTTCTTATTTTTTTTTTTTTAACTTGTATGTATATATGTGAATGTATTTGTATGAGTATATGCACCACATATATACAGTGCCCATGGAGGCCAGCAGAGGGCACTGTATCTCCTGGAACTGGCGTTAACAGATAACCTTGAGATACCATGTGTATCATGGTGCTGAGAACCAAACCCCAGTCCTCTGCAAAAGCAGCCAGTGCTTTTAACTGCTGAGTCATCTCTCCAACACCTAGTTTTCTTATTTTTAAAATGCAAATGCAAACATCTTTTTGTAGAGTTAATGGAAGTATGAGGTTGAGACAAAATGTATGATGCATTTAGATTTGAAGGGGGGAGACAAAGAAGAGAGTTAACTGTGGTAGAATTTGCTTGTAATGTCAACACTCTAGGAGGTAAGGCAGGAGGGGTCAGGACCTCAGGGGAATCTTTAGCTACTTGGCCAGCCTGGGCTACAGGAGACTCTGTTTCCAAAGAAAAGTTATCATATCTGTCACATGATGTTTCAGTAAGTGATAACTACCATTACTCTCTGTTTCTGATACTGGTTTTAATATCCCAGACTGGGTGAAGTTGAATTCCCGCTTCCTGTTGAGTGCAAAGATTCCAGGCAAGTGCTGCCTGCCTGCTACCTTTTTTCTGTTAGATTTATATGGACTTCTGTAAAGTTACTTGTAAAGTAGTCTCTTCTCTTTTCAGATCCTACAGTGTACGACTCTCTGTTGGTACTTAGTACTTGGCACAAAATACTTGCGTCACAATCATTCAAAGTCCCGAAGGGCAGCCAGCTCTGTGACACTCTCACTTAACACCGCGCCTTGAGAGGAAAATAGTATTTCATGTACTAATGAACCAGCTTGCTTCAATTACTTGTCTGCTGTAATTAATTCGGCCATGGTGATTTGGGTCTGTGGTCTTTTCTCCTCACATCTTTGGGATTAATTAAATCCTGTGACTGGATTAAATAAAACTTGTGACTGAAACCAATCACTAATCACATACAGGCCGAGTTGCTCCTCTGGCAATAAGGTATACATACGTTTCCTGTGCAGGTTAAACAGCCCCAGCTCCTCTATGGTGCCATCATCCCTTATTTATTTTTTCTTTGCTCTTACAAATGGAGTTACAGGGGCTGGAGAAATGGCTCAGCGGTTAAGAACACTCACTACTCTTCCAAAGGTCCTGAGTTCAATTCCCAGCAACCACATGGTGACTTACAACCATCTATAATAGGATCTGATACCCTCTTCTGGTGTGTCTGAAAACAGCTACAATGTACTCATATAAATAAAATAAATAAATCTTAAAAAAAAACAAAAACAAAAACAAACAAAAAAAAAACAAATGGAGTTACAATTGATAAGTGCTTTTGTGACACTTATCATCCCGTTTATAAGGCAACATAGCAGACTGACACAAACGGCACAGTACCAGAAATGAAGCATACTATGAATAACTTTTGGAACAGCAATTCCGAAACGCTTTGTGTGCAAAATGGCAACAAAAACATTAATTTTACTATTGTACACATTTAAGTTTGGCTTATAGATTTTATTGAAACGGTTATTCTTTAAACATACACATTCCTCCATCTGCATTTTCTTACAAACATTTATTATTATTATTTATTTTTTGCTTTTGCCTATCAGGTTTTTTTTTTTTTCTATTTTTCACATTAAAGACTCAGCTGGCTTGGTTTGCAAAGTCAATGGAATAAGGTGGTTTGGAGCCAGTCATGGCTCTCGCTCTAGCTCCAGTTAGAGCCTTATCTCTCAGAATTTCTCAGCTCCTAATATAATCTGTTTGGTGTATTTTTTGGTAGTTTTCCATTGGGAAGAGTTTCCAAAGTAATTTGGGTATTCAATGGTACTAGTTTCTAATAATACATTTAAAGCATTGGAATTTCACAAAGTGAACTGATCCCTGCTTGAAAAGCTGACAGGAAACCTGATACTCAAAGGCAGGGAGCAGTGAGAAAATTGCTCCTGACAGCACAGTTGTAGGCTTCGTCGCAAGCTTGTTTGGCTCAGGGACTCCAGGAATGAGAATGTTCAGAATTATATAGCAGAAGAGACATGTTGCTTGGATACCATCCTCCAAGAAAGATAAAGTGTAGTCAGAGTAAGGGGCGTTAAAAAAAAAATCTTACAATGAGATAAGAGTTAGTATAAGAAGCATTCAAATATGCCGGTTCTCTTAAAGGAACAGGCACCTTTGTTGTTCCCTCAATGTCTCTTATTTCTACCTCTTTAAAAGGAAGACAGAACTCAGGTTAGGACGGTCACTTTAGCATGCACAAAGCCCACCCAAACGAACCCAGACAACTTAACGCAAGCATCATTTCCTAGGCACTTTTAGAAGGAAATGTGTGTACATCCTGTGAGGATGCTCTAATGTCAATTAAACGTAGGAATAAGAAACCAGAGACATGGGGGCAGTAGTGGGCAATCAACCTTTTCCCTGGCAGCATCTGAGTCCTTTTTCAGAGAACATTTCATCTCAGCAGCCACAACCAGCTTCCTGTTTCCTCTAGCCTTTGCCCTGGTCAACAATAGGAAATGCTCGGGCTCCACCCACCATAACCAGCTGACTTTGCATTGTTCTTTGAAGGGCTCATTCAGGTCTCGCAGCTAAGCCTTCAGTGTCCTAATCACCAAAACCATCTAAAAGGCAAGTTACTTGTCCTGGAACGGCTGCTTTTTTTTTTTTCTTTTTCTTTTAAATTTCTCAGACATCTCTCTTCTCCATGTGTGAGTTGTACTGATACTTTTGCTGGTAGTGAATCCTTTCTGCTAATCCTTTCTCCAAATGCCACCAACAAAGATGTTAACAGCCATGAGCTGAACCCGCTCCCACCACCCACTCCTTTCTCTCACCACCTGTTCCCTAATGGTGGTTCATTCCTTCCAGCCCACAGCAACACTTTTCTTGGAGTCTACCGCTGAGAAGAAAGCCGTTGAGGATATGGTTCAGCCTCTCAGCGGGGAGGAAGAGGGCCATGGGGGGTTTTTCAGTGCCTTTAGGACGTGATCGCTGAAAATTTAAGGCCTAGAATCATCAAAAGTCCCACATTCACATCCTTCTAGAATGAAAGAAATGGGAGAATCACCAAGTTTTGGGTCAGTATCAAATGTCCTTTGACCTACTGAGAGAAAGGTCTACTACTCTTCCTCTCTGTTCCGAACAGGCTTGAAATTCTGGTTTCACGTATTCCCAGAAAGAGGAGCAGGAAGTGGTATGCGAGGGGATATTTGAACATCCCTGAGAGACTTTCTCTAGAGGACTGTCCCTAAGGACATTCGTTAAGTGACAATGTAGCGAGTATTTGTTTCTTCTAGAAACATCCAGCAGAGAAGTCTTTAGGGGAATCAGTCAAATTGGAGCAATGAGCCGCAACTGCCCCGGGATGATAGTTTTGATATCTGTTGGCAATCCTATGAATATCAAAATGGAGACCTCTTCAGAGAATCATCCCATCTTCGTTGGCCTCCCTCCTTAGCTATTATTTTAGGGGTCCACGGAAATAGGAAGATTGGCTGTGGATGAGGTAAGAGAAAAACACTTTTCTCCGTCTCCCACCGTTTCAAATTCTCCCCAGTTAACGTTCAAACCATTCAGACCTTATGACACAAGAAGTCAAGGTAGGAAAAAAATATGTGTTTCCTTCTTTTTTTTTTTTCTTTTTTAATGTGAATTTCTTAAACGTAGTTCTCCCAGTACATGTTGCAGATAGGTATATCATAAGGCGCGGGCTTCTGTTTTGACTATCTGAATAAATCACACCAATTCCGATAAATTTGCAGAAATGTGTAGAAAATTGATCTATGAGATTCCCGCTTCTTCTTCACCGTGGTGACTTGCAAGATCCTAGGTAAGATGTTTCAGGTGTGTGCGGCCTCACCGTTCCCTTATTTTCACCAAATAAGCTGGGGCCCCTCCCCCCGGGCCCCTCCCCCCTGCTCTGTCTGAAGGCACAGTGAAGGTGCCTTTACAGATAGAAGGTCAGTTCCCATCCTTGTGTTTGTTTGGTATCCTATATAAGGAGGACGCTCATCAGAACCGGTCAGTGCCATTTCTGTAGCTACTTAAGTGAGAGCTTATCTGGCTGAGGGGCTTGCGTGGCTGGTGGACGAGGTCCGGGGGCTAGCCTAAGATCCTGACTGTCGGGGAAGTGCAAGTCAGGTCCACTCTAAGTCAGACAGTTTGGAAGGCTTTGCTCTGGCTGGGCATTGTGCTGAGTGTGGTTTCTGCTTTGGTCAGGGTCGTATGGTGGACTTTCTTTGGTTCAGAACCTCTCACTTCTGGTCCTATTAGGCTGTATGCCTGGGGGGCTAGCCCCGGCTGCGGTGCTGCTTCACTGGACAGCGTCCGCTGGCTTCTGGAGGCACTGTTCCCGGTGGAGCGGGTGGAAGAGGAGCCAGAGCGTGAGCTCCGGGAGCCTGAGGAAGAGGAGCCAGGCTTCACAAGGCGGGCTCGGGGGGCTTCGGCGTCTTCTCTGAAAGGGAAAAATGAACAGACAGCAGAGATAAACTTTAGTAGGGCCAGGGCTAAAACTCCTCAAGCCATAAACCTCCAAGGCAGTCAGTTAAGGAACTGAGTAGTTCCTTGTTTCATAAGACTTAATGCTCAGTTTAGGAAAGTGTTTGTTGAGCGACTGCCAGAGAGGTTCAGCCAGTTGCACCAGGAGGATACAGCTCAACAGGAGAGCCAGTCTAGATAGAATTGCTTTGATTTGGGGGTTTGTGTACTTAAACCCTTTCATGTCCTGTGGGTTCATACCCTTTTTATTATCTACCCTTGCTAAGTGGAAATGAATCAGAGGTAAAGCTGAGAATTATACTGGTTGGTTGTAAGCATGATGACACAAGTTAGAGTCGTCGGGAGAGAGGGAAGCTCGCCTGAGGAAATGTCTCCATCAGAGTGGCTGGTTGGCAAGTCTGTGGGGCATTTTTCTGGATTAATGATGGCTGGCTGAGGGTATGGCTCACTGTGGGTGGAACCACTCCTGAGAAGGCGATGCTTGGTTCTATCAGAAAGCAGGCTGAGCAAGCCATGAGGAGGAAGCTAGTAAGCAGCACCCCCTCACCCCATGGCCTCTGCTTAGTTGGCACCCCCAGGTTCTTGCCTTGAATTCCTATCCTGCTTTCCCTTTGCAATGAACTGTAAGCTCTAAGAGGAAATAAACCCTTTTCTCCCTAGGCTGCTTTTGGTCATGTTGTTTGCCATAGCAACAGGAAGCAAGCCAGGACAAGGACAGTTTCCCAATAAAGTGAATCATATCTTCTGTCCCTAGACTGTAATTTTCTACTTGGCAGGATAACCCTTTGAAGAGATTAATAATATAGAGGACCTCAGGCATGTTTATATTGACTGGTGACTATGGAATCGGCCTGTAAAGGGAGTTTGGACAAACAGGGAAGCTTACCGGATTTCATTAGGTCTGTCTTCTTCCTCATATCTGTCTTTGCTTTTCTTCCGTATCAGCAGCCATATCAGGAGGAAAATGAGCAGGGCTCCCGCCACTATGCCTGTCACCGCTCCTGCCACCATGCCAATGCTCTGCACATCTGTTTCCTCAGAAGCACAGACAGAAGTAATGTCAAACATAAGCTCGGAGATACGCGTACTCTGGAAGCCAAGGACAGGATGGCTTCCAGCGTCCCTGCCCTGCGACCCTCTCATGTGACTGTCCCTTTCCATATTCTTGCAAGTTGAAGTTACTGAACCACTTTGCTAGTTTGGTCAGATTTTAGTGACTAAGTCTGTCTTGGTTCACGTGATAAAATGGGCTGGGAAAGTTATTATGCAGA
The DNA here is from genome assembly GCA_030674055.1 of Rhabdomys pumilio. Lineage (NCBI taxonomy): Eukaryota > Metazoa > Chordata > Mammalia > Rodentia > Muridae > Rhabdomys > Rhabdomys pumilio. Next base: position 1,160,674 of record JANHMN010000024.1, on the reverse strand, counting down.
TAATTTCACACAGTGCATATGTGGGGGCAAAAGTGGATGACTGGCAATTTGGAAGGAGAATAGGGGATTCCGGTCTCAGTTTGGGAAAGCAGTGTTTGAATCGAAATACAAAAAAGACAGGACCAGACTGACTTTGAATCCATGATCGTCCTGACTTTGAGATTATAGGTAGGAGCTTCCATACCCGGTTGGTCCTGATTTTTTTCACTTTTACTACCACGATAGAGCGGATGTTCGGTTGACATGAAAGCCAGCTCGTGCTTTTTCAGGGAAGACCTTGTTAAATTTTTAAAGACAACTGACACTTGAAAGAACTTGACAATTTGTAACTTGATGATGACAACCTAACAGACCTCTGTACCGCAGAAAGACTCCTATTCCAGTTAAATAGGTGACCACAGGAATCACAGATTTTGTAGAACATTAACTATTTTGCTGCCTGCCCTAGCGATCTTCACAATCTCCGAGTTAAAGTGTCCATGTCCCTAATCTAATGTCTCAAGTGGCCTTTGGACCAGTTTTAACATCTTAACAGTTCTTTCTTTCTTTTTTTTTTTTTTTAGACCAGGCTGGCCTCGAACTCAGAAATCCACCTGCCTCTGCCTCCCAAGTGCTGGGATTAAAGGTGTGCGCCACCACCGCCCGGCCAGTTCTTTCTTTCATTAGGTGATGAAGTCGTTTTTGGTTGGTTGGTTGGTTGGTTTATAGCTACATTTACTTATTTCTTTTGTGTGCTGCATGTGTGGTGGGGTGGGGTGGTGCTGGATAGGCATGTGTCCCCGTACTCTCATGTGGCTGTCACAGGACAACTAAAGGAAGGCGGTTCTTTCTACCACGTGAGTCCTGGGCCATAGACTTTTTGGTGCCAAGGAGCCTTTATCTGCTGAACAGTCTTACCAGCCCTTGCTTGACTCATTTGTAGTAAATGAAACACAGAGGTGATCAGAAGTGACAGCAGGTCACATCTGAGACTTTGGTTATACAAAATCAGTGCAATTCTTCATTCTCAAGTCTCTAGATTTCAAATGCCCGTTTCGGGCCATATCTCATCAAGAAGCTGAGTCTGGGCTTGAACTCTTAGATCATGTTTTCTCAGATGTTCACTATGAGGGAAGCCAGTTGTGAATTCGTAGACAGCCTATGTGAAGAAAGAAGGCCTACACCCAGCAGCTACTGGGAGCCATTTTAGAGGGCTAGCCTCCAGCATCCAGGTCCTACATGTGTGCAGTACATAAGATGCTCTGTGTGGCCTCTCCTGAGGAGACAGTGAGCCTGACTTCTCAGCTAGGCCACTTGCAGAAACTGAGAATTAAAAACCTTTAAGTCCATTAGATTTGGGGTGATTTGTTCCATAGAAATAGAAATAGATATTCAGGCTGGTTTTGTTTTATAACTTGGTTTATGATGTCTTTTATTTAAAACAGTGTTCAGTAGTCCCCAAAATGAAAGTGCTGCTATTTCACCCCTCAAGATATTTTGCTTTGGAGCTGGTTAAGGCTATTGATTGTTTTTCTCCCTTGCCATATTTATTTATTTACTTTGCTTGTTTGTTTTTTTAAAGATTTATTTATTTATTTATTTATTTTATGTATTCACCATTGCTCTCTTCAGACACTCCAGAAGAGGCCATCAGATCCCATTACAGATGGTTGTGAGCTACCATGTGGTTGCTGGGAATTGAACTCAGGACCTCTGGAAGAGCAGTCTGTGTTCTTAACTGCTGAGCCATCTCTCTAGCCTGCTTGTTTTTTGTTGTTGTTGTTTTTTGTTTTTGTTTGTTTGTTTTTTGTTTTTCGAGACAGGATTTCTCTGTGTAGTTCTGGCTGTCCTGGAACTCACTCTGTAGACCAGGCTGGCCTCGAACTCAGAAATCCGCCTGCCTCTGCCTCCCAAGTGCTGGGATTAAAGGCATGTGGGACCACCGCCCGGCTTTGTTTTTGTTTTTTTCGAGACAGGGTTTCTCTGTGTAGCCCCGGCTGTCCTGGAACTCATTCTGTAGACCAGGCTGGCCTCAAACTCACAGATCCACCTGCTTCTGCCTCCTAAATGCTGGGATTAAAGGAGTGTACCACTACACCTGGCTCTTTCCTTTCCTTTAAAAAAAAATGAAAAGAAAAATGATATTACCAAGTAGCTCAAACAAGCATCAAATTCACTCTCTTCCTGTCCCTAGAGCTAGGATTACAGGATGTATCAAAACACCTGACCCTCTTCTTTGTTTTAATTTTTTTTTTTTTGAGATAGGCTTTTATGTAGCTTTGAATAGCTCTAAACTTCTGTGTATCGTGGGGAATGACCTTCAACTCCCGATTATCTGGTTCACCTTCTAAGCTTGAGGATTATGTGTGTATCTCTAAACTTACCCCAGTCGCTGTTTCTGTCTGTGTATGGGCATACTTTCTTTCTTTCTTTCTTTCTTTTTTTTTTTTTTTTTTTTTTTTTGAGACAGGGTCTCTCTGTGTAGCCCTGGCTGTCCTGGAACTCACTCTGTAGACCAGGCTGGCCTCAAACTCAGAAATCCGCCTGCCTCTGCTGGGATTAAAGGCGTGCGCCACCACCACCCGCGCGATGGGCACACTTTCGTGTGTGTGTGTGTGTGTGTGTGTGTGTGTGTGTGTGTGTGTGTGGTGGTGGTGGTGGCATCCTACTGAGGGAGCTACCCATGCAGATGCTTACCCATTGAGCCAAATTCCCAGCTCCATAGTTCAGTTCTAGTCCAGAGGACTGGCTAATTAATACACATAGGTGACTATACACCCAGACAAAAATCATTAAATGGTCTTCTGGAAATAAAGACTTTGACCTTCCTTTTCTTCACGATTAAAACATCTTATACTAAACTGCAGTGTAACAATATGAATATTAAACGAAACAACAAAAAAAGTCATTATTGGAAGGTTGCGGGTTTAGCTCAGTGGCAGAGTGCTAGCAATTCTAAGGGTCCTGAGCTTCTCTCTCCATCACAAAAGAAAGACAACCCCGAGATACTCACACTGTACAGTCACCCGGACCACACAGCTCTCCTTCCCAGCCTCGTTGCCTGCTGTGCACTGGTAGAGCCCAGAGGAGGCCATGGTGAGATTCTGCAGCAGCACTCGCCCCGGGTTGTTGTAATCTATAGAAGCAGAAACAGAGACGGTAAATCCCATCCACAACAGCATCTCCACTGTTTACCGGTGAGCGTCACAGACCTGTGATGTCGAGCGGTTTGATGGGACGAACTGACAGAACAGACCCAGTTTTGGAGCATGGGAAACGGGGAGATATTATTTTAAATTGTTATGCATCCTCGGGAGCTACAAAAGATTGGCAACAAACGGCCCTGTAGCTATTTGGGAGGCTGGGGCATATATAGCATTACCCTATAAAGTGAGTTCAAGGCTATTCTGGGCAACTTCCTGAGAGTCTGTGGAGGAGGGGGTCTGTACAAAGTCCTAGTTCTTGAACCGAAAGGAAAAAAAAGACGGAGAACATTTAGTGGTACTAAAAGAGTTAATTTAGAGTTTCCCTCATTCTCTCATTTCTGTGCCATTTGAAGAAAGAAATGGGTTTTGTTGTTATTATGGTCCGAGCTCACAAATGAAAAACGAAATTCAAGAGGTTTGACAGCAACCCAGTCATGTTGTTAAGTCCCTATAATCCCAGCAATTGGGAGACGGAGACGGGACGATCCAGAGTTCAAGACTATCCTTAGCTTTGTAGCAAGTTCTGCGCCAGCCTGGGCTTCACGACACCCTGTCTCAAAAAAAAAAAAAAAAAAAAAAAAAACAATAACAGCAAGAGAGGTTCACACTGGGCATGGGGGTAATGCATGCATGTAAGCCCAGCATATGAGAGAGAGAGAGACAGAGAGAGAGAGAGAGAGAGAGAGAGAGAGAGAGAGAGAAGTGTTTGTCAATGGTTCCTGCCTCCAGGCTCTTGCCTTGCCTTCCTGTCTGACTTCTCTCAAAGATGGACCGTGACCTGGAACACTTTCCTCTTTTAGTTGCTTTTCGTCCTACTGGGCTATCACAACAGAAAAGCAAACTAGGACATACTGCTGTATGAGACCCTGCCTGAAAACCCCAAATCTCCCAATCGAACCAAGCCAACGACAACCACGCACACATGCACGCATGCATGCACGCATGCACACATGCACGCACGCACCACGCACGAGACTCAGCAGCGTGGCTCCAGGGCATCTGGTGAGCTTCTGACAAGGAAGATTAGGAATTTGTGGACGCCGTTATTATATTTTTGGCCCAGCAGACTGACAGGGAGATGACTTACCAATTCTAGATTTGGGTGGCAGGTGTTCATCCTCTCCCTCCTTCTCCCGGATTCGCTGCCAGTAATACACAATGGGCTTCGTTCCAGAGGCAGACTCACACTGCAGCGTCAGGTCACTTCCTTCCGTCGGCTCTCCTTCCAGCTCACACTTGGGCTTGGATGGTCTCACTGGTGAAAAAGATTTACGAGGGATCAGTCAAGAGAGTCTCCAGATACCAGTGGAGAAAACTATACCCTGCTTAGCGTTTTATTCAGCTCTCTGTCATGCCTGATTTCATTCAGTTTTGAGTTGAAATTCATCCAGCCATGCTTCACCTCCTGGAGCCATGATCACCTTCTCCTCCGTCCCTCTCCCTAGGACCAGCATCCTCCGCCCCCAGCTGCTACTAGCAGCACTGGAACCCGCAGTGACTCAGAAAAGACAGACACTGCTATTATGGGGACATTTTAAGAAAGTTACCTATAATTTTACTGATATCGGAACAAGGATAAATGGTCAGTAGTTTGTAAGACCAGACCAGTCTCAAACTCACTCACCTGCCCCACCTGGGGCAGTGCTGGGGCAAAAGGTCTGCACCACCACACAGGGCCTTTATTTATAAAAAGTCTGAACTACTTCGTTGAATACTCAGAAGGACTCTATTTTGGATGTGTTCAGCCGCACATACACTGAGCACAGTGTAATATTCAAAGGACAGTGAGTCTTAGAGGGTATTTGACTTTTATAACGAGCTACCATGGGAGAATCATAATTACGGGTCATGGATATGGCTCGGTGGGTAGAGACACTTTCTGTGTGAGCCTGGAGTCCTGAGTTCGATCCCAGAACCAACAGGGGAAAGAAAGAAGGGACTCCTGAAAGTTGACCTCTGACCTTTGCACGAGGTCTATGGCGAACACACTAAAGCACACACTGAATAAAATAAGGTTGAAACAGAAAGCTGTAATTGTGGTTTTTTTTTCTCTCATCGTAGCTAAAAATCTGAGCATAAACGCTTCTTTGTGGGGATGTCTAAGTGCACACTACAAAGAACCGCAGAGGTGAGTTTACCATTTGCAGCTGTGTATGCCTCATAGACAGGGTTTCTCTGTGTAGCCCTGGCTGTCCTGGAACTCACTATGTAGACCAGGCTGGCCTCGAACTCAGAAATCCACCTGTCTCTGCCTCCCAAGTGCTGGGATTAAAGGCGTGCGCCACCACCGCCTGGCTCATAGACAATTCTTAAGATTCAGAAATTGCCGGATGATGGTGGAGCATGATTTTAAGTCAAGCACTCGGGGCAGAGGCAAGTTGGATTTCTACAGAGCAAGTTCCACGCACACGCACACACACACATACGCACACATACATACACACATGACACAGGCATTTATTTGGGGGTCCTACTTTACCTAGCACTTTTAAGATGACGTGGCTCCAGACATAGCGCCCCGAATTCTTCACCTTGCAGGTGTATCTGCCTTCATCACTGGGTTTCAGAGGCTCAATCTGCAGGGAGGCATCTCCTGCCAGGAAGTTGGAAGCGAAGGCCACCCGGCCCTTCTGCTCCTCAGTCAAGTTATTGTAGACATGACGACTAGAATACGTAATAACCTGAGGAGACAGAGGCAGAGGCAAAAGGTGGGACTCGATCTTCTCCTTCTGCTGTCAAGGTGAGAAGGCCAGGTGTGGTGGTGCACATCTGTTATCCCAGCACAGCTTCCGGGCCAGCCTGGAACTCACTATGTAGAACAGGCCAGTCTCAAACTCAGAGTCTCACCTGCCTCGCCTGGGGCAGTGCTGGGGCCAAAGGTCTGCACCACCACACAGGGCCTGTGCACCGTTTATTTATAAAAAGTCTGAACTACTTCGTTGAATGCTCAGAAGGCCATTTTGGTTGGCTTGAATGTGTACAGCCGCACATACACTGAACACAGTGTTTCTGGAAGGTTAGCAGTTGAGGTTACCAGTGCTTGCCTTAGGCTAGAGGATCAGGAGGAGAAACGCCCTTCCACAGCCTTCTCTTCTACATTCTTCTATCAGTCGAATGCAGGCGGCTCTTCAGAGTGTAGTGCGCTCTCTCTCTCTCTCTCTCTCTCTCTCCCCAACCCCCACCCCTAGTGGCTTTGTCACACTGTCTCATCACATTTGTTCAGCAGTCTCCTCCCCGCCACAGGTTGTTATTATGCCCATTCCACAGACAGGCAGCAGAGCATCCGTCTCTGCAGCCACCGGGTTTTTGTTGTTGAGATGGGGTCTCCAACAGCCCCCATCTTGAATCCCAGCACTGGGGAGGCAGAGGCAAGCAGATCTCTGAGATGGAGGCCAGCCTGGTTTACCAAGCAAGTTCCTTGACAGGTAGAGGTACACAGAGATACCCTGTATTGAAAAACAAGAGAGAGGGAGATGGAGAGGGGGAGGGGCAGGAGGAGGGGAGAGAGAGGGAGAGAGAGAGAGAGAGTCCAGACTGCCTTAGCTGTCTGTGTAGCTGAGGATGATCTTACCCCATCACCACATTCAAAGTTAAGTGTGGGGTTTGCAGTCATACGTCCTTCTTCCACAGATATCTCTGTTCTTCCTTTTTGCTCTTAAATTTATTTATTATTAATAGCTTTCCCAGAAGATTTAGAAATGGAGAAGATAAAAATGAAGAAATATAATTTTTATTTTTATTTTATTTATTTATTTATTTATTTATTTATTTAGTTTTTTTTTTTTTTTTTTTTTTTGAGACAGGGTTTGTCTGTGTAGCCCTGGCTGTCCTGGAACTCACTCTGTAGACCAGGCTGGCCTCGAACTCAGAAAAACTCAGAAATCCGCCTGCCTCTGCCTCCCAAGTGCTGGGATCAAAGGCGTGCGCCACCACCGCCCAGCAAAAAATAATGTTTTAAAAAATACTTTTAGGGGCTAGAGAGATGGCTTAGCAGTTAAGAGCACCGGCTGTAGCCAGGTGGTGGTGGCACATGCCTTTATCCCAGCACATGGGAGGCAGAGGCAGGCGGATTTCTGAGTTCGAGGCCAGCCTGGTCTACATAGTGAGTTCCAGGACAGTCAGGGCCACACAGAGAAACCCTGTCTCAAAAAAAAAAAAAAAAAAAAAAAAAAAAAAAAAAAAAAAACAACCCCCCCCCCCCCCCAAAAAAAAAGAAAACGCAGCCAAACTGAATTCTTAAGGATTAGAATTGAGGCCTAGCTTGAGGGTCCGTTTTGTTTCCCTTTTCCCCATCCCCCTCCTCCTTTGTTTTCTCCATGGATAGGAATAAGTTACTTGGGATGCTGGAGAGATGGCTCAGCAGTTAAGAGAATTGGCTGTTTGTGCAAAGGACGTGGGTTCAATTCTCCTCACCCACAGGAACTCACTGATCACAACTGTCTGTAACTACAGTTCCAGGGATCTGACACTCTCACACAGATACACATGCAAGCATGCCATACAGATAAATAAATCTCAAAAGAGATAGAAAGAGAAGGGGGGGAGGAATAAGTTACTTAGAGAGAAAAAAAAAATCACATTTCTTCCACAAAACATGTGAGCTTGGAGTATTCGGTTTTTTTTTTTCCCAGTTAGTGAAAACACATTTTAGATTTCCCTAAGAGAAGAAAACAATTCCTTACTAGTCAGTCCATCCAGACTGCCTATCAGCCTGAAGTCCTTTCCTGTTAGTCACAAAAGCCATGCTGATTGAGTCTACCAAAATCCCGGCCCCTAACTTCAGCACTGCCGCCCAATTCAGTATGAAGTCAGCAAACAAGGAACGGTTGTTCCCAACCAGACATGCAAAAGCCACTCCTCTTGAGTGAGAGTAGCAAGGAGCAGATTCCAGACCCAGAATACATTTACTTGGGTTTACTCATAGCAAGAAGGAAGTGCCGGGAAAAGTGGGTGGTATTTGAATCTGAAAGATTAGCAGGCTAAATAAGGGATGAGAGTGGAGAAGGGGAGAGCATTCCAGATATATAGAACGGCCCTGCAGTAAGCACAGAAGCATGTGTGTATCTCTCAGGCACATTTCTGGACACAGAGGTTCCAAATCACTTCACTCTAAGTGCCTTAGTGGGTCCCAGCCACAGGGCACTGCTCAGCCACTCATCAGAGGCTTTCCAGAAACATCTATCAAGTCAGGAGCCTTTAATTCCACCACTACAAAGGCTGAGGCAGAGGGATCTCTGAGTTTGAGGCCAGTCTGCTCTACAGAGTGAGTTTCAAGACAGCCAAGGCTACACAGAGAAACCCTGTCTTGAAAACAAACAAACCAGCAAGCAAACAAAGAAACCACCAGTCTCTTCATTCTACCCAAACTCCACTGCTGTCTTCCAAACCCCTACTGCCTCTTCCAGAAAGATATTTTTTGGCCGGGTGGTGGTGGCACACGCCTTTAATCCCAGCACTTGGGAGGCAGAGGCAGGCGGACAGCAGAGTGGACAGCCAGGACTACACAGAGAAACCCTGTCTCGAAAAACCAAAAAAAAAAAAAAAAAAAAAAAAAAAAAGAAAAGAAAGAAAAGAAAGATATTTTTTGTACTTGTTCGTTTTGTGTGTCAATTTGACACAAGTTGGAGTTATCACAGAGAAAGGAGCTTCCCTTGAGGAAATGCCTCCATGAGCTCCAGCTGTAAGGCATTTTCTTATTTAGTGATCAAGAGTGGCAGGGCCCATTGTGGGTGGTGCCATCCCTGGGCTGGTAGTTCTGGGTTCTATAAGAAAGCAAGCTGAGCAAGACGGGGAAGCAGGCCAGTAAGTAACATCCCTCCAGGGCCTCTGCATCAGCTCCTGCTTCCTGACCTGCTTGAGTTCCTGTCCTGACTTCCTTTGGTGATAAACAGCAATGTGGAAGTGTGAGCTGAGTAAACCCTTTCCTCCCCAACTTGCCTCTTGGTCATGATGTTTGTGTAGGAATAGAAACCCTGACTAATATATTTTTTTCTCTCCTCCCCCTCTCTCTTTTTTTTTTACTCAGCAAATATTACTAAGCTTCTGTGTCAGACACAGTGCTCAGCACAGAGAAGTTAGAGACACAGCTCCTACTCTGAAGATCTAGTTCACAAACGTCGGGGAATTGAGAGAAGATTGAGAATACTACACACTGTATCATATTTGTATAATATTTGTGTTTATTCATATTGTCCTCTCGGACTGGAGAGATGGCTCAGCCTTTAAAGGCTAGGCTCACAACCAAAATATTGTCCTCTCACCTTCAAATACTGGTACTGTGGGGGCAGGTGTGGGCACAGGCCTGTAATCCTACCATTTGTGAGATAGACGCAAGGTCTAGCTATCCACCTGCCTCAGCATCCAAATAATTGGGACTGAACATAGGTACAGACCGCCATATCTGGAGTGAGCTCATTGTCTGTGTCTGGCTTCCTGGCTATGGTGTTATGTCTGACCTCTTTCATCTACGACGGAAAATGCTGTCAAGTTTACCTTGCTAATGTTAAACATACACTCTTTTTGGCTCTAAACTCTTGTGGCTCCTTACCACTTGTGAAAGAAGGACCAGACTCCGCCTAGGGGTTTCCAAATCACTGCCACCTAATGTCCTTCTCATCCGGTCTGCTTCACACATCGGAGGACAAGCAGCTCGCTTCATTTCCTCATCATCAATGTGGGCCGTGCTTTCTGAGGCCACACCTGGCCTTTGCCCACTGCATCTCACCACTTAGGCAATTTTCCTCTCTCTCTCTCTCTCTCTCTCTCTCTCTCTCTCTCTCTCTCTCTCTCTCCCTCTCCCTCTCCCCCTCCCCCTCCCCTCCCCTCCCCCTCTCCCTCCACATAAAGAAGCCCTGCTCCTCGTCTGTTGACCTTTAAAGTCAGTATGGACTTCCTGTGAAACCTTTCCTAATATGATTAATATGATGGTCTGAGAAGGGCGTCATCACTTTGGTCTCTTCTTCTTTTTGTTCCATTTTTCTATTCCTTTTGTGGGCAGAGGATTGAACCCAGGGCCTTGAACATCTTGAGCACAAGCTACCACTGAGTTATACTTCAGCCTCTCTTTAAATATTTATTTATTCATTTTATGTATGTGAGTATGTGTCTTCAGACACACCAGAAGAGGGCATCAGATCCCGTTACAGATGGTTGTGAGCCACCATGTGGTTGCTGAGAATTGAACTCAAGACCTTTGGAAGAACAATCTTAACCACTGAGCCGTCTCTCCAGCTCTGTCCGTCCATCTCTTAACCATTTTCCTTTGAGGCACAATTGCGAAGGACTTTGGAAATGGGCAGACAGGCTGATGGGTGTACTTTCTATAATGCTGGGCGTGTCCAAGGACCCCTGTGTAGCTATTTGATTTTATGCAGTAGTTTTGGCTGGGCTATTTACCAGCTCTGGATTCAGCATGCCTTTACTAAACTCATACTCTGAGCCATAGTCCATAGTCCCATCACTTGGGAGCTGAGGCACATGAGTTTCAGGTGTCCTGAGTTTGACACCAACCCAGACTACAGCACTACCTTGTCTTAAAACAAAACAAGACCGACCTGCACACTGTGTTCTTGGCTCCATGCTGGAAACTGTAACAACACAAAGAGTTGGGTGTTGTGAAATTTTAAAGGATAGCTTTTGGAGGAGAGGTAAAACCATGACTCATTGCATGAAAAATGAGCAGGCTGTCAGGAATTTTTATTTCACTCATTAAAAGACTGAAACACCAGTAAGGTGAGAAACCAGGTGTGGTAACAAACACCTATCATCACAGACCTTAGGATGCCAAGGCAAAAGGATCTTGTGCCGGGCCAACCGGGACTACAGAGCAAGTTCCAGGCTATGAAAAAAAACCTGTCTCAAAATAAAAACAGGAACCAACAAACAAGAGCAGGAAGATGTTACCATCAGTGAACATGAGAAGTAGGGCTAAGAGCAGTGCATGTTTCCTTTGGACGATATTGCTTTGTTTCTCTGTGAGCAACAGTGACTTTTGTTGCTGAGGCTAAGAAATGAGTGCTATGGTTAGTATTCTGTCTAAACTCCACCTCCACAGTTACCTGGCAACAGCTAGGTATGCTCCTCCCCACAGTTACCTGGCAACAGCTAGGTAGGCCTGGCCCACTATAGAAGGGGCTGCTTGGCCCCTCCTCTCCCTCTTACTCTCTTGCCTCTAGCCTCTCTACCCGCCCCTTCTCTTCCTCTCTCTCCACGTGGTCATGGCCACCCTCTACTTCTCTTCTTCTGTCTTCTTCCATCTTCTTCCCCCCACCGTTGCCCTATCTCCTGAATAAACCTCCCCCCCTTGGAACTGTGGTCTGGAGTGGTCTGTTCTGGGCTGCGACAGATGTCTGAGCTAATAGCTTACTATCAGCCTCCTACTCAGGGGTCCTCCTGCCTCAGCCTCAGAAGTGCTGGGATCCTGGTGCTGCCACTACACCTAACTCTGATGTTGCTTGATTCTGGGGTCCTTGCCATGATCATGCAGTCTTCCTTGTCAGAGTGCCTCTTCTCTTATTTTTGGTCAAGAAACATTCACATAGGCTCCCTTTTGTGTGTAGCCTTTCTTGGCTCCCCAGTTAAAATGGTAACCTCTTGTCTCAACCTCTTTTTGAGACAGGGTTTCACTATGTAGCCCTGGCTGTCCTGGAACTCACTGTAGAGCAGGCTGGTCTCAAACTCCCAGAGATCTTCCTGCCTCAGCCTCCTGAATGCTGGGATAAAAAAAACATGCACTACCACACCTGGAAATTTTTATTTATTGTGTCTGTGTGTCTGTGCATAGGTACACACACACACACACACACACACACACACACACAAAGATAGGCATACAAACACCACAGTGAATGCATAGAAGTCAGAGAACAATTTGTAGGAGTGAATTCTCTCTACCAAGTTGGACCCTGGGATCGAACTCAGGGAGTCAGGCTTGGCTGCAAGTGCCTTTACCCACCGACTCATCCGGCTGGCTGGATTATCTTGTTTTAATTGTAGAAAAGGTTAGTGATGAGAGTAAAGTGTACATGGTGTGATGGAACAATGGATATCAACTCAGTCATTTGGCAAATAAACACAAGAGACGAATATATGAATTGCAGCTGTTGTGAGGCTCTGTCTTATGAACTTCCTAGAGGACAAGCCAACTTGCTATGACTTCGGTGGGACAGACGGAGCTGCTCAGCTGTCTGGCAGGTCCTCTGCAGTGCTGTGGCCTGTGATGGGACTGGAAAATTGCTTGTCTGTTTCACTTTTATTTACTTGTTGGTGTGTTAGTGCGTGCCATGGTGTGTGAGCAGGTGTGTGTGTGTCAGAGGACAACTTGTGGGTCTCAGTTCTTTTCTCCATTGGGTGGGTCCCATGGATTGAGCTCCAGTGCCAGGCTTGACTGCAAGTACCTTTACCCCCTGAGCCAACCCAGCAGCCTGGTTTCTGCTTGTTTCCCATCAAGGGTTTTCTTGCTCAAAGCCAAATGGAAAAGGAAAGGGTGACATGTAAGAGGTTACCATGGGAACTGGAGGATTTCTGTTCGAATTTCTTAATCTGAGAACATAGAGAAAAAATCCTGTTGTATGTTGCTGGGTGACTTTGGGAGAGGATGGCCAGTCTCCCTTTGGAAATTTAGTCAGCCTTTGGATAAAAGAAAAAGCGATTAAATTCTTTGGTCATTCTACTGTACCAAGACTGAAATAAACACACGTGTTCCCGGGACTGCCTAGCCACCCCCAGATGTTCCCTGCCTGCTCCGAGCAGAGCATCCTAGACAAAGGAGATTAAAAAACACTTCTCAAATTGAAATGCAGAGCTAAACTTGTGATTTGCGTCATTGGTTAGCCCACTTTACACAGCACGTCTGTTTCAGCCTTTCCTGTTTCTTCTTTTCAGCCACCCTCAGACTCACTCCCCCCACCACCCCTGCCCACCCCCCGGAAGTTATAAAGTCTTGGCAGCTTTATCCACTATTTACTTCCTATCTCTGGGTTGAGATTCCCAAGTACTCATGCCTGTGGCTTAAACTTATCATGAACTGGATGAGGTGGCAAATGCCTGTAACCAACCTCAGCACTCAGGAGGTTTGCTGAAGTAGTTAAGGATGGGAATTTAAGGCCAGCTTGGGATACACACCGTGAGATTTGAAAAATGATTATAGATTTTTCCTTGTGCGCTCACTTACTAAAGTGTGAGTCAAGTGGAGGACGAGTGGGCGGAGGAGGGGAGGGAAGCCTTTATTGTATAGTAGGAAATTATGCTTGTTTTTAGTTGAGGCCCTCTTAAATCAGTGCACCTGTGGTTGCCTTAAAATGCAACATGTACCCAGCACTCTTAAAATCTTTCTTTTTCTTTTCTTTTTTTTTGGTTTTTTGAGACAGGGTTTCTCTGTGTAGCCCTGGCTGTCCTGGAACTCACTCTGTAGACCAGGCTGGCCTCGAACTCAGAAATCTGCCTGCCTCTGCCTCCCAAGTGCTCTTAAAATCTTTCTAAAATCCCATGACTAATACAGGAATAGTTTAAAACATCCTAGCATGACTGGGAGATCATCAGTGTTCAGGTCCGGAAGCCTATACAGGCTTATATCTTTGGGAATTTTTGTATTTTTTTCAATTTTATTTATTCATGTACACGTGTTCTGTCTGCATGTATGCCTGACTGCACAGCTGCATGCCAGAAGAAGGCATCAGATCTTACTGTAGATGGCTGTGAGCCACCACATGGTTGCTGGGACTTGAATTCAGGACCTCTGGAAGAGCAGCCAGCACTCTTAACTGCTGAGTCACCTCTCCAGCCCCCAGGCTTCCTTCTTAAACCTTGGCCCTTGAGCCGCTTAGGAATTCCTAGCCTTTGTGTCTGCGCTTCTGTGTCTTCTTCCTTTCATCAGGATTTAAACCAAGAGGCTACAGAGATGGCTCAGTGGTTAAGAGCACTGATGGCTCTTCGAGAGATCCCGAGTTCGATTCCCAGAAACTACATGGTGGCTCACAACCATCTGTTCCGAGGGATCCGGTGCCCTCTTCTGGTGCGTCTGAAGACAGCGACAGTGCACTCATACAAAATAAATGAAAGTTAGAAAACAAGAAGAGATTTAGATCAAAGCAGAACGTTGTGGTTTATGCCTGTAATTATAACACTTGGGAGGCTGAGGAAAGAGAGTCTCAAATCCAAAGCCAGCCTGAGTCTACTGAAGACTATCTCAAAAATAAAAACACTGGGTGTGGTGGGGCATACCTATCATACTCTCGTTCTTAGAAGTGGAGGTAGGACACCTTGGGCTGCACAGAAAGACTCTTTTTTTTTTTTTTTTAACTAGGAGGCTGTCCTTGACACCTCCTCCTCCATCAAGTCTTGGCGAGTCACTCCAGCTTTATACAATAGTCCTCTTATCTCTGGTTTCACTTTCTAGGGTTTCACTGCAAAAGCAAAAGCACTGAATGAAAATTCCAGAAGGAAACAATATGTACGGTTTAATATGTGTGCCATTCTGGGTAGTGTGGGAAAGCCTTTGAAGTTCTTTTTTTTTTTGGTTTTTTTTTTTGGTTTTTCGAGACAGGGTTTCTCTGTATAGCCCTGGCTGTCCTGGAACTCACTCTGTAGACCAGGTTGACCTCGAACTCAGAAATCTGCCTGCCTCTGCCTCCCAAGTGCTGGGATTAAAGGCGTGCACCACCACCGCCCCGCTGCCTTCGAAGTTCTATTCCATCCTGCCTGAGCCTTCATCCAGCCTGTCAATGCTGTGCAGGTGACTCACAAAGTCACTTAGCACGAGGCTGCTCAGAGATGGCTGTCCAGGTAGTATAGCACTTACGTTCTGGAGCCTGACTCGCAGATGCAACAGTAGAAGTGGTGAAAATTTGGAAACTCGGAAGAGAAGACATAAAAAGGTCTTCCTTCAGTCACAGGTGAAAACGCTTGCCTTTAAAAAGAGAAAACAAAACCAGGCAGTGGTGGCGCACACCTTTAATCCCAGCACTTGGGAGACAGAGGCAGGCAGATTTCTATGTTCGAGGCCAGCCTGGTTTACCGAGTGAGTTCCAGGACAGCCAGAACTACACAGAGAAACACTGTCTCGAAAAACAAAAAAACAAAACAAACAAACAAACAAAAAAACACAACAACAAAAAATAAATAAATAAAAGAGAAAACAAAACAAACCCCCAAACACCATGTGCTGAAATTGCTATGGTTTCTGGTAAGACACTGAGACGGTCTCAGGTCATCGAAAAGACTGTAGTGCTCTTTCTATGTAGCTGAGGTGAGGACGACCTTGAACACTGATTTTTCCCATTTCCACTGGAGTGCTGGGATTGCATGTGTGCACTGCCACGTTCAGTTTATTTGGTGCTGTGACTCGAACCCAGGGCTTTGTGTGTTCCGGGTAAGCAGTTTATCAAGTATACTACACCCTCAGATCCTTTCCTTTCAAATTATTGGACACCCTTCATGGCATGTTCCCCAGGAAGTAATGATATTATGGTCCCCTTACAGCTGTATCTTGGCACCTAGCATGGCAGAATGCTAAATAAATCTGTGGGGTCTGAAAGACTGAAAAATGACACCCACCCATCGACCACAGGTAAGTTTGGAAACTGTGATGCTGGGTGGTGGTGGCGCACGCCTTTAATCCTAGCACTTGGGAGGCAGAGGCAGGCAGATTTCTGAGTTCGAGGCCAACCTGGTCTACAGAGTGAGTTCCAGGACAGCCAGGGCTACACAGAGAAACCCTGTCTCGAAAAACCAAAAAACAAAACAAAAAAAAAGTTTGGAAACTGTGACTGCACGAAGCCACGTGACTGGTGGTTTCAAGCCTACGTTAACTTCCTCACTCTTGGAGTCGCTCAGCTTTATAACAGAAACTCTTTTCTCCCCCTTGTTCCTTTAAATGAAAACTTCTGGGCAGAAGTTAGGTGTGTGTTTGTGGGTACTCTGAGTAAATAGGGATAAACAGGAACAAGACAGGAGAGAAAGTATTCCAGCGAGATAAGTTAAATATGACGGGTGACTAATGACATCGGGAGGGACTACTGCCACCAGACCTTGAGTCAGGGAGAGGGGCCAGATTTAAAGAATAAAGTTGGACCTTGTATTACTAAGAAACATCAGAGGTAAGAGAGGGTTGGTGTTGAACATGGACCACGGTGATTTGAAGTTGAAGATGGGAAGATACCGAAGGTGGGATCTGTGCAGTGAATTGGCTAGGCGGGACGCTCACTCAGAAAACGGATTCTACCAGGACAGAAAAGGCAGCCCCAGATCATGAAGAACCCGGGAGCCCGACTCAAGTATGGTCCAGAGAGTCTTTTTCAGGCCTGTTCTTTGGCTTTTCTTCCAGGAACAAAGATCCACTTACTCTATTCAGGGCTGAGAATATCATGTCTATGACTGACCGGGACCTTCTCCGAGTAAACACATCCAGGTTAAGGTGACCTTGCTCCGCAGAGAACAGGTCGCCTTTCGAGGACGTGCTATGAGAGAACAAGATGACAAGCAGAATCACACAACAAGGTGACACAGGCAGCCGTGTAGGCAGGTTAAAAACTCCAGCGTGATCCTGAAATGTATTTTTAGTGGAAACCTTAGCTTCTCCCAGTACAATTCATCCTATGAAATTAATAACAGGGACATTCTGAGGAAAAGGACAGCCTTCCTTTCTTTTTTTAAATTGGGGGGGGGGGGCAAAACTTCATAAAAAGGAGGCAAGATTAAAAGCCTCTGATTGTAGATTAAAAAAATAATATCTTAAAATCTTATTTCACATAAGACATGTGACACTCTATTAATCAAAAGTAGGCATTATGCTGAACCATTTTGCTCAACCCTAGGCGAAAACAAACACTACAGACCTATTTGAGGTCAGACAGGTCTCCATTTGATACTCAGTGAATAGGTATATTAAATGCATGCTGAGTTTGTGACCGTTCCTGTTTGTTTATGGAAATGTAACCGTACCCAAAGTTAAAGAGCATTGCTGCTTATGAAAAAATTGCCCAATGGGGTGTAGGACATACTTCCTCATTTACATAGTAAGTTCTAAAGACAAAGATGGGTTCAGAAGAGAGTGGAGTCTGCTTCAGACACACAGCAAGACTACACTTTATGAAGGGACGCACTACATATCTCAGGTAGCCGGTGAGAAATGCCAGGACTTCTCACAATGGATATGGTTCCTTAGTTATTAGGGTAGACCAAGACAAAAAGCACTGGTATTCCACAATGTGCCAGTGAGGCTGTTAGGAACAGAACGCATTCTGGATTTTAAAACTCAGCAGCGCACCTCCAAGTACTGTGACGGACTGGGGCTGCTAAAGAATCAGGTTTCCTATCCATTCATTATTTCAATCTTCCTCAATCACAGAGTCTTAAGAAAAAGGTATGTCTGTGAATAAGAGCAACGGTAAGTCACTGCATAAGTGAGAATAGCTAAGTGGTAAGTATCTGAATGAGGAAGAGCCCGGCTGCAGGCAGCCAAGGATGGGAACTGTAGATTACTTAGTCCTGGTGTCTAGTGGCAGGCAGCACAGGGTAGCCCCAGGAGTCTGAGCAGACAGTATGGGGTGCCCCAGGAGTCCTAGCAGACAGCGTGGGGAACTCCTGGAGTCCAAGCACTACAACTTCTGCCTGCACTGCCAGAAGCACAGGACACCAAGCCCATCACGGCCCTCCCCACATTGAGTGTGGAAGTCCTACGACTGCTTCTTTCTTCTCCCGACTTCAGAGCCAGCATCTGCTGTCTTGCTGAGAGCCAGTCACATCTGGGAGCGGCGCTGTCATTCGTGCTCTTCTGTGTCACATGTTGTTTGTCATCTTCAGAACCTGGAAGTTGTGACTTCGCAAAGCCAAGGGCCTGCTCAGGTGACGACGGTTTCAGAGAAGCAGGAGGAAGAGAATTCTGGGCTTTGAGTTCTGCTCACTAGACCAGGGCACCAAGTTGTTGCATCTTAGCCCCCTGTGAAGATGTTAACAGCGCAGATGCCCTTTCCCAGTGCCCGGGGTCTTTGGATTAGCCCTGCATAGCTCAAAGACCCTCTTACCCTCCCAACACAGATATTCCTCTATTTTCCCCTTTCTTTCTTTCTTTCTCTTTTTTTTTTTTGGTTTTTCGAGACAGGGTTTCTCTGTGTAACCCTGGCTGTCCTGGAACTCACTCTGTAGACCAGGCTGGCCTCGAACTCAGAAATCTGCCTGCCTCTGCCTCCCAAGTGCTCGGCTGGCGTTAAAGGTGTGCACCACCACTGCCCAGCTCCCCTTTCTTTTCAGAGACAGGGTTTTACTATGTAGCCCAGGTTAGCTTCAAACTAGAGCTCTTCTTGCCCTTGCCTCCGGAGTGCTAAGATTATAAGTGTGTACCGTCTGGGTCCTTTTCTCTAGTTTTGTACGTGGATTCGTTCAGGTTGATGCAAGATGAGAAAACAAACTCTTCCACACCCAGTGAGAAAGACATGAAGACTGAAGAAGGTGATGTGAGGGCAGAAAGGAGAGCAAGTGTTACTAGAGTAAATGTTACTTACCACTTTTTGATTCCCTTCATTATCCGTGAGCAGCCATTCGATGTCCAGGGTGTCTTTCTCAGGAAGCCCCAGTTGATGGTGACAGGGCAGGGTGACCTTTTCCTCTGCCACTCTCTTGATCTCAGTGTGAGTTCCCAGTGTTCCAACATAACAGGATACTGGAAAGAAGAGAAGACCTCTAGTGAGCAGTGCAGATGCTGGGTGAGAGTGCGGACCAGGCAGAAATTGCAACAAACAAGCCGCGGGAGCGGCCAGCCTGTGGTGCTTTAATCCCAGCACTTGGGAGGCAGAGGCAGGTGGATTTCTGAGTTCGAGGCCAGCCTGGTCTACTGGGTGAGTTCCAGGACAGCCAGAGCTCCACAGAGAAACCCTGTCTCGAAAAACAAACAAAACAAAACAAAAAACCCAAGCCATGGGAGTGCCTGTGGGCAAGGAGGGGGCAAGTCAAGACTTTTGGACTCTGGGCCTGCAAGCACTTTGCCTACCCTTGGCTCCTCCCTATAGCAGAGCCAAAGATTCTTTAGCTTCCATGGATTTCACCCTACTGGTGCCTGTCTTCCTGGTTAATTTTTTTTTTTGGTGTTTTGTTTTTGTTATTTATTTATTTATTTTGCAACAAAGTTTCACACTGTAGCTCCGGCTGACCATGTACTATGTAGTCCAGGTTGGCTTTAAATTTAGGGCAATTTCTTTGCCTCTCTAGCAACCACGGTCAGTCCCCCTTATTAGTTTTGTTGTTTGCTTTTTACAGTAAGTTAGGAGGTAATTGCTGAGTCTGGTGGTATAGCCTTACAGCCTAACGATTAGATGGCTGAAGCAGGCGGACATGGAGGATCCAGGTCCTCCATGCAGAGGAGTTGATGGCCCATCTCCGCAGCTTAGTGAGACCCCGTCTCTGTATAGAAAGTTAAGAGTGAGCTAGGCAGTGGTGGTGCATAACTCAATACTCAGGAGGCAGAAGCAGGCAGATCTCTGTGAGTTCGAGACCAGCCTGGTCTGCAGAGTAAGTTTCCAGACAAGCAGGGTTGAGATCCTGCCTCAAGAATACCAAATATGTATGTGGTTCTAGCTCAGTGGGAGGGTGTTTACTTAGCATGTGAGAGGACCGAGGCTCAGTACCGAGTACCTCAATGACAACATAAAACCAACTACGTAAGTCAACAACCCTTTTTTTGATTTTCATTTTTTTGTTTATCTCTTGAGACTTTTTTTTTTTTTTCCTCTGTGGCCCTGGCTGTCTTGAAACTCACTCTGTAGACAAGTCTGGCTTTAAACTCAAAGATCCATCTGCCTCTGCCTCCCGAGTGCTGGGATTAAAGGAATGTACCACCACTGCCCGGCTAAACTGTCCTTCGGTCTATTTTCTACTAGCAGATGCTTCTGGAAGGATGGCACTCACAGAAACTCTGCATCAATACAGGCAGCAGCTCTGGTTCCTGAAGTTACAGGGTCAAAGACACTGAAGCTCGGGAGAACCTTCCACGCGAACCTTCTTATTTTTCAAATGAGCTGCTCTAACCCCAGAATGGTTTCTTTGCTTTCTAGAAGCATGCGTTTCAGAGGATGCAAACATGACAAACACCATTGTAATACAAAAGGAAATTATTCATGCTAGGAGAATTATGCAAATCTAGAGAAGCGCTTGAGCATCTAATTACAGGGTTTAGGGCAATCTTCCAAGGGCTTGGTAAATATTACAAATGCTGTATGGAAATCATCCGTCTAGGATAGCATAGCACTTCCTGGTTCTAAAGGAAGGCAATAGCTGTTATTTCCCAATGCCTCGTTGGTCATGCTGGTACATACTTGTAATCCCAGCTATTGGGGGGCGGGTGGTGAGGATAGAAGGTCACTTGAGCATGACAGTCAAACCCTGTCTTTTTTTTTTGTTTTGTTTGTTGCTTGTTTGTTTGTTTGTTTTTTTGGTTTTTCAAGATAGGGTTTCTCTGTGTAGCTTTAGCTGTCCTGGAACTCACTCTGTAGACCAGGCTGGCCTAGAACTCAGAAATCCGCCTGCCTCTGCCTCCCAAGTGCTGGGATTAAAGATGTACGCCACCACTCCCCGGCTAAAACCTGTCTTTTTTTTTTTTTTTTTTTTTTTTAAAGATTTATTTATTTATTTAATGTATATAAGCACACTGTCCTTGAAATACCAGAAGAGGGCATCAGATCCAATTACAGATGGTTGTGAGCCACCATGTGGTTGCTGGGAATTGAACTCATGACCTTTGGAAGAGCAGCCAGCGCTCTTAACCGTTGAGCCATCTCTCCAGCCCCCTAAATCCTGTCTTTAAAATAAAGAAAACAAGGGTCGAGTCTAGCATCCATGAGCCTGTAATCCCATCACTTGGAGTCTAAGGCAGGAGAATTAAAAGTTTGGGGCCACACGGGGTTAAAATAAACGTTAAAAATGGGGTCAGAGAGTTGGTTCAGCAGTTAAGAGCACTGGCTGTTCTTGCACAGGACCCAAGCCAGGTTTTCTTGCTACTTCTTATCACGTGTACCCCACATTGGAACAAATGTGGTGCAAAGTGCAAGGCTGTTGAGATGCAACCCACGTGTCACACTCGTATCCGAACAAATGTGCGTGTGCCCAGCTTATGTGGTGCGACCAACGTAGAAATAATACTTTCAGTTTCCTTTTACTGCGTGTATGAAAGAGATTTCCTGTAATCTAACACAGTTTTGATTTTGGTTTTTTGCTTTGTGAGTTTGAATACATGGCAGACAGCCAGTCAGCATTTAGAAACCCATTTTACTGGCGAGTGAACTGAGGCACAGGGGAGGAGCATCATGAGATGAGGTCCTAATAAGTCTTTAGAGCGGAAGTGCCCGGTCTCTTCTAGTCCCATACGGTAGCTGCCAGGAGAGCGGAGAAACTGACTGCAATGTATTGCGCTGAAATCGGAGGAGGAAGAGCTAGCTTTCCTCGCTGCTGAAACCCGCAGAGTCGTCCTAGCCTCAGGCAAAGCTGGAGAACCGTACACCACCCGCGTGCATCCAGGAGGCCCTTGCTATTCTATATGCAGAATCAATAATTGCAAAGATCGGCTGTGAGACTTGCTGAGGGAGGCCACTAGAGGGAAACAAAGGCTCAGATTTGGCCGATGTCCCCAGAGGGCCGGAACACAGTGGTGGGCGGCGTGGCGTGCTCTGCGTTCTCTGCCTTCTATTTAAAACACATCCAGAATTAAACACAGCAGCGCCGGGCGGGTGCCTTCGTGAATACAAACGACTTCAGCGAGGCAGGGAGTGTCAACCAAAGCCTACGGATCTGCCTTGTTTCTTGAACCGCAAGCCCCCAGACTCCAAGATGCCACCAGCATCTCTGCAGATTTCTGGGATTTTTTTTTTTTTTTTTTGTCATCTTAAGAAATAATTTTTTTTACCATATGTTGAGTCTACAGTCTGAGCTGGCAGGGGCCTCGGTAGTGTTTGTGCCTGCCATCTGGTGGGTGAGAGGAAATGGGCAGGTCCAACTACCTTATACCTGCTAGCATAGGATTCCCTGAGCGACAGGGCTCATCTTTAGGGAGGAAGAAAATCCTTACAGTCAGCATAATTTAAGATATTGCAGCCTAATCAAGCTAGTGAGTCGCAGGGTTCAGGGAAGGGGAGAAATTTTTGAAATTTTTGCTGTAGTTTTTATCTGTAGGAATCGGTGTGGGAAGGGGGATTTGGAAAGAGGCTTTGTGTGTGTATACGCAAAATGCTTTCCTGGAAGCCGTGGGCTTTCCCCGGTGGGGGTTTTTACAGGCAACTCAGACACTTAACAAGGTGCTAGTGGGAACTTTTCAGCCTTTAGTGTTTTCAGGTCCCCAGCCTGGGGTCAGTACGCAGGCGCTGCCCCTGTAAACAGCTCCCTCCGCGCTCCTCTATGGTGAGGAGGGACTAATTCTTAGTGTACTTGCTGCTTTCCGCTAAGATAAGCTTAAGATTTTGCTCTCTAAAACCTTGGGTCTCATTAGATTCTTTTGATCATTCCAAACTTCTTTTTCCAAAAGACCAGACAAGAGGAAGTTTTAACAAAAAACACATTCATATCTCTCCCCCACCCACCCCGCGCCCCTTGCGTAAGGGACAGTGGGCTGGGCAGTGACCAAAGAACAGTCTCTAACCTCTCTTTTTTCCCTGAATAGGACTTTCCTACTTTTCCAAAGCTCACTGAATGCCCGTGGCGGACAACTTGTCCCTAATCACTCATGTTTGCTCTTCCTGAAGGGGAAATCAAGGGTTACCCCATGAATTCAGGCTCCCCACATGGTCCCAAGCTCTGAGTAATGAACTATAGAAATGACCCCTGAATGTATAGTCACAGCAGGCTCTAGGTAAGGCCACAGCGCTTGGTGTAGGAGTTACCACCCAAGTAATTTACCAGCCTGTATACATCAGAGTTTTCAAAATTAGTGCATCCCGTGGCAGGGATCGGCCGTCTGGTCTTGCACATGGCGTTGTATGCAGTAGAGTGCCCTCTAGTGGCGACACAAATGTAGCCTTCCTTTCTTCCACTGAATGATAACTTTTTTCAATGGTTCTGGGACATTTAGCGCTCACTAATGGGAGTGGGAGGAGTTTTCCCATATTTTGCTTTACCCAGAATGCTCCATTACGTAAGCCATGGAATAGCCGCATCATAGATACTTAGAAAGTAAAAGAAAGGGTCATTCAGGTCGGGCGGTGGTGGCGCACGCCTTTAATCCCAGCACTTGGGAGGCAGAGGCAGGCAGAGTTCGAGGCCAGCCTGGGCTACAGAGTGAGTGCCAGGACAGCCAGGGCTACACAGAGAAACCCTGACTCCAAAAACCAAAATAAATAAATAAATAAATAAATAAATAAATAAATAAATAAATAAGAAAGAAAGAAAAGAAAGAAAGAAAGAAAGAAAGAAAGAAAGAAGGGGTCATTCCAGTATTTACAAGCCCGAGACAGGAGAAAAACTGTGAGCATTGTGAAGTCAAAGTTAGCCGGGATTTGTAGGGTGGGATGGGGACTATGTGTACGCATGACTGAGACATCCAGACTTTTCTGGAACATTGTATATATTTCATGAGGCCCCGTGAGCCTCATGGATTTAGAGTCTCCTGACCTCTCTCAGCCTTTTCTTCTCTGTTTGTTTTTGGTTTTTGTTTGTTTGTTTTGAGACAGGGTTTCTCTATGAAGTTCTGGCTGTCCTGGAACTCACTCTGTAGACCAGGCTGGACTCAAACTCAGAGATCCACCTGCCTCTGCCTCCTGAGTGCTGGGATTAAAGACATGTGCTACTATCCCCACTCCCAACCTCCCCCGACCCCCACCCCTTTTCTTTTCTGTAAAATAAAGAAAGGTTGTTGGAAGGATTGTATATGGCCTGGGTAAAAGACCTAACAAGGCACCCCCCTCAACAAACGGCGGTTATTATTAACAACTATCATACTATGTTGTAAAAGTCACAGAGAAACAGAACCAAGGAGGCAAACCAGGATTGTGAAGTGTTTGAAAGAGATAGTTCTGTGCAGACAGGCATGCTATGGCTGCAGATTGAAGGGAAAGGAGAACACCCCTGGTGGAGAGAGCATCTGGAGCTGGGAGAGCACCTGGAACTGGGAGAGCACCTGAGCTGGGGAAGCACCTGGAGCTGGGAGAGCACCTGGAACTGGGAGAACACCTGGAGCTGGGGAAATACCTGGAGCTGGGAGAGCACCTGGAGCTGGGAGAACACCTGGAGCTGGGGAAATACCTGGAGCTGGGAGAGCACCTGGAGCTGGGGGAGCACCTGGAACTGGGAGAGCACCTGGAGCTGAGGGAGCACCTGGAGCTCGGGGAGCACCTAGAACTGAGGGAGCACCTAGAGCTGGGGGAGCACCTGGAGCTGGGGGAGCACCTGGAGCTGAGGGAGCATCTGGAGCTGGGGGAGCACCTGGCCTTTCTTGCCAACTTCACTGGCAGCTAGTGAGGTTCCTCTTCTACCCAGCATATGTTTCCTTCCAAGCCTTGCACCCACCCCATCCCAGGATCTCCTTACAAAGATCTTCAGAAGAGAGGGGGAGCGGGAAAGAAAACTGTATAGGCTGTGAGTTGCTAACCACCAGACCAGACCTATGTCAGCGACTTCTTTAATGCAAACATATTTGGTATTTAGACAAAGCCAAAAGCTAAAGGAACGAGGCCAGTGGAATTTCAAACATCTGGGAACTGGGATGGTGTCTGGTTAGTCTTTTCCCCTGAGAGGACATTTGTTCCAGGAGTCTCTGAAATAGTGAGGTGGGCACAAAGACTAGGCTTTGGTCAGGAGACGGGTCACAGAGATGCAGCTCCACACCCTAGTCTATGGGCTGGGTTTAAATAAACAATAAAAAGAAGAAAAGAAGGGAGGGGTTGGCAATAAGGAGAAGGTGACAGGGAGATGGTGACAGGAAGATGGTGATGGGAAGATGGTGAGGAGGTCAAAAAGAAGAGATAACAGAGGGGACAGAGAGGGGAATAGAATAGGGGAAGAGAGACCCCAACATTGATTTAAACAATAATGGGGGTAGGTTTTTTTCCCTCTGTGACTTGTTGCTGTAGTGCTGTGGTTTAAAGCTCTGGGCCTTGTACATGTTGTACAAAAACTTAATCACAAAACTACATCCCCAGCCCTAAGTGTAAGGACGTAGGTAAAATATTAATGCCTAAGTAACTGTTACCTGGCTAGTCTGCCATTACTAGGAAACTTTCTCATAGGTCTCTGCGGTTACTAGGAAACTTTCTAATGCCAAGATCGATCACACATTTTGTTACATTCCGTGCCCTTGGAATCCAATCATGATAGAAGTCGGTAGAACTGTTTTGTATAGTTACACACAATAAGCTCGTCCCGAACCAATCGATTACCCAACAGCACTTCCTGTATCTATGTGTAAGCTTTTATGGTACAAGTTGCCCCTAGGATGGACCCCAAAGTAAAAGAGGAATGTGCACCAATATAAGAAACTATTTGGCCGGGCGGTGGTGGCGCACGTCTTTAATTCCAGCACTTGGGAGGCAGAAGCAGGCGGATTTCTGAGTTCGAGGCCAGCCTGATCTACAGAGTGAGTTCCAGAACAGCCAGGGCTACACAGAGAAACCCTGTCTCGAAAAACCAAAAACCAAAAACCAAAAACCAAAAACCAAAAACCAAAAACCAAAAACCAAAACCCCGAAAAAAAAGAAAAAGAAAGAAAGAAAAAAAGAAAGAAGGAAAGAAAGAAACTATTTGGAATAAGACTTCCATTTTGAGTAGTGGTTGAGCAAAGTTTAAGTTCTCAAGACCCCCTGGGAACTGATA
This sequence comes from Rhabdomys pumilio, assembly GCA_030674055.1. Taxonomy (NCBI): domain Eukaryota; kingdom Metazoa; phylum Chordata; class Mammalia; order Rodentia; family Muridae; genus Rhabdomys; species Rhabdomys pumilio. The sequence goes on along the minus strand of JANHMN010000024.1, from coordinate 1,134,710 downwards.
CCCTACTTAGCAGAAAGAGACGTGAACGTGGGTAACTATCATCTTGGTTGGCAAGTCCCATCCTGGTAGACAAATTAGGACATGAGTATTAGACAAGGTAAGACCTCTGCCACAGTTAAATATCTCAATCGATGGGTACAAGGACATATTCCTAAGGAAATACCCTATCCCTAAATCCTGATTGGTGAAATAACTTGGCACAGATATTTACGGATTTTGGGTTTAAAAAAATCTTATAAAATCTTAACTCAGAGTCATGGTCCAGGTCCCGAATCTGGGGCATATGCTCAATAAACTATCCCCGTGTGACTGTGATCGGTGTCTGTATGGTTTGTGAGGTGACTCCTGGACCCCAACACTAAGTTTTCAGATGAAACAAAGGCTGATAAAGCGGAAGCCTCATGTCAGGTGTGGCAGTGACCACCTTTAATGCCAGCACTGGAGGCAGAGACAGGTGGACCTCTGAGTTTGAAGGCAGCCTTGGCTACATAGTGAATTCCAGGCCAGTTAAGGCTACATAGTGAATGTATATCTCAAAAAAGGGAGGAAAGAAAGGAGGAACAAGGACTCACCCTTTCCCTGCTCTGTGACAGACTGTCTCATTATGTGATTTAATGTGACTACCCACATTAAAAACGTCCACTGTTCTCTTTACTCCCAAGTGCAGATGGCACTGGGAATACAAAGATGTGGGCCTCATGTTCCCCAAAGCCCTCAGAAAGCTGATGGTTAATGATACCTTCAATTAATTTAACAGTTAACTCAGCCCCCTCAGACTTTAAAAAATTTTTTTTATTTAATGTATATGATGATGAGTACACTGTAGCTGTCTCCAGACGCACCAGAAGGCATCAGATCCCATGACAGATGGTTGTGAGCCACCATGTGGTTGCTGGGAATTGAATTCAGGACCTCTGGAAGAGCAGCCAGTGCTCTTAACCGCGAAGTCATCTCTCCAACCCCCATTTTTTTTTAACCATATGTAACACAATTTTCTATGTCTGTGTGTACAAGGGACAGTGTGTGTGCACCAGTGGTATTCGTGGGTTTGAGTGGCTGCAGAAGTGAGAAATCAACCCTTTTTCTTTTTTTCTTTTTTTCCCCCAAGTCTCTCGTTGGCCTGGAACTCAGCCAGTAGACTAGGTTGGCTGTTTAATAACCCTGAGGAACCTGCCTGTTCTCGCCTCCCTAACCCTGGAATTACAAGAGTGCGCCCTTGTACTCAGCTTTTTTTTTTTTTCCCGCATGAGTGCTAGGGATTGAACTCAGATCCCCACGTTTGAGTGGTAAGTACTTTATCCACTGAGCCGTCTCTTCAGCCCTAAGATGATCTTTCAAAATAAAAGCTTGCTGTGCTGTTTATATTTATGAATTCTTATGAATTCTTCATATGGGAAAAAGGGCTTCTTAAGATTAAAAACAAATCAGTTGCCTCATAGGCCTGTTGGGGATTGTTCCTTGGGGCAGGATTATAGACATATGGCATAACTGATTCAACCATACAATAGATTGAGAGGTCTCCAGAATCTTCCCGTATCACAGATAACAGAATCATGTGATTCTCAAGAGACTTTGACAATATCTGGGTCTCCTATGTCGTTGCTACAGGGCTTTTGTTTTGCAGAGCGGGGGAAGGAACCCAGGGTTTGGTCCACACCGAGCAAGCGCTTTACCACTGAACTACATTCAGAATCTGGAGGTAATACGTTGACAGACGTGTTCACAGTACTGTCTGACAGCAGAATGAGCCGCGGAATTCAGTAAAGTTCTCATTCACCCAGGGTTATTTGGAGGCTGCAAAGGGGACCCTTCTACATCAATGTTAAACCGAATGTTCAAAGCATTTCTCATTATGATGAAATTTATGCCACGCAGAGTATAAAATAATAATAATAATAATAATAATAATAATAATAATAATAATAATAATAATCCCCGTGTACTTGCATGCTGGTGTGTTTCGTCACCATACTGAGCTCTTACAGTTTACACCAAGGGTCTAGCTTAGTTTTCTTTTGTCCTTCACTTTCCCAGGGTTCTTGGAAAGAATGGAAAGGAACTTGTCCATACATAGGGCTACAGTGCTCATTTCTGCTCTGTAGACGTTTTAATCCACAAGGGGGCAGAATTCACTCAGGGAAAACTAACAAATACCCAACCTTGGTTTCTCCTAACAAAGCTCATAACTGACAAAGAATTATAGACTATTCTGGGCTTAAGCTTGGCCCCCACTTTGCTGCATTTGGTGTCTTGTGTTAAAACTACACGCGCGTAATTCTCAAGGGTCCACGCAGCAAACGGAAACCTTAGAAGATAGCAGGGCTTTCAAGAGGAATTTTAGCCAGGAAATGGGAATTAGCAGTGTTTTAATAACTTTAAAAGAAAACAAATAATTTTGTGTTTATGTGTGTTTTGCCTGTAAGTATGTCTATACATCACATGCATGCTTGGAAGCGTGCAGGGTCCCTTGGAGCTAGAATTAAGGCATTTGTAAGTCACAGTGTGGTTGCTGGAAGCCGAAGCTATGTCCTCTGTAAGAGCAGCCAGTGCTCCTACACTGAGCTATAGCTCCAGCCCCTGTATTTAATGAATTTCAACATCTCAAGATCATTATTTCACTCTCTGCAACTAAACCAGATGTTTGCTTTGTTTGTGCAAGAGCAAAAATATTTATTTTAATTGCAGAATTCATTATAAGAAGAAACAAAACAAAACAAAGTTACTCAGTAGATGTGACATACTGTCTCAGTAAATAAAACAAGAGGGAAGGCTGGAGAGATGGCTCAGCAGATAAGAGCATTGACCCCTCTTCCAGAAGTCCTGAGTTCAATTCCCAGCAACCACATGTAATAGGATCTTATGCCCTTTTCTGATGTGTCTTAAGACAATGTACTCCTATACATAAAAATATACATAAAATATACATAAAATAAATAATTCTTTTTTTATTGGATATTTTCTTTATTTACATTTCAAATGTTATCTCCTTTCCTGGTCCCCCCTCGAAACTCCTCATCCCATCTCCCCTCCCCCTGCTTCAGTGAGGATGTTCCCCTACCCACTCACCTACTCCTGCCTCCCTCCCCTCGAATTTCCCTACACTGGGGGATGGAGCCTTCACAGGACCGAGGGCCTCTCCTCCCATTGATGCCTGACAAGGCCATCCTCTGCTACCTATGTGGCTGGAGCCATGGGTCCTTCCATGTGTACTCTTTGGTTGGTGGTTTAGTCCCTGGGAGCTCTGGAAGTTCTGGTTGGTTGATATTATTGTTCTTTTTTTTTTTTTTTTTTTTTTTGGTTTTTCGAGACAGAGTTTCTCTGTGTAGTCCTGGCTGTCCTGGAACTCACTCTGTAGACCAGGCTGGCCTCAAACTCAGAAATCTGCCTGCCTCTGCCTCCCAAGTGCTGGGATTAAAGGCGTGAGCCACCACCGCCCAGTTGATATTATTGTTCTTACTATGGGGTTGTAAACCCCTTCAGCTCCTTCAGTCCTTTCTCTAACTCCTCCATTGGGGACCCCATGCTCAGTCCAATGGTTGGCTGCGAGCATCCTCCTCTGTATTTGTCAGGCTCTGTCAGAGCCTCTCAGGAGACAGCTATATCAGGCTCATGTCAGCAAGCACTAACAATTCTAAAAAAAAAAAAAAAAAAAAAAAAAGAAAAGGGAAAGGACAAAAACCTGTTCCAAGCTGAATGTCAATGGCACAAGCCTTCAATCCTTGCACTCAGGAGGTGGAGGCAGAGGCAGAGCTCTGTGAGTTCGAGGACAGCCTGAGCTACACAGAGAAACCCTGTCTCTCAACACCACACAAACAAACAAACAAACAACAACAACAAAAACCGATAACTTGTGCCAGAGCCACATGCACGAAGTACCTACATTTGGGAGGTAGAGACAGGAGGATTGCTTAAAGGAAAGGTGAACCTGGGCTAGAGAGTGAACGAGACCCTATCTCAAAACAAAACCAACCAACCAACCAGACAAATGAATTACAAAACAAAAGGCAAGGAGCCGGGCGGTGGTGGGGTGGTGGCGCATGCCTTTAACCCCAGCACTTGGGAGGCAAAGGCAGGCAGATTTCTGAGTTCGAGGCTAGCCTGGTCTACAGAGTGAGTTCCAGGACAGCCAGGACTATACAGAGAAACCATGTCTCGAAAAAGCCAAAAAAAAAAAAAAAAAAAAAAAAGGCCAAAGGATTAGCTGGAGAAATGGCTCAGCAGTTAAGAGCAGTTGCTGCGTAACTATGAGTAACTATGACAACCAGCATATGGGTCCCGGGACATCAGGTGCTCACCAAGGCTTGTAACTTCAGCTTCAAGGGAACTCTTCTGACCTCCCTAGGCACGGGCACACACATGTGTGCATGCACACACATATATGCTTGCACTCATGCTCTCTCTCTCTCTCTCTTGCTCTCTCACTCTCTCTCTCTCAATGTAATTTAAAGCCAAAGAACGAAGCACAGTGGAAATCTGTCCTATTGATTAATGATTCAGAGAGGTGAGTAAAAGGCCCCAGGCACTTTCAGCTTCAAGTTTAGACTTTGTTCTAGGTCAAGATCTATCTTATCTACAAACTCATGGAGGACACTGGTTTTTTGGACTCTAGAACCCGCAACAAGAGCAGGCGTGTGGAAGGTCACCTAAGTCACTGACATGGCTTCAGGCCATGAATCAAGGTGGCCTTCGGAGATGTGTCAGACATACTCCGATTATAGCTGAGAATACGAATCACAGTGAGACAGTCCTGAGGTCGTGACAGTGCTGAGGAATACCACCTTTTTATTATTGTGTATCACACACTCAGGGACGCTGACCGATGCCACATTTTCTTCCACAAACACCAAATCCCTGCTTCTCTGAGTGCCACAAACCAGCAAGGACTCTGACAACATAGTTGCCATCCAAAGGGGAGTGACCAGGAGCGTATCATTGTCCACAAATACAAGTGGCACTCTTGTTGTTGTGTTGGGTACTGTCAGGGGTGGAGAGCTATCTTTTATCCATGAAAAGACCGCAGAGACCGCATTCTCACAGAGAAACACACAAACACCAAGTCACACACACTGCAATGAGCATGTGTGAGGGCTGGGAGGTCTCTAGGAACTCAGAGCGGGAAGATTGCAAAAAGGGCTGAGTCTATTCCTTGAATTGGTTGACGTTCCAGCAGCTGTAAATGACAAGAGATGACATGCCGTAAGCCTTGAATAACAGTCTGACTGCTTAGTATACCTAAGTCACCAAGCCGACCGACCGTGGCACAGGCATATGAAACCCTTCATCCTGATGGCATTGTCAGGGTGTGACAGTGGGGAGGAGGAAGACCAATAGCATGCAAGCATCACCACTGCAGACTAGAAGCTGACCGGCTATCTAGGAATTAGCTTTGTTTGTTTCAGGCAGTCTTTCTGCCTTAGTCTTTTCAAGTGCTGGGGATTTCTCTCTCTCTCTTTTTTTTTTTTTTCTTTTTTCTTTTTTAAGCCTACAGCACTTGGTATTCCCAGGAGGTCTCCCATCCAAGTACTAACCAGGCCCGACCCTGCTTAGCTTCCGAGATTAGACGAGATCGAGCGCGTTCAGGGTGGTATGGCCGTAGACAAGTGCTGGAATTTCTAGTGTGTGCCAATGCCACCAGTTTGGGAAGGTTTTATCCTCATTTCTCAAGAGATGATGACCAAAGGAAAGATATCACCTGGCCCGTAAAGACCAAGCTAGTCAGAAACACAGCGACCCTTTTCCTTCATCCTCCATGTAGGTACTTTGGCTCACATATCCAGGCACACATGCACACATACATACACATCCCTGTCCAGAGTCCTCTGCACACATGCCCGTGCCAATCCACTGATCACGGAGTGTGCGTCTTTGATTATGAATGACACTTCCAGAGATCCAGATCTCACCCTGGCTGATTTCCTCAGCAGATCTATTTACAGTCTCCGTTTCATTCCAAATGCCAAGGCACTTTCATATCTAAATCTTTCATTACTGTCGGAGGAGATCTGAACAGAAGTGGAAACTTAAAAATAGGCACTTACTGAGAGTGACAGTGGATTGTTAGGGACCCATGACAATGAGGGACTGAAGAGATGTGATGGCTGAAATCCATGTGTATGAAAGCTTCGACTGAGTTTCTATCTTTCTTGATCTACCTTCTTATCAAAGCTAGATAAACGGAAGGTGACTGCTTTGAACTTCACCTCTTCTCCTTCCTCAGTCACTTTCTAGGAAGGGACAGCAAAGGCAGGACATGGACAAGTGAATCAGGAGAGCTATGCTTTCTGTTCTTGGGAAAAATCCCTTCCAATATGATTAAACGTGATAGTACCATCAGATGGTGGTGGCGCACACCTTTAATCCCAGCACACAGGAGGCAGGAGGCAGAGGCAGGTAGATCTCTGTGAGTTCGAGGCCAGCCTGGGTCTAGAGACTGAGTCTCAGGACAGTCCGATTAAACAAAGGCATTTTAGAGCAGACTTTCCGAAATTACACATGGTGAATTTCACAACAACTGAAAGAAGGTGGGCACAACAGAAATGCCCACTACCTGGTTCTATTTATATGAGGTACAGAAAGAAGAAAGAACCAATCTGGGCCGGGCACAGGGGTGCACAACTTCAATCCCAGCCCTGGAGAGACAGAGTCAGGCAGATCTCCTAGTTGGAGGCCAGCCTGGTCTATAGAGTTCCAGGACAGCCAGGGTTACATTGAAAACAATGTTTTAAAAAATGTTTTCAATGTTGCCTCAAAAACAAAGCAAAACAAAAGGAAAAGAAAGAAAGAACTAATTTGCATTAAAGTCCAGACAGCTAACTATATGTGCTCTCTCTCTCTCTCTCTCTCTCTCTCTCTCTCTCTCTCTCTCTCTCTCT
>JANHMN010000024.1:1114640-1127828 GCA_030674055.1 Rhabdomys pumilio | reverse complement strand
TCTCTCTCTCTCTCTCTCTCTCTCTCTCTCTCTCTCTCTCTCTCTCTTTCTCTCTCTCTCACTTAAACAGAACCCTGTAAAACAGGGTTCGTCTCATTTTACAGAGCAAGATCCAAGGCTCAGAAAGTCTAATTGGCTTAAAGATCTCAGTGCTAGTAATTGTTAGAACTGAAATACTAACTTTAGCAGTGTGGCCTGCAGCCTGTGCTCTACGCAGGGCATCAACCACAACATGTTCATATCATTCTGGTAGTATATCTTCTGGACTATGTCATCAGGAACATTGTTGCTATTCTGTTTTCAGGGAGGAAAAAAAAAACCCTCCAAACTCTCTTCAGAGACTAAGGCCAAGAGAATATAACAGTTACTTCGCGCACAGCATCCCACTGGAGGCAACGTCTTCAGATCTGTTAGCAATCCTCAAAAAGGCTATACAGCTGTAGTCTCTGAGTAGCTGGGAGAACAGTTCGAACACATTCTTATTAATGGGATCATGAAAAGCTGACCAGATGCATCAGTCCCTTATCTACCATAGACTTTTTTTTAGTTATGTAAACATAAGCTCCATAGAGGCCAAGGAGATAGATAGTCCAGTGGTTAAGAACGGTGGCTGCTTTTTCAGAGGACTTGGTTTTGATTCCCAGCAGCCACACAGAGGGAGCCTCTGTCTCTACCTCCAGATTCAGGGGATCTGACACTCTCTTCTGGCATCAAGCAAGAACAAGGTACACAGACATTCATTCCTACAAAGCATCCATATACAAATAAAATAAAAAAAAAATAAAAATAAAAATAAAAATAAAAATATTAAGTTCTATATTAGATAAATTCTTAAAGACTGCAATGAGCTCTATTTTATGTGTGTGTGTGTGTGTGTGTGTGTGTGTGCATGCCTTGTGTGCTTTTGTATTTGTGGAAGCCAGAAGATGATGTTGGATCCCCTTGGGAACTTGAGTTACAGTTGAACCACCTTACGTGGTGCTAGGAACCAAACTTCTGTTTTCTACCAGACCAGCAAGTGCTCTTAGCTAGTGAACACTCTCTCACACCCTACAGCAAGCTTTAATATGCTTCTTACAGTAAGTGTGTAAGACAAATCAGTCAGATTTGACTTTTTTTCCACAAGGAAAACAAAAACAAAAACAAAAACAAAAACAAAAACAAAAACAAAAACAAAAACAAAACAAAAATAACAAAAAACTTAGACTTCTTTTCTTCCAGGAGTAGAATCCAGGCCTTGGCTGAAGAAAGCAGCCAGTCTCAGCAGGGGAGGATTTGTAAGGGAGGTGGGTTCTGGAACTTTCCTTCCTCCAGTCACTCCTGTGACCCACACCCAAGTGACTCAAAGGGCTGCATCATGCTATCTGCTGTCTTCACTCATGGTTTTCTTCACACGATCTAACTAGGAGTCCTGAGCTTGTCTTGCTAGTAGTTTGTCTTTGCAGTTCCATCAGAGCTGAAAACCAATTTGGCCTGACCTCCCTGCACGCCAGGCATCCTTTATGCTAGGGGCCGAAGAATGAGAAATCATCCATTGCGAAAACCACCCACAGGCTTTCTCTTCCATGATGAGTGTCCCCCAGTCCAGCTACTGAGTAGCATCCCTTAAAAGGGTTTGAGCGCATTCATATGGTAAGTAAGAATTCAAACAGAACAATAAGTGCACAGTAAGAAATAAGTCTCCTTTTCACGCCCGTACCTCCCTACGCTTCCATCCTATGTACCACACGGATCTCCAGTTTGTCTAGATACAGACTGTCAGGTTGGAAATGGATTTTGCTCAAATTTCAGACAGCATCTCTCCAATAGTGTGCTTGATATTTAGTCCTGACTGTCAACTTGGCTGCGTGGAGGTATGCCCAAGAGATGAGGAAAGCCCAACTTTGGGTATGTTTTCGAAGACACTGTCAGAGAGGTACTTGCTGAATGTGAGCGTGTGAGTGAGTGTTAGCATCCCTACTGGCTGGAAAGAGGACCCTCCCTCCCCTACCTGTCCATCATGAGGTTAGGCTGTGCCATGTGCTTCTGCTGCCTTGATGTTTGGATTGCCAATTCCAATGGGCAATTTTTAGGGTTTTATTGTCATCTCGGGGATTGTAACATTTTACTATGAGTCTCTGTGTGGAGATTCTCTCTCTCTCTCTCTCTCTCTCTCTCTCTCTCTCTCTCTCTCTCTCGTTTGTTGTCAAGCCATTTAACATGAAGACTTGTTTCATGTATCAGGGAATATTATTGTGCTATTTAAAAACAATTGCACGTTACTCCTCTGTGCAGTTCTCCCTTAGACGTTGGGCTTCCTTGGATCCATCCTCTATTTTCTGTGTCTGCTCTCTCTTGTTGTTCCATTGAACTGTTCCAAGGGTTTTCCTGAGGGCTCTTGGGCGTTACAAGAAGGCTGTTAAAACTGTCTATTCAGCTATCAGATCCGTTCTTTCCTGGTTCCGTAACCTTCAGTACTTTCCTTTTCATCGTTGTATCTTATAAGAATTCAGTTAGTCTGAATATACTTCTATGTACTGGTGCTGTGTCTGCATGCGTGTCTGTGTGAAGGCACCAGATCCCCTGGAACTGGGCTTACAGTTGTGAGCCGCCACGAGGTTGCTGGGAATTGAACCAGGGTCCTCTGGAAGACCAGCCAGTGCTCTTAACCACTGAGCCATCTCTCCAGTTCCTTAAACACACTTCTGATACATAATAAATGTTCATTGAACATGGCTACTATTGTTGTTATTACCTGTTCCTCTTAAATAACCTCCCGTTCTTTAAGGATTTATCCCATTTATGGCCCTGGGATATTAACCAGTGTTCTTTGCCCCCCCCCCCCCCCCCCCCCCCCCCCCCCCCCCGTCTCTCACTTTCTCTCTCTCTCTTTCCCTTTTAAAGCTGTATTTATTATATTTATGTGAGTTATGTGAGTACACTGTAGCTGTCTTCAGACACACCAGAAGAGGACATCGGATCCCATACCTGACATGGTTTGAATATTCTTGGCCCAGGGAGTGTACTATTTGGAGGTGTGGCCTTGTTGAAATAGGTGTGTCACTGTGGGAGTGGGCTTCTGCTAGCGGCCTTCAGATGAAGCTCCCCCTGCGCCATGCCTGCCTGGATGCTGCCATGTTCCCACCTTGATGATACTGGACTGAACCTCTGAACCTCTAAGCCAGCCCAATTAAATGTTGTCCTTTGTAAGAGTTGCCTTGGTCATGACATCTGTTCACAGCATTAAAGCCCTGACTAAGGCAATACCTGTACCCTTTTTTGAGGCAAGGTCTCATGTGACCCAGCCTGGGCTATAGAATTCTGATCCTTCCACCTTTTATCTCCCAAACCTGGGATTATGGACATGTGCCACCATACTGTTTACTACTCTTTAAAAGCAGATCCCCTAGCCCCAGCTGAGCCCCAGGCCTCAACTCCGCTGTCTGCTGTACTCAGGTAGACTCCTGTCCTGTGATGGACTGGCTTGCCCCTGTAAGTCGTCATCCACTGAAGTCTCGCATGAGTCTCTCTCCTGTATGCTCTCATCGCTAACACTTTGCTGACATTTCTTCTCTGTTTTTATTTCCTTCCCCTTCTCCTGTCCTTGGGGACTCTTGTCCACTTCATTCCTCTGTTTTCATCTTAATGGGAGTTGGGAGAAGAGACAGGAAAGTACTTATGTCCAATCCACTGCCGCTTACAGGAAGTGAATTGGAAGGGAGGGCAGGTAGGCATCTCCTCCGCTTCGATTTTTGAGAACATCTACTTGGATCTGCCCGTGACTTTCTATCCTCCCACTTCCTGTATCGACAGTCATCTTTGCTGAGTTCAGTCCCTCCACTGCCAGAGCACTTGCTGTCCTGCTGCCCAGCTCTGCACCACAGGGGACAGTCCTTGGAGAAGAGGACAGCTGGTCCTTGTGCTCAGCAGCTCCCGTTGGATCCTGGGTGTTCACACAGGGCTGGGAACCATTTCTGTTGCAGCATTCTCTGCTCGCTCAGTGTGAGAGCAGAGCAGAGCAGAGCAGAGCAGAGCAGAGCAGAGCAGAGCAGAGCAGAGCAGAGCAGAGCAGAGCAGAGCAGAGCAGAGCAGAGCAGAGCAGAGCAGAGCAGAGCAGAGCAGAGCAGAGCAGAGCTCCCCTGTCCCATTAGGTTCTGCTTCTCCACAGAGTCTGCCTGAGAGAAGGTACTAGGAGCACTGTAGCAAGTCTCAACGAGAAAGAGGAAACTGCCAATCACTTCCCTTGTCCGCCCATCTGTTAGTCAGTCAGCAGTCTGTTTTTCCAAGATTGGGTCTTGCTGTATAGCTCATGCTGGCCTCAAACTGACCATCCTCCTGCCTCAGCGCCCCCTGACATTTATTTAATTATAAGACAAGGTCCCACAATAATAGCCAGGCTACCCTTGAATTCCTGGATTCAAGTGGTCCTTCTGCTTCAATCTCTTAAACAGCCAGATCTAGCACTATTGAGCCTCATCTCCTGACCCCATGCTGGGGTCTGACCCATGTTCTCACCAGTGCACTATCATTTTTGCCTAAGACACCACAAGAGAAAATTCCCCCTTTCTCTTTCTTCTTTTCCTCTGTGTCTCTCACTTCCTCTTCTCTTCTTTCAGGTTAGCAGATTCTCTGAGGTTAGGGTCTTTTGGGTTCAGACCCAGGAAAAGAAATGAAGGCTTTCAGAGGTCAAGGAAGCACAGAAGTCCCCTGGATGAGCCACCACCGCAGTATAAATGAAGCCCTGTTCTGCCCAGCACAGCGCTTTCTCATCTCTCACCTCTTTTGCTGTGTCTGCAGTTTGGAAACCCTTCTAGAGACTGAGGCCTGCTTAGGAAAAATATTTGTTTAAATCCTTCATTTTTTTTCCCTCACTCTCTGTGGTCTTTAGAAACCACTACAGTCTTTAGTCTTGCAATCAGCTTCTCTAGGCATGACACATTTGTCTCCAGCTGTGACTTTTCTGGGGCCATGACCTCTGCAGAACTCTAGGAGGGATCTGATCTTCCTGTGGGTAAGGCCTGTGAGGGAATACAGCACACACAGACAAATGTCTCAGCCAGTGAGTGAGCGACTGGACCATACAGGATTTTCCAAGATCATTCAGGGATTCTGTTTAAGACACAAGCAGAATTGACTCACGGTCCCTGTCCTCATGGGACATCCGATAGAGTTCTAAGACTTAAGGGAGAAGTCATAAATCTTGTTAGACAGTAAAAAATTTGGCAGCACTTTGAAGGCCACAGGAGCCTGCAGGAGATGGTAATGAATGGATGGTGAACTCAGGGGAGGAAGCAAGACCGGACTGCAAAGGATCATGGGATCTCAGAAGACAGGATGAAGGGTAACTGCAAAGTCAGAGGCAGGAGTGATGGGGGATGTTTGCTGGGAGTAAACTGACCAAGGTTGTATTACAAGGGGGCAAAAAGGATCAATGGGTAGAGTGAACTATTTGAAGGGGAAATTAAGGGTAGGGACTTTTGGAAAAAGAAAAGGGGTATCCTGCCTTGAAGAACAGCTAGTCTCTCTCCATCTCTCTGTTTCTCTCTCTCTCTCTGTCTCTTTGTCTCTCTCTGTCTCTCTGTCTCTCTCTGTCTCTGTTTCTGTCTCTCTCTGTCTCTTTGTCTCTCTGTCTCTTTGTCTCTCTCTGTCTCTGTCTCTCTCTGTCTCTGTTTCTGTCTCTCTCTCTCTGTCTCTGTCTCTGTTTCTGTCTCTCTCTGTCTCTCTCTCTCTCTGTTTCTCTGTTTCTGTCTCTCTGTCTCTGTCTCTCTCTCTGTTTCTCTGTCTCTCTCTCTGTCTCCTTCTCTCTCTGTTATTTTTGGTTTAACAGGAAGAGTCTGTTATTTTCTACAGTTTTCCACCTGACTGGTGTGCCATTCCTTGAGATCACGGCACACATAGTCGACATCAATTTCTGCCCTCTTGGGCTGTAACCCTTCTTATCGCTCCAGGTGGGATGCAGAGAGACAGGTGAGTGAACTGAGATGAAAAGAGATGGGGATGGATTTCACCCAGCAGACAGGGTCTGTCTGCTGCTCCTAGAAGGGACGAATGTCTACACCCCTGAGCTGTGGCTCTGTAATAGGCTAACTAAGCCATGGTCCCTAATCCTAGCCCAGGCTGGCCTTGAACTCATGATCTTCCTGCTTCTACAACCCAAGTGCTTAGAATACCAGTGTATATCACCAGACCTAGGGACTCTCAATCATTTTCTAGATATCTGGTCATGTTCTTCTACCACCTATTCATTTGATAAACATTTGTTGGGTAAGTGTCAGTCAGGCACCAGTAAACGTTTTAAAAGGGAATAAAAGTAGTAGCAAGAAAACCAAGATGGATATTCTTCTCGTGTGTCCTTCTCAAAAGGGACACTTAAAGCTGGCACTGGCACATGCAGAAAGATCCTGGGTCAGCCTGGGCTACATAGTGAGGTCTTGTCCCAAGCAACAACAAGCAAACAAAGGCAAGCGATGATCAGTATGATAAGAGTGCTTAGGTTTCCAGAGTGGTTATAACCCGTGTGTGGGGGCTGGAATGACAGAGGCCTCCATAGCCTCATATTCTGAATGCTTAGCCCACCAGCATGGGCGTGGGGGTTTCAGATGCCCATGGCGGGCCCAGTCTCTCTCCTTCTGCCTGCAGCCGGCTGTACCTCTCGGCTGCTGCTCTAGCGCTGCCAGGACCCTCCATGATGACAATGGACTAACCCTCTGAAACTGTAAGCAAGCTCACAATTAAAGTCTTTCTTTTATGAGTTGCTGTGATCATGGTGTCTTTTCGCCATGACTAGTGATTAAGTGATTAAGCTAGCAGTGTAATCAATAGTCACCTGAAGTGTCATTATCTGAGTGTAAGTAAAACCAATTTCTTCTTTCTTTTCTTTTTTCTTTTCTCTCTCTTCCTGCCTCTACCTCTCCCTTCTCCTCCCCCCTCTCTTTCCTAGCCAGAGGTTTTTTTATGTAGCCCTGGCTGTCCTGTCCTGAGTCTTTGCTCAGTAGACCAGGCTAACCCTGAACTCAGAGATTTACCTGCCTCTGCCTCTCTGCCCCTGCCTCTCTGCCCCTGCCTCTCTGCCCCTGCCCCTGCCCCTGCCCCTGCCCCTGCCCCTGCCCCTGCCCCTACCCCTGCCCCTGCCCCTGCCCCTCTGCCAGGATTAAAGGTCTATCCCAATCACAACCAGCTCGATTTCCTGTATTTAAAAAAATACCAAATGGAGAGATGGGTAAGCAAGAGGGTTCGGTGGGTGAAGGCACATGCTGCCAAGCCAGAGGACCTAAGTTTAACCTACATGACTAGATAGAAGTAACTCTGGTTTCCACATGTTCACCTAGGCACACATGTACATACATACATACATACATACATACATACATACATACACACACATATGTATATATGATCCATGTGTACTTTTAACGTAATGCTCAGGTGCCTCATTGCCTCTTGTAACTCTAGTTCCAGGGGTACTTGACACCTCTGGCCTCCAATGATACCTTTACATACACACACATGCCTACACACAAGCGAACACACACACACACACACACACACACACACACACACACACACACACAAAACAAACAAGCAAATAAATAAATAAGGAAGAAGGAAAAGGGACCCGTGCTTATGTCATATTGTCCTGAGCTACGTCCTGAATCCTGATGTGTGCTCCTCTGCCTTAAAGGAACACTGACTCAGGAGCAGGGATGCATGCCTTCAATCCCAGCACTTGGGAGGCAGAAGCAGGTGGATCTCTGTGAGTTCCAGGTCAGTCTCGATTGCATAGCAAGATCCAGGCCAGCTAGGGCTATACTATAAAACCCTGTCTCCAAGTGGGAATGGGGGCTGGAGAGAGGGCTCAGTGATTAAGAGCACTGGCTACTCTTCCACAGGACCTGGGTTTGATTCCTAGCACCTATATAGTATTTCAGAACTGCCTGTAACTCCAATTTCCGGGGACTGAACTCTGACGGTATCAGGTACACACATGATACACAGATGTAGGTGCAGATGCAGGCAGAGTACTCGCACGGAGAAATAAAACAAATATTTGTTAAAAGTTTGAAAAAAGAAAATAAAGGAGTACTTTGGTAGAGAAGCCTGCCAAATATCATTCTACTTAACAACTTCTCGTGGCCACACAGTTGTGTGCAGGGTACAAGGGAGGCTCCTGGGACTTTGGTTCTCAGCTACTTGGTCCTGGGCCAGGGTGGACATCACAAAGACAGTACTGTCCAGAGCCATGTTGTTGTTTATACCTCTCCTCTTCCTCCTCCTCCTCCTCCTCCTCCTCCTCCTCCTCCTCCCCCTCCTCCTCCTCTTCTCCCTCCCCCTCCTCCTCTTCCTCCTCCTCCTCTTCCTCCTCCTCCTCCTCTTCCTCCTCCTCCTCTTCCTCCTCCTCCTCCTCCCCTTCCTCCTCTTCCTCCTCCTCTTCCTCCTTCTCCTCCTTTCCCTCCTCTTTTTTTCCTCCTCTTCATTTCGTTCTCTCTTTTTAAAGACAGGAGCCCTGGCTAAAATTCACAGCAATCCACTTGCCTCTGCCCTCCAAGTGCTGGAGTTAAATGTGTGTGCCACCAACCCTGGCTTTATCTCACTTTCCAGAGTTGAAAATTCTCTTCTTAGTAAGCCTTTTCCAGAAATCCATGATTTCTTCTTGCATTTCTCTACAGTACTCTTAAGATACACTTCTACTGTCTGCTCCTCTCCTTTCTCCTTCTCTTCCTTTTTTTTTTTTTCTGTTGACACAGGCTCAGGCTGGCTTTGAACTCCTGCTCCTCTTTCCTCTATCCTCCATCTCCTAAATTCATTTCCCATTTTCTTTCTCTAATTAGACAGCAAACTCCCCAGGCAGGGGCGTGTCTCATGTGCACCTCCTACAATGCTTGTCATCAACAGGCATCCAGTGAATATAAGTTGACCTCATTAATTTTCAGAGGGACACGCGAATTGCCTGGAAAGCGCATTTAAATTTAAAAGCATTAGTTATTTTTTTCATTTATAACTTCATGAATTAATTAAATATCAACTTTCTATTCTTGAGGTAGGTTATGAATAGCAAAGAAAACAGATTTAGTCTCTTCTCTTATAAAGCTTATAATTGAAGAAGACACCTAGGAATAAAAGAAAAAAATACTTAATTACAACTATTTAATTATACTCAATAGGATAGATTAAGTATAATCAAATACTTGCTATAAAAATGTGACAAATTTTCTATGGGAAAAGTATAAGAAGTTATGAATATATATCTTTGAATACA
The DNA here is from genome assembly GCA_030674055.1 of Rhabdomys pumilio. Taxonomy (NCBI): domain Eukaryota; kingdom Metazoa; phylum Chordata; class Mammalia; order Rodentia; family Muridae; genus Rhabdomys; species Rhabdomys pumilio. The sequence continues at coordinate 1,118,593 of JANHMN010000024.1, read as the reverse complement.
GTGATTAATTTTTTTCCCATGCTAGGGATCAAAACTAGGGCTTTACACATGTTGGATAGGCATTATACCTGAGCCATGTCCCCTGCCCACCATGCCCTTCTTATATGAGATCTTTACACTGTCGCATTTTGAGAAGAATCCCTTCTTTTCCACAGTGATGGAAGCTTCACCACATAGGGGAAAGAGAACTAATGGGCAGGTATTCTCTTCAATCTTTAGACACAGAGCTCAAATTGCCAGTAGCAGAGAAGCCAATTCTTTTTCTTTTAAATTATTTTTATTTTCTTATTTTATGTGTAGGAGTATTTTGCCTGTGTGTGTGTGTGTGTGTGTGTGTGTGTGTGTGTGTGTGTGTGTACATATTGCATACAGGGCCCACTGAGGTCAGAAAAGGGCATTGGATCCCCTGGAACTAGAGTTAGAGATGTTGTGAGCTGCCATGTGGGTGCTGGGAATTGAACCTGGGTCCTCTGGAAGCACAGTGAGTGCTTTTAACCAGTGAGCCAACCTCTCCAGCCCAAGAAACCAATTCTATGTGAAATCTTTCAGTAACTAGAAGAGTTGGAGCCTTTCTCAACACATGTCAGCCACAAAAATTCTAAGCCTAAAGCCAAAGATAACAGACAGAAAAAAAGACCAACAAACCTCAAGAACATAGGAACAATAAAAAAATCATATGATCTGCTCAAGTGGCCAACACTGAGAACGATGCTCGGGTCACATGAGTGACAATGATGGGGTGATGGTTCAAAGGTTAGTCCTCCAGAAAACCCCAGTTGGGTTCCCAGCACCCACACTGAGTGACTCAAAATCACCTCGAACTGTGTGACTCCATGTGATTCCATACCTTCTGAACTCCAAGGGCCCCTGCACTCATGAATTCATACTAGCACAGACATACACACAATATCTTTTAAGAAATTACCAATAAACCAAGAAAGAGGTGGGATTTAAAAAAAAAAAGCAATAAAATGGGCAGCAAAAAAAGGGAAAAAATAAATTTAATAATTATCGATATGAAATTAAATCATAAAGATCTGACCTCTTTAGAACACTAAATCTTACACTATATAGAAATGGCAAGACTGCTTGCTCATGGAATGTCTATGCTGATGGCTAGCTTTCTGAAGCACCCGTTAAAACCTCCAGGGATATTATTTAATACTTACAACAACCTTATGAGATAGGTAAGCTTTTGTTCCCATTTTACAGATGATAATACTAAGGTTTAGAGGAGTCAAACTGGCTAAGTACATGTAGCTGGATGGTATAGCCTGTATTTGAATACAAGATCTGTCACTTGGAGATCAGGTCCCTAGCTCTCAATATTACTTGTTATCCAGCCAGGTTACCTTATCAACTAGATAGCCGAACCAAATGACAAGATTCAAGCTGGGACTTGAACCCAGGTCTCTTCCGGTCAATGATCTGTCTTTGCTTTGAGAAGATGTTACTTTCCTACCTAATCCTCCCACCCCTTCCTTTTAACCAAACACTCCTTTTCTTTCTTGGAAGTTCCAGCCCTGAAATACTAGAGGAATAAATATAACTTACAGCGCCAAGGACTGAATTTCATCTCCTGCTGGGTTTAGCATTGGAAACCGCTAAGCCACAGGGAAGCTTGCCCACTCTGAGAAAAGCACATTCTAAAGCAGGACTGACTGTAATTCTCCCTTCCTAGGAATGTAGACGGTGTGAAAGGCTAAATGTTAAGAGAGAAGGGGAAGGGGAGTAGGGGTGGAGCTGAGAGACTATGAGAGCTTCACTTCATGGCTCTTCTCTCTCAGAAATGTGAGAGTCTCTGTCCTCTGTGAGGGAGAGTTCAGGAGATGTAAGTGTCCCACAAGACTTTGAGATGATCTGTCTTCCCGTGGACCAGTTTCCAACATTTTTACTGCACCAGAAACCTTTCTAACTCCCTGAGAAGTGGACCCCTGGGAACCAAAACTCCAGAGTTCTGCCCTGCTCTCTGAGCAGGGTTTGACAAAATTAAAATAAAAGAAGCAAAATTCTTTGTCATCCAAGTGGCGTGAATTAAAAAGAAAAACGGGGAACTGGAGAAAATTGCTCAGCTGGTAAAGTGCTTGCCTTGGTAAGCACGAGGACCCGAGTCTCATCCTCCAAACTCAGGTAAAATAGCAGGAAGTGGTGGTGTCTACTGTAAACCCATTAGGGTTGGGAGCATAGAAACAGGTGAACGGCGGACACTCACTGGCCAGCCAGCCTACTTGGTGAGTTCCAGTCCGGTAGGAGACTATCTCAAACAAACAAAAGCCATATAGGTACTTGAGGAAAAACACCCAAGATCTCTAAGCCTCTATAGACACGGGTGGACACCTGCACACATATGATGTGTGCGTGTGCGTGTGCGTGTGCGTGTGCGTGAAAGAGAGAGAGAGAAAGAGAGAGAGAGAGAGAGAGAGAGAGAGAGAAACAGAGAGACAGAAGCAGAGAGAGGAGGGGGTGGGGAGGACGGAGACAGAGGAAACTGGTATTGACTAGTCAAAAGGGGGAGAAGAAAAGCCTCTTCTGCCCGTTTTTGTTATGTGGGCTGATGTCTCTTAAGTATTATGGAGAATAGCACCTTGATACCACCACAAGCTACCCGCACCATTTTTATTTCCTGCGTAAGGCAGGTGTTGTAGAGCAAGCATTCTGGAGCGAGGATGGAATGCTTGAAAAGGGATGGGAAATGGCTCACTAGCCTAAGAACCTCAGTGGAAGCTGCTTCTAAACATGGTCAGGGTACCTGGATGGTACATATTCACACACACACACACACACACACACACACACAGTGTGAACAGTGGGGGACAGACCTGTTTTCCTTTCCCAGTTGAAGGTCAAAAATATTATGCATCCCTCCAGAGCAGAGTTGAGATGGGTCATTTCCTTCTCTGGAATAATTTCACCTATTAGATCTTTGTTCTTCCCCCTCCAAGGTAAAGGGTATAGAAAGTTCACTTTTTCCATGAGTTATATAAAGAGAAATATCTCCCAGAAACCACAGTGGTTGGAAAAAATACGGGAAAGAATATTTTGAGACTTACAGGTGGTTTTTGAATCCTTCTTGGTTTAATTTTGTGTGTTTGAGGTTAGAAACAGCAGGGCACGGTGTGATACGCTGTAACCCTAGCCCTCAGAAGGCACAGTTGAGACAATCAGGAAGCCAAGGTCACATTTCCCTATGTAGTGAGTTCAAGGCTAGGCTGGACTACACGACAGTCCATCTCAACACACATATGAATACACGTACACACACATAAAAATTAAAAATAAATCAAAAACATTTAGAAAACCCGGTCTGACACCAGTGGTCACTGGAGCTGACTGGAGTCAAACTGAAGTCTTGACGGCCATTTTACTAAGATGCTTCATTGACATAAGCTTATTGTGATATGTGCATATGGACATTAGTATGGCTGTCATAAGGAAGCACATTGGAAGCACAGAGCATTGTCCCCATCCAGAAGAGACGCTTCTTGACTTCTATCTTCTGACAAATTTTTGAATCAACCTAAGACATCAGAAATTTCCAGTGCCTTCACATCGAGCCCATAAAACACCAGAGCTTAGCAACGTCATGGGCTCAAGAGCAAGAGTAGTCTGTACTCATGGCCAGGTGGCTGACTGGGATGGGGGCTCCCTGCAACAGTTCAGAGTCATAAGACAGGACAGGTCATCTTGTTTTGTAGCCCCAGGGACAGAACAGGACCAAAGTAGGATTTCTACTAAGTACCTGTTGCTTTTGTTCCACAGTCAGGGAAAACAAACAAACACGCAAACAAACAAAAAACCTAAGTCGATCCATTGTTAAGAGACCAACGGTACACCTTGGCTATTTTACTAAGGAGTGAGAAGAAAAAAGATGGTGACTTAAACACCGCGGCACATGCCTACAATCTCAGCATTTAGGAGGTGAGGCAGGAGAATACGAAGTTTAAGGTTTTTTT
>JANHMN010000024.1:1064965-1114630 GCA_030674055.1 Rhabdomys pumilio | reverse complement strand
ACACACACACACACACACACACACACACACACACACACACACAAGCAAAACCGAGGCAGTGAGATATCTCAGCACATATAAGTCTGGAGTCCTGAGTTTATCCCTGGAACCCACATAAAGTGGAGAGAGAGAATCAACTCCATAAATTGTTCTCTGACCTGCGTGGTGGTGTGTCATGGCATGTGGGTACCTAACACATGCACTCATACAACAAACAAACAAACAAACAAACAAACAACACATTTTAAAAAGGAATCCGAATTGATCCCAAGTGCTGGGCAGAGCTTCTGTTAGCACAAATAGCCAGTTACGATTTCCAAGTCTCCAGGTCACTTCTTCACCGAGGTCTACTTCGTGGGTGCAGAGCAACCCTATTAAGAACTCGTGAATGAATGCTTACTTTGGGAACTGACCATGGAAAGCTGTTTGGGGTAGTCACGTAGAGATGACTAGTTCTTAGTTTCCCCAACATTTCCTCTAAGTCTGACTCCTGAGGTCATACTTACTCACTAAAGGAATCCTAGAGCTCTTGAGTAAGATGGGAAAGATGAGACATTTCCGCAGACTTTGGAGGACAGACAGGATGTTAACACTAGAAATCCAGCTGAAAGGTAGAGCAGAGCCAGATCTGTGTGTCGGCAAGCATTTCCGTTGGCTGAGCGGTGGTCAGAACCCTCTAAGACCTTCTTTTGCTCCTTCTCAACCTTGGGTGCTATGTTGACCCACTTACTTCAGCAGGAAACTTCCTGAGTCACTTTAGTGACACATCCCACTCTTGATCTGATTATCTGGCTTACTTTTAATAAACGCCTTTTATTTGGTCTGTTTTAGGAAGAAAAAAAAAAAACTTATTCTTAACATTTCTATTCTCCGGTTTCCCTTCTTTGCGCCATGGCTGCAAATCTCTAGTTTCTTCTTTATATTTAAAGTTCATTTCCATCTCTCTCTCCTTCTACAAATCCCCATTGTAGTGACTGTGGATAGGGCCCCAAAAGATGACACTTTGGCACATTGAATATTTTAAGCTGAAAGGGCAGGAGGAAAAAGCAGGCAGATCCTGTGGTCTTCCCCTGTAGCAAGCAGATTCTGGGAGAGATATCCTTCTCACATCCAGAGGGAAAATGGCTGAGGGATACAGAGCGGTGAACAGCCTCACTGAGCCTGGCCTTCCAGTTGATGTCCAGAGTAACTTTCCACTCCTCATTAAATTTACTATAAAAATACTCAGGTTGAATCATTTCTCTGACTCTTCATTTCCTCACCAATGTTCTGATGTCAGAGAAGACATTAAATTTAGATGCTTTTCTCTTGGTCATCTGTCTTTTGTTATAGGGACCTGGCTGAGAACTTGGAGGGGTAGAAGGAAAATTGTTTTTTTTTTCCTCTTTCATACTTTCTTTGAAAAGACTTCTCCTTTCCACCTCCAACAAGTATTATAAATAATTTTTTTTTTTTTTTGCAATATCATACTGAGGGGATTAGGTCATTCTTGGTACACAGGCCAAGGGGAGCTGACGATGGGGGTTCAAAGCAGGGGTGCTTTATGTCTGAGTCTGTAAAGCTAGTTTGTGAGCTGTTAGCACTGTGACTGATACTACACAGAGAGGGTTTGGTGTCGCGGAGACCAGCTGCAGTATATCTGCGGGTCACATTAAACAACGAACTGTTTTTGATCCTGTGAAAATTTCTGTTTCTGAATTATCTCAGTAACAGTAAGATACCCGGGAAGGTGATCAAACATCTTTGCGATGTTCGTATAGCTATTCTAAAAAAATAAGTTACATCTGGAGGTGGAGAGAGAGCTCAGTGGGTAAGATTCAAGGTTCATTCCCAGCACCTACCTGGGGTGACTCACAATCACCTGTGACTATATCTTCAGGGCTCCAATGGCCTCTCCTGGTCTCTGTGGGTGTTTGTACTCCTATGAGTGTGCACACGCGTGCACGCACACACACACACACACACACACACACACACTTAAAAAATAAAATGAACTTTCAAAAAAAATTTAAGTTATGTCTGTAAAGACTCCAATCCTGCTTTATAAAGCCTGTTTACTATAGATGTTATTATGGTCAAGGCTAGAAACCAGCAGTGAATTTCCCAGAGAGCTCAGAACCTTGGCTACTCAGTTTAAGTGTGGTTGCCCCTTTCCTTAGCCCCTCCCCTCACACCAGCCCAAATCCAATTCCTTTGACTTCCATTCCCAATTTTTCTCCATCTCCTTCTTCCCTTTCAGCGTACCTGACTTGTTTTTCTCTCAAACTTTAATAATAAAATCGTCCTCGAGCTTCCTCCCGAGTCCGTTTTAAAATTCTTTTATTAATGAGACTAAGAACGCAAAGGGAGATCTCCGTTTCCCTGGCAACAGATATTTCAGGAATGCAGACCAGGTATGGGGTTGTGGGAGAATATGATTGTCTGCAGTCAATTTCTACCTCCAGTGTAACGTTTCATGGCTGCAGCCCAGGTTACCGCCTGCAAGAAATACTATGTGCAACATGAAGCCTAAAGGGTTCTTTTAGTAACTTACAGGCTGGAGAACATTGTTTGGCTCCCAGCGTGACAGGCTGCTAAATTAGACTGTCAGGGTTTGTCCTCCTTCCAAACCAAGTAAGTCAACCGTCTGTGCCCACCTCCCTGGGTCCTATGCGCGTTTCTATTCAAATCCTTCTCTAGAAAATCAAATTAGAAAGCTCAATTTCTGTAGCTCACAAAATTGTACCCCGCACAGAAGGAACCAGGAAAGCTTCAGAGTGAGAGACAGGCTGGGGAGATGGCCATCTGCTAAGAACCAGAGGTCTCTCCAGGGTCCCGCTCCGGTCATCTGCTGGGTGTTTGCTTTGGCAAGCATCTGCAGAGAGGGCGCGGGCTCCGCTATCCCTGGAGACCCAGATCGCAGCAGCCCGGCTCCTGCAGCCTGCAGCCTGCCTCCCGGGGCTGCCCTGCCATGGCCGCAGTTTTATAGATCTGCAAGGCAGAGCTCAGAGCCACTCCCGAGGGTGGCCACCCGGCTGGGCTCGGCTCCTCCCCAAACAAAGAGTCGCAAAGCTCTCGGAGCTGCAGGGCTTCTGCGCCGGCGGAAGGCGCCAGGCTGGGTGATTGAAAGCACATGTGCGGGAGGTCTGCGACAGCTGGGGGCAGACACCAGGGACCGGCGGCGGCCGCTGCTGCTGTGGCCTCTAGCGTTTCTTTAGTCCCTTGGGTTTTCAGCTGGAGCGACTGAGAGCGCTAGACCACAAGCATCCCGGAAGGAACCCTTCTCCTCCCCCTCCCATAACAAAATAATTAGAAACCCTGAGGCCTGGGGTCTCTGCTTCCAAGTGTCACGGACAGCAGGCAACTTCTTGATTTCTCGGTTGTGAAAGAGGCCCTAATTCCCCTCCCAAGACACAGCAAAAGGGATGAGTCTTACTTCTGGTTGTGAAGTGAATTTATAAAAGATAGCCACTACACACACACACACACACACACACACACACACAAACACACACACACACACACACACAAAGTACTATTGATACTTTTAAGCCTTTTTGAAGGTTTCAAACTCAGGACAGACACATACCCTATTGTTATTTCTATTATTATTATTATTATTATTACTTTATCCACTGATGTTTCCTTGACCCAGGCCCTTCAGACCTCTCAAATAATTGTTATTACTTTTGCTCTTTGAGACATGATTTCTCTGTGTAGCCCTGGCTGTCCCAGAACTCATTTTGTAGACCAGGCTGGCCTCGAATTCAGAGAGTCGCCTGTCTATGTCTCCTGAGTGCTGGGATTAAAGGCATGCACCACCACCACCACCACCACCACCACCACCACCACCACCACCACCACCACCGGCAAAATATTTTTAAGATTTATTTTTAGTATTTTATATGTACAAGCGTTTTGCCTGTGTGCACATCTGCTCACCATATTCTTACTTGGTACCCGAGGAGGTGGTCCTATGTAACAAGCAGGGCTCTTAACCAGTGAGCCAACCCTCCAGCTCATCATCGTGTGGTCACAAGTACCAGTGTTTGTACACGGATGAAGATAAGCCTGCACGTTTAACTAAATGGGCATTCGTATGTGTGTTGTTTGCAAGTCACCACAATTGGTGGTAAAATTTAAGGACTTATTAACTTTATTTTTGCCTGAGTGCCCTAGTGCATGTACACGGTGTGCTTGCATAGTGCTCTTGGAAGGCTGGAGGGGGATCAGATCCCCTGTGCCTGCAGTTGTTACAGATACTCGTGAGACACCACGTGGGTGCTAGGAACTGAACCTGGATCCTCGGCAAGAGCAGCAAATGCTTCTAACCACACAGCTTTTCCTCTAGCTCCAGTTCTTGATAGATGGAACACTTTCTCCAGACTATAACAAAGGTTTACTTTCAACTCTGGGAATGAGTTTCTCACGTATCATGAGAAAGAGGGGCGGGCCCAATGGACGGATGAGCTAGAGGGCCCTATGGGAGCAAGACGGCAATAGCTCTTTCCATCAGTCCACCCCACACTTTGTGTGACCTAGTGCTGAGAATGGGGTGTGTGTATGTGCTTGTGCATGTGTGCATGCATACGTGCACATGTGTGCATGCATGTGTGTGTGTGTATGTGTATGCGTGCGTGTGTGCGCTCACATGTGTGTGTGTGCATGCATGTGCATGTGTGTGTACGCATGCGTACACATGTTTGCACATGTGTGTGCGTGTGTGTATGCATGAGTGTGCACTGCGCACATGTGTGTGTGCATGCATGCTTCTGCGTGCACTCGTGCGTGTGCGTGTGTGCGCGTGTGTGTGTGTGTGTGTGTGACAGTGCTGGGCTCAACCTAAGCCCCTGCACACTCTAAGCAAATGTCCTCAGCCCTTTGCATTTGAGAGACAGAGGATGAAAGTGTTTCCTAGCACGTGAAAATGGTGTGAGAGTCGTTCATATTTCTCAACACAGGTCTACATTATCTATAAATATCAAGATGGATAATATCTCCAGGACCAGGAATCGTCCCTACGCTTGGTTTTTTTAGTCATCTTCCAAAGCAACATTCCAACTTTCATTACTGTAGCTTCATTTGACCTGTTTTGAACTCGGAAAATTATATGAAATTTAAATTCATTATGGTCTATGGCTGCTTTTACTCAGCAGAGCTGAGTGTTTGCAATGGAACTGGCTAAGTCTTCAAAGCCTGAGATACTTAACAGAGGGTCCGTTATGGAGAAGCTTTGCAAACCTCTGAGAGCCCAAATGTTTCTTTTTTTTTCTTCTTCTTCTATTTTTTTAAACTCAGTGGGAACCACCTTGGAGAGGTTCAGAAACTGATTGGACATTAGATGTAGGAATTAAAAAAACAGTATCCCGAGCACCCCTGACTCTGACCTTTCTCCATACCATTGCCTTGCTTACCGCACACTTAAGATCTGTTGAATGACTCCTAGTCAGACTTGGGTTTATATTTTCCATCCAGTCCACTCATGGATTGTAAAACACCTCTTTTCTTTCAGGTTCAGCTACACCCTAACTCCTGTATTGGTTTCCCCCGGCTGCTTCCTCTCACTCATTCATCCGAAAAGTATTTATTGAACGAATCTGACTTTTGAGGTATTTTACAGGCTGTGAAGTATCCAAGGATAAATAATACACTGTCACTTTCTCAGCTCAGAGACATACATGAAGTAGGATAGGAACGTAGAGCCACAATTACAGTAGAGATCCAGCAAGTGCCCATAAGAGGCATAAATATGCAAAGCTGGTGTTCTCTCTTCCTGGTCCCGCTTACCAAAGATGGGACAGAATCTGGTCACTTAAGTTATACCCAGATATCTAAGTCTAATGGGAACCAAATGTGTATCCCTGTCCAGGGCCACTTTCCTTATTTCATAGAATCTTCATTTATAGATATCAATGAACTACTATCAACTCTAGCCTATCTGATGTCTGCTGGAAGTTTTCTAACCGTTTTATAAAAAAAAAAGAATTACTTTATATAGAATTATTAAAATAATTTTATATAAAAGAATTCTATTAGTAATTCATACTTAAAAAGAATTATTTTATATATGAGTACACTGTAGCTGTCTTCGGACACACCAGAAGAGGGCATCGGATCCCATTAGAGATAGTTGTGAGCCACTATGTGGTTGCTGGGAATTGAACTCAGGACCTCTGTGAGAACAGTCAGTGCTCTTAACCACTGAGCCATCTCTCCAGCCAAAGCTCTTTAACTTTAATACAGCCATCTTTACCCTCTTTCTCAGCTCACTCCAGATTTAATCTTAAGTAACCCTCTTTCTCCCACTTCTTCACTTTACAGAATGTTTTTTTCATAATTAATGCCATCAGATTGTTCTGCCCGTAGCACCATCCTGACGGTAGCCCTTTAAAGTCTGCTGGTTGAGCCGTTTCAATCCCTTTCAGTTTAATTTCAAACAATAACCATCGTATAATGGTTAGAATGATGCCCTGGTGACTTCATTGACTATCGGAGCCATGAAAATGAGATAATGTTTATGAAAAACTCTTAATAATTGCACTGGGATGTATGTACATATTGTTGTCTTTGTTTTACTGTAGCTCCAGATTTGAAGAGAAGGTCTGTCTGCAGTTTAGCCCTCTGCTCTCTCACTTATCATTTTCTCAAGCTGTTCTCTTACTCAAAGAGTAACATTCTCTTTGAGTAAGTAACTTACTTACTCAAGCTGTTCTCTTACTCAAAGAGTAACGTTCTCTTTGAGTAAACGTTCCGATTAGTCTATTCAACAGACCCTGAGCATGACTTCTTCCAGTCACCTCTGGACATTTCTTTTTTTTAGCCCTGGCTGTCCTGGAACTCACTCTGCAGACCAGGCTGGCCTCGAACTCAGAAATCCGCCTGCCTCTGCCTCCCAAGTGCTGGGATTAAAGGCGTGCGCCACCACCGCCCGGCACCTCTGGATATTTCTACACTAGTCCTTCCTCCTAGAGTGCTCTCTGCCTCCACTTCCTTCCTCCACCCTCAGACAAACTCTACACAGCTCTCTAGCTGACTCAGCTTCTACTTGTCAGCCAAGCCTTCTTCAAACCACACCAGTGACCAGCAGTTTTCCCATTTTATCACTCCAAGAGCGCTGCATGCCAAGCACGCGGAGAAGAAGCTCTGCTGACTAATTTGTCATAGCTTTTCGCATGTGGGGATCGCACTATATGCTCTCAGAGTCCTTATATTGAAGGCTTAAACTCTGGGACCTCAGAATGTGGCTGCACGTAGAGACAGATATTGCCTGTTGTTGTTATTATTAGTATTTTGAGACAGTTACACGCCATAGTCCAGGCTAGCCATGAACTTGCTGCAAGGCTTATGCTTCAGCCTCCAGAGTGCTGGGATTACAGTTATAAGCACCCAGTGTTTTCTTTTAAATGTGAGCTCTTCTAATACGAGGCTATTAGGGTGATATTATAGTAATGAAAACGAGGCAATGCTTATGAAACTCTTAATAACGGCATGGGCCTGGTGCTTCACTACCCAGCTTGGAAGAGAAAGCTGATCTGCAAGCTCGGGCCTCTGCCCTTATCATTTCCAGTCCTTTTCTCAAGCTGTTTTCTTCCACAAGGGGAATGCTCCAATCTCACAGACAAATAAACAGAGAGATTGAGGCACAAAACTGTGCAGAGAGAAGAGCATGCAAAGACAAGAGAGAATGCATCTAAGACCCCTGAAGAAACCATCCTAAGACTGAGCCCAGATCTACAGCTTCCACAACCGTGAGACTCTAAGTTTGCTCTTTAGGTCAGCCAGTCAACGCTACTTTGGCATGACAACCCTGGCAGACAAACGCACCTCTTAAAGATATCTACTTTAGAGTTCAGATTAGGAAAATGTTTACCAAGAACCTGGTCTTATTTTCCTCTGGCCTCCATATTGCCCCCTGTATAATTTCATGTTGATATATGCCCCAGACAAACTGCACTCAAAGGTCTTAAGCATGAGGTTAAGCCTGGTGGGGAGACAGATTGAAAAAACAGTGTAGTCACTGGGCCAATGCAGAGTACCATCATAACGGCTCATTATTATTTTTGTAAAGGTTTTTTTCTTTTCTATTTTTTTTCCCTAGGAATCATCATCTCTTGCCATGAAACATGTCTGGCGGAGAGAACGCAGGACAGTGACATTAAGTGTAGTTGACATTAAAGCATCACTCCGGACCGCCTTCCATGGAACACTCAAGGTCTCAGGGCTCTCATGGCAGTGAGCAATGACATTCAAGCTTGCCAGTCATCTGGAACACTGAACTCTCTTCTCCCCAGGCGCAAACAGCCCGAAGGGTTGGAGCCAATCAGAGTTTCAGATGGATCTCTGTGGGTAGGGCCCAACTGAAACTTCTATCTGATCTTTTCCTCTGAACTCCCTTTCTTTCCCATCAGTGCCTCTGAGCCCCATTACCAGGACGCCATCCACGCCCCCAGTGATTTGTATCTCTCACTTAATATTTGGACCCAAAATGGAAAACACAAAGTCCTCATTCCTTATGCCCTTTAATAAAACTAAAGCAAGCAGGAGCACTTATGAGAAACTGTAAACTGAATGGGGGGGACTACGTGCACACACACACACACACACACGCACACACACACACACACACACACACACACACACACACACACACACGCACACACACATATACACATGCACACACACATGCACACACATACACACACATGCACGCACATGCACACACACATGTATACACACACACACAGAGAGAGAGAGAGAGAGAGAGAGAGAGAGAGAAAGAGAAATAGCATAAAACTACTTATTTACTATTGACTTTTAGATAACTAGCCCACTAAACTTGCTCATTAAACACCAATGTTTTACATTTACAGGCCTGGAGAGATTTTGCTTTAATTCTTGGGCTCTTCTTGCCTTGATTCTTTTCTGATCCTTGCTCAAGAAGCAGGGAGATTAGACACCTATCACAACACTGGCCTTCCAACCCAAGCCTGAAGTGAGTGGCCAGCCCAAGACGAACAAGGAGCCTTCCGTTTCTGAGAATCAGGATCTCCGCTAAAACAGCCCTCTCAGCCCTTTCTCCACAGACGAGGGCACCACAGGAAGGTTTATTTACACCCTGTCCTCACAGAACCTTCTATGAATCAGCGAGAAGCTGAGGTTTTTCTCGTGATGAGAGTGTGCTGCAGTCAAGCTGAAGACACAGACTTCACCTCCTATCCTAAATTCAGACTAATAACTATATTGGCTGCCGGAAGAACCTTACATGGAGGCCAAGTAGGCCTTCTTTATGGTATTTATAGGCCCAGGTTTATATGTCTGGAGGCTGAGTTTGTTTGAGTAGGCCTCCACAAACAGAGCCTGAGAAGGTGGATAGGTTTGTTGCTGTTGTTGGACGAGCAGGAACTTTACATAGGAGCTTTACATCCTTATGTCAAATACACAAAACAGGTGATGGTCATATAACACACACATGTGGCCACTTAGAATTAAGGAATGGCTTAATTGCCTTGCAATCAGGGGGCACCAGGTTAGAGTCCCAGTTCTCATGGTGGATGAACCAGCGACCACCGATAGGAATTTCTGATGGGCAGGGACAGATGAGTTAACGAGGAGAATGGGAGATGGGTATGCAATTACCATAATTTGTTTGGTGGCCAAAAGTATTTTAAAATATGGGGGTTTGGGAAAACAAATAACAGAAAAAGACTTGGTGGTTAAAAATGTGTTGAGTTATTAGATTTAACTGATATATAAGTCCGTTCCAAGTGATCTTCTAGATTTCCGTATTGTACATGACGGGTGTAAAGCCATAGCAAAGCTGCAGATGGGAGTAGCGACAGGCGAGGCTAGTGACAGGTGGGACACATTTGGGGGGTGGGGTGGGGGAAGGAGCATTTGCCTGATGATAACTATATGTGACATGCCAAGTCGATATTCTCATTCAATACTTAATTAACAGCCACTTAAACTGAAGTCCTTACTGTCCCAACAATGGAGAAACAGGCTCAGAGACGCTTCGTTACTCAACAGCTTACAAGGGACAGATGTAGAATCTTGTATTTCCAGGGCTGTTGGTTTTGAAGTCAAGTCCTGATCTTCCACACTGGTGTGGGAGCTGACTTCCCAGATGGTTCCCTGGGATTCGAGTCCATCTGGAGTTACTTCCCCTGGGGAAGACTAATCTTTTTAAGCCAGTAGTATTTCTTTTATCAGAAATGATGGTGTTTAACTTCCAAAGCTGGGTCGTATAACACACTGTGGCTTCCATCCTGCTCTTTTGGACTGCTCCTCTTGGGAGAAGCTAAGCATCACAGCACAAAGAAAATAAACCAGTCACAGAGAGTCTCACATACTTCCGGCGTCGACAAACATCATGTGTGTTGTCTAGGAAGCAGTAGACCGAGGGGTGTGCGTTCCCTGTCCCAATTCATATGCAGAAACTGCAGTTTCAACATAGCTATATGTGAAGATGGGGCTTCTAAGGAAGTAACTGGGTATAAACGAGAGCATAATGAGGGGGCCTGGCCCAGTCAAACAAACACCTTCATAAGAAGAGCTGACAGAGAGCGCTCTCTGTAGTTATACGTGCGAGAGGGTCCATGTGAGGACATAGTAGAATGGCAGCTGTCTATAAGTTGGAGGGGATGCTCGCACCATGTACCATACAGCAAATTTGCTAGCACCTTGATACCAACATGGAGCTTACTGAGTTCTGAGAAAGTACGCATATGCTGTTTCAGCCACCTAGCCTGGGGCACTTTGCTAAGGGAGATTCTTCAGTCCTAACCAAACTTCTAGATGAATGGAACCTGGCTGTGAGCACATCCTCAGGATGACCTTAAGCCAGAACTGATCAGCTAAGCCTCTTCCCAGTTCCAGATCCACAGAAACTGTGAACTGATCAGGGTTTGATGGTTTAAGCCACTGTGTTGGGGGTATGGTTTTTACATATGTAGCAATAGTTAACTGATGAATGAAAGAGGGTGGGGATTTACCTCAAGGAAAAATACCACAGAAGGCATGGTGTATAGCTTGAATTGATGCTTATAAGGTTTCCCAAACCTGTTCTATTCCACGGATAGAGAGGCTCACAAACAAATTTTCTTGTTGGCTATGTGTTAGAGAAATGCCCAGGGATACTCCCGCTCACAGATAAGAAATCAGTAAATGATATTCCTCCCCTTCACAAACTTTTGCGTAACATCTCCAGGAATAGTGAATGGGACTGAGGGAAAGTCTCCTTGGATATCTATTACACTTGGGCGCTTTCTTCCTGGGACTTCTGCTTGCTACTTTGCTAGCACATTTCTGTTGAGATCTCTATTACGTTGCTGAGACTCATGACCAGTTTTAGGATAGAAACCCTCAGGGCGACATCCATTTGTTGTCTAATGGAAGAGATACAGATACAAATTGGTGGTTGGCACCAACTCACTAGCTGCCTCTGGCTTCCAAAATAAGACTTAGAGGAACTTGGGGAGATAACCTGTCACAGGGCAGGCACAGCAGAGTATGCGTGGGGGTGTTCTAAATAGCCTAAGACATCGCTTCAAATCATTTAAGAGAATCACAGGATGTCAAAGCTAGAACCCATCCAAGACCAGCTCTTAATATTGTGAGAAAAGGAGAAGGCTGAGAAGCTATGCCATTCTTCCCCATGTTCACGCTGTAAAATAATAAGACACAGCCTAGAATAGTAAGGCATAGCCTAGGACTCTGAGCTGTTATGTTCTCTTAGTTGGCTGTCAGGTGGGTTTCATCCATTTTTTTTTTTTTACATTTGCACCCCAGCCTTCTCTGTGTGTGTGTGTGTGTGTGTGTGTGTGTGTGTGTGTATTCAAGTGTGGAAATCAGAGAATAGCTTGGGGGAGTCCATTCTTTCCTTCTACCATGTGGTCCCCAATGATCAAGGACAAATCACTGAGTTTGTCAGCAAGCACCTTTATCCACTGAGTCATCGATCTCACTCTCCCTTGTTTGTTTTTGTGAGATGCGATCTCATCATGTAGTAGAGCTGGCCTTGAACTCTCAACGACATAGCTCAGGCTTAATGGCCTTCTGCTTTAGCCTCTCTCAAGTACTGGTGGTTATAGATATGTACCACTCTACCTGGTTTGGTTGCTTGGTCTTCATAATTTGAATTTGGAATATTCTGTTTCTCTCTAGGGGCCAGGGGACGGGGAGGAGCATTTTCTACTGAGACCCTTAGTACTGCTCCGTTGCCTGCCGCTCGCTTGTCTTAGTCTCTTTTCTTCCTGTTTGGTCCCTTCTACCCCAAACTCCCAGGTTTGGTTTCTCAAGCTTTTCCATAGATCACTCAGTCTGCATTCAAAGCACACTGCTTGGCTGAAGTACTGCTGATGTCCAGCCAGCCTTTGGCAGGACAGAAAGAAGGTGGAATGGAAAGTGCCACCTATGGCAGGGTTAGAGTGGGGCTCTCACGTCAGCCACTGGGCCACCCAGGGATAAGCAGGCAAGTCACGTATTGCTTCCCAGCCTCTAAGTGCCCTTCCAATTATAGCCTGCTGTCTCATCAATCAGAGCAAGCAATCCCTTTTAATGAGTTAGCTAGCGAATGTTCAGCGTGCCTAGATAAGACAATGCTGCAATCTTGATCAAATGCTTCTCTCTTAGAAGCACGCTCAAGAGCGGTAACTACGGTAGAGAACTTAGACTTTGTAGATGCAGATGCAGAAGGTTTATATGTGTGTGGGAGTGTGTGTACCCATGTGTGCTAGTGGGGATTGAACTTGGGGGTCCTTTACGTGATAGGCACATACTCTGCCACTGAGCTACAGCCTAGCAACTACCACATGCATTTCTTTAAAAAAAAAAATGCCTTTTAAGTTAGCATATGAAGCAATAGGTTTCATTCTGACACTTTCCTTTTTTTTAAAGACAGGGTTTCTCTGTGTAGTCCTGGCTGTCCTGAAACTCACTCTGTAGACCAGGCTGGCCTCGAACTCAGAAATACGCCTGCCTCTGCCTCCCAAGTGCTGGGATTAAAGGTGTGCGCCACCACTGCCCCATCACTCTGACACTTTCATCTGTGTTTTCCACTGTGCTTTGCTCTTCACTTATCCTCCTCCCTCGATGTCCTCTCCCAGTCCTTCCGCCCAACTCTCTTCTTCTTCCTTCCCTCAATCAGCCCCATCTGACTTTCATGTCATTTGTATTCCAACACTCTTTATTTCCTTGTATCTCCCCTCCCTTAAGAGATCTTCTAACCCTCTTCTAGGCTGCCTTTTAGTTTCAAAAACCTGCACCTCAGAGGTTGACACATGAGAGAAAGCTGGTAGTGTTTGTCTGGGTCTGCTTTAGCTCATACAAAAAATTATTTTGAGATCAGGTCTCATAATCATCTGCCGGAGCGTTCCTGAATTAGTATCTGAATTAAAGGGAAGAATGGAAGACTTCTATGTCACTTTCTACTTCTAGAAACTAGACTTGGTCCAGATAATTCTGCCTTGGTCTGAAGGACCCATAGTCTTTGGTGGACCCATCTCTTGCTGAGGTCTCACTACTTCTTAAAACACAAACAAACAACCCTCCTCACATTGTTTCTCATGTGCATCTTGCTATTGGATGTACCACTTAAGTTTTGCAATAAAATCATGAAGCCAAGAGTCAGTACAGATGTTTGCAGCCCCAAATTCAATTGCCGTTCTTGTATTTTTTTTTTCTCACTGAAGCTCAAGGGGATTCGGTATGAGGCAGATCTGGGGTTGAGCTTTGCCTTTTTCATTCCAGTTGTTAGAAGCAGGCAAGTGACTTCAGCTCTCCTACCCCAGGGCAAGTTACAGAACAGTGTTAACCATACAGAGGTAGGTAGCATCAGTATTAAAAAAGATTACCCATGAAGGGCCTCACCCACAGCACTAGGCACTAGTGAATAGTAATGGTGACTACTGGGATGGTCCATGGCTAATTCATGGAGCCTCCTCTTAGGAGCAAGATATTCTGTGTGATGCTCAGATAGAAATAAAAGACAATCTGTGGAAGTTTGTGAAGTAGTAGCCATGCAATCATAATTCTCAGACATTTGGAAAAAGTAGGGAAGACTTAAGATCTGTTAAAGTGTTAAAGAAATGACTGTGTTTAAATTTGAATGTGCATGTGTTCTATTTAAAAAAAAAAAAAAAGACCCAAACCAGCTTCTGGATGGTCTTTCCAAAAGCTGTTCTCCCTGGGAATTATATATTTACCTTCTATGCAAAGGTATCAGCTTGGGAATCTTCCAGAATGTGTGTATACCAGATTACCAAGGGGCAGCATGAACCTACAGGCCAGCATGAAGACCGAACTGCAAGTCACCAAAAAAGAGAGCTTGCACCTGACACCAAGGGGGAGCTAGGATCAGAGAGACAGTGGCTGAGAGGGGTGAAGGGTGCCTCCTGTGGGTCCCTGTGCTGTAGGAGTCAGTGTTGTCCTCCAGATAGGTGCGGGAAGTGTCCACATAAGCCTCACATCTGAATGAGAGGAAAAAAAAATCTCTTGTTGGGATGGAATCCACAGATGCATCAAGTCGGTGTCCTATGTCAGTTTTCATTGATATTGTCTTGTCTTTGCAGCTTCAGTCTGGAGATAATTTCCTTCACACTTCACAGAATAGAGGAGCAGGGCCGGACAGTTACAAGGCAGTGAGTTAAGTGTTTGCTGGATGATAGTGAGATGCCCAGGTGTACAGGGAGCGAGCACCCAGGAGGGAGACTTCAGAGGATAGCTGTGTCTGCAAGGCAGAGGAGCAGTCTTCCGCTAAGTCTTTGCCAATACACTCAGTCTGTTGATAGCGGTCACTTTCAAGTCTGTTCTTTGGTATCTAGCTCAAAAGGGGGAACGATGAATTTACAAGTCCGTTTTACATCTCCCAGAGTTCATCCCTCCTTCCTGATGGGGATGAAATTATTATTATTATTTATTATTATTATTGCAAACGAAACACTTTTATACATTGTTGTTTATAACTGTGAATTCTAAGTGCTTAGAGAACTGAAAGATAAAAATCGGTGTTACGAATTTATTGTAAAAAACCCTACTGTCCTCCATGAATTTAGTGCTTTTCCTAAGAAGGTAAATTATTGATGAGGAGAGGCCTCGGAAGCAGGTTTTGCTGTGTGTCTTTGCCTCACTTTTTGTGACTTCCCAGAGGCCAGCTCACATGACCACGGTGTATTTCGAGAGAAAAACCGGCATGCACAACAACTGTGTAACTCGAGATTCTTGGAGGCAGAGGCTGAATTATGTGGAACGATTCTGCATGGTTCATGTCAGAGATGAGAATTGACTTACTGACATAGAGCACTCGCCCAGGTACTGCTGTGCTTCTCCCTCCTCCTCTTCCTTGGTTGTTTTCCTGTTTACTCTCCGAGAAACAGCCAGGGTTAGGTTTCCTGAGATTCCCTCATCCAGCAACACCACACACACACACACACACACACACACACACACACACACACACGGGTCAGAAGAGGCAGTTACTGAGTTCAGGCAAAAGGCTCCACCTGGCCTCTCCCAAGGCATCTGCCAAAGCTGTACTGTCAACTTAATCTCCAATTGCAAACTACTTATCATCTGGGGACGTCACACGAAGATAGGTGCAATGAGTGATTTAGCCCATGAAATATTTATCAAACCTTTGCCGTGCGCCAGACTCATCACGCTCGCTCCACTTCTGTGTGAGAACACGGATTTATTTTTTCTGTCCTTCTATTTTTCTTTCTTACATGGAATGGCTGGATCTCATCCCCCCCAGAGCAGCTGTCTTCCAAGCAGTTTTCAGCGGACATCATCCGGAAACTCGTTCCACACGTGAACTCTTGGCTTGTCTTCCTAGGAGTGGGTTTTGGCAGTCTGTGCCTCCCCCTGTGGGCACTGGGATGTCTGCAAGCTCTACTTTGAGAGGAAACTGCTGGGCAACCGGGCAGGTTTGGCCCCTGAATATTCACAATGCTGTGCAGAGTATGTGGCTGTGAAGCCAGGATAGGGAGCCATTGTGCTGACAAATTGAGAGATTCAAAGAACAGGGCCCCTCCTGACATGGAGAAGTTCTCAGTTCAGCAGGATGGTATTAATCCAAATGCCACTAGATGCCATGAAACAACTCTACCCGGGAGGAAATGTACAAATGATCTGGGGCCCACAAAGCATTCGGCAGGATTCCAAAGTGTTTGGGGGGAGGGACCACATAGAGGAAAAGATGAAAAAAAGGGACAGAGGCAGGGGAGATTAAGAAGAGGAGACAACAACTCGCTCTTTACACTGTCTTGAAGGCATTTATGTATTCATTCAACAAACATCTCCCAAGTGTCCGCTCTTACAGCTGATCATTGATTTATAGTTCAGTGACTTCCAAAAAAAGGATTTGGGGGTGATTTAGAACACATCCCAAACAGGAATGTATAAGTGCCGTAAATAGAACGCAGAACCATTAAGAGGTTCTGGGGAATAGTTTCTCAAGCACCTGGGATGGATTAATTGAAAGCTTGCTGGGAGCACGCACTGCAGAGGTGCTGTGGGCTTTATTGAGTGAGAGGAAGTAGCTTAAGAGCCCGCAGGGAGGAAAGAAGTATACATAAGAAACCGCATTTAGGCAAACAGCTTTGGAACTTTCCAGATAGGCAAGATCATTCTGAGCGGTGGAGAACAGTCCCAGTGCCCAGGAGGAGGGAGAAAGTTCGAGCTCCGATGGAAGAGGAGGGCGGAGCTGCAGTTGGAAGCAGGAAGGAGCGCCAGCCAACGAGGTGGAAAATGGTCATAAGGTTCTCAACGGCAAAGCGACAAGGCAGCTAAAGGGTGGGGTGAGCCAGTGGGCACATAGCAAATTCCTGCTGAAAAAGCCACAGCCCAACCTGACAGGGTCTTAGCCTCAGTTGTAGAGATTTCAGTGCAGCTGGCTAATCTGCGATGCTCACTTCCGGTGTCTCAGTGTGTGTGTGTGGGGTCGTCTGGAGACGGGAAGGGCAGGAAAACACTGGGAAAAATTATAATTTAGGGAAATTCATTTAGCAGACACACATAGGATGGAGTGGGAAAGAGAGGGGTGTAGGGGTACCTCTTAGGAGGCTGAGCCTGGTCTAGACACCAAGGGAGAAGGAAGGACGGCCTGAGCAGGATACAGAAAGAGATGCTTTGGGGTTATCATCTACAGCTTGCTACTTCAAGTGTGGTCCCACAACTGGTCATCTGGGAGCGCGTGAGACCGTGGGATCTCTGGTTCCACCCGGACACTGCTGAATCGGAACTTGCGTTTTTATTAAAGCCCTAGGTAACATGCGATCTCATAAACAGCCCCCACTGGCCGCTGGGGACTGACAACCTTCTTTGTGTGCAAGAAGTAGGGGGAGCAGAATATATCATAATATTTCTCTGTCTAGGTCACAGGGGCTCACGGAAGAGCAGAATCAGTTTGTACTGAGGTTGGGAGGGCCAGACTAATGGCTGGCAGAGGAGCTCTGAGACCAGTCGCTAAAAGGGATCGGGGTACTTATGCTTAATTTTGTATCTTTGTGCCAGACTATTGTTCAATAAAGCCACTTTAGTTACATTGTATCGCATATAGAATTCTTTTGTCAAGTGGAGAAATGACAATGTTGTCCAGACCTTTTTTAGAAGCAATAGAATCCAAGTTAGCCTAGCCACTGTTTGTTTGGCAACAGCATTGAGAGCGTTGTGGCTTCGCATCTATCCCGCCAAGCTTTCCGTGTCGACTCTGATAATTCTAGGCAAATAAATACTGACGTGGGCCATTTTAAATTGTGCTCTAACTTGGGGCGGAGTTTAAGTGGTAGGGTACTTGCCTAGCGTGTACAAAGCCGGGGGTTTGAGTCCTAGCTTAATGGAGCCCAGAGGCAGGCGCTCAGGAGCTAGAAGCAGGAGGAGGCAGAGTTCAAGGTTACTCACAGCTACACTGTTGAAGTCCAGGCCAACAGGAATTCCTCTGGGCCTTTTTAGTTGTTTGTTTTCTACCCCCAACAGACTCTCCCAGGTTTCAGTATCTTAATTAGGGTATTAAAATCGATGGTAAGTAACACACTGATTGCATCTTCCAGGATCAAAAGGCTCATCTAGCAAAGAGTACATCTCAGCACAGTGACACCATGACACGTGTCACGTTGCTCTTGCTTGGGCATCTGCCTCCTCCGAGAAGAGATGACTTTATCAATTTTTCTCTTCTCAGGATTGAACACGGTGTCGTCAGCTATTTCATGTAATCACTGTATAATAAGTTTGGATGACTAATCGAAGTCATATTTGCAACAAGAGGCTTTTAAAACATGGTAACAGATGCCTTAAAAGTTAATAACATTAACCTCAGGATTCTTGGGCTTGAAGCCAGTCAGGGAAATTTTTTTTCCCAATGATGTATTTATTTTTATTTTGTGTAAATTGGTGTTTTCCATGCATGTATGTCTGTGTGAGAGTATGGGATCCCCTGAAATTGGAGTTAGAGACACTTGTGAGCCACTATGTGGTTGCTGGGAATTGAACCCAGGTCCTCTGGAAGAACAGCCAGTGCTCTTAACCTCTGAGCCATCTCTCCAGCCCCAACCAGGGAATTTTCTAACATGAGTATATTGTCATTTGGCCACGGAAGAAAGGACATCATAGCAGAAGAGTAATGATAGCTACAAAGTTCCAGAAAACGTATCTGTAAAAATGTGATGTTGACAGTATTGCTTAATGCTGTGTATGAGGCAGGATGTGGTAACAAAACTGACACCTCTTCCAAAATAGAGACAGCTTCTCCAGTTTTTTACTAGCCTGAAGAGAGGGACCCTCCTCGCTCTCCCCATCCCCCAAACAAGACCTTCAGAGCAACTTCTGGTCTGTCACCAGTCTCCTGGAGGCCGATGGCTTAAGCAAGGATCTAAGTGTGGTATCAACAGGTTTGTAAAACCAGTTAGACCGCAGCAAGATGTCTGAAGCCCAGCTCTGTAGATGATAAGTCTGAAACGCTTATCTCTCAGAGCCTTAGCCTTTCACTTACACGATAAGAATAAAACGAGCCCAACTTCTCAGCCTTATAAAAGATGCTTATAAAGCCTCTTGATATATACAAACCCAGTATCTGCTACTTTACCCATCTCTGTCCTGGGGGACCCTTCACCCCAACCCTAAATGTTCTTCTCATGATTAGGAAACACCTGACAATTTTTCTGTGTTCTAGCAGGTACACAGAGGGCCACTGTAATATCCAAGGTGACAATCCTAATGTTTGGATTCCCTGTAGCTCAGCAACCAGCAGGCACTCCTACGTTGGCAGCATTATTTGATGTTTCCAAACTTGTAAGAAATCAACACAACTAACCTGGTGGTGGCATTACACCTTTAATCCCAGCACTCAAGAGGCAGAGACAAGCTGATCTCTGAGTGTAAGGCTAGTCTGCTCTACAGGGCAAATTCCAGGACGGCCAGAGCTACACAGAGAAACCCTGTCTCAAAACAAACAAACAAACAAACAAACACCTCAAATAAATAATTAAAAATAAAATGAAGCAATTAGAAAAGAAAAAGAAGGAAAAGAAATCCACACATCTATGTGGAGGGTTTGTTTTTTTACCCAACAATGGTTGTTTGTTGTTTATTATATTATTATTGTTATTAGGTTGATTTTTTTGTTGTTGTGTTTTTTTTTTTTTTTTTTTTTTTTTTTTTTTTTTTTTTTTTTTTTTTTGTTTTTTTTTTTTTTTTTTTTTTTTTTTTTTTTTTTTTTTTTTTTTTTTGGTTTTTCGAGGCAGGGTTTCTCTGTGTAGCCCTGGCTGTCCTGGAACTCACTCTGTAGACCAGGCTTAGGTTGATTATTATTATTATCAATTTATTTATTTTATTTTAGCTCAGGGGATCATTGTCAGAGAGCCAGTAAGCATTCTCCCACTGTATCATCCCCAGCCCTTCTTTCCTGAAATGGCATCTCAGTATGTCGTCTGTGTAGCCCAGGCTGACCTCTCCATGACCTCATGCATCTCTCAATGCCAAATGCTGGAATTACGGGCGTAGACCACCGCCACCACTTTCCATTTTTTCTTTTTACTCGCTCCTAGGTCTCTGGGCATCTTAAAACTCTCCCCTTCATCTTTGTCATCCTAGGAACTAAGAACACAGGGTCTACTTGGGGGCCACACAGCCTGGTGCTCTCAACTTCATGGACATGCAGGAGATGCAATGGGTAGACTGTGCTCCCAGCCAATGTTCGCACTGGAATGTTAACACTGCCTAGCCATCTTTCTCCTTTCCAGGCTCTGCTTCACAAGGTTTGCTACTTCCTATATGCATAAAAGTGTCTTGAATTACTTTTAAGGGGACAGTGGCATACGGTCTAAATTCCTTACCTCAAAACTCTATGTGTATTTGCCACATGTCAAGATTCTATTAGAACTTCTGGCTTTGTCATGGGCTGGGGAAAGGGACTGATGGTGTTTTACTAAACAAACATGATGTGCTCATCAAACTGCCTCCTCCTCCAGATTTATTTTTTAAAAGATATATATATAATATTTATTTATATGAGTAGAGTACCCTCTGTTTTCAGACACACCAGAAGAGGGCATCAGATCCCATGACAGACGGTTGTGAGCCACCATGTGGTGGTTGGGAATTGAACTCAGGACCTCTGGAAGAGCAGTCAGTGCTCTTAACCCGCTGAGCCATCTCTCCAATCCAGATTTATTTTATTTTATTTTATTTTTTTGTGTGTGAGTGTTTTGCCTACATGTATGTATGTGTACCATGTGAGTGCTTGGTGCCCTCCAAGGTCAGAAGAGGGCATCAGACTCTAGGGAACTGGAGTTACAGGTGCTTGCAAATTATCACGTGGGTGCTGGGAATCGGACTGGGTTCCTCTGCAAGAATAACTGGTGATTCTAATCTCCAAGCCATATCTCCCACCCATCAAACTGCCTTCTGATGAATAACACTCATGCCTGTAGGATAGCACTGCTGTCAGGTTTGCACAGAGAAGCTTCTGGTATAGTCGTCACTGCAGAGGCTCGAAACTGGGCAACCTGTGAAGAATCGGTAACTACTGAACATATTAGCCACAAATGGGACACCAACATCACTCCCTCCAAAGCTTAGGGGATACTGTGGAAGAAAAGGCAAAAAAAACAAAAAGGCAAAAAGGCAAAAAGAGCTGAAAGGGGGAATGTGTGACTTCCAGACATGATGTGGCAGTCAGACTCCTGAACTTACAGTGGCTCAGATGACTCGCACAAGAGCTGAACAAGACTGGGCTCCCTAATGTGCTGTTGTGGAAAAATAAAGAGCTTACTAGGTCCTGCTTCCCCACTGAGGATTTGTACACAGTTAATGATGGATGAGAGGAGAGAGATTTTCTTCAGTGGTATAGCCGCTCGCGTAGGCCCTTTGAAGAAACTGCTTTAGCTGCTGTGAGGAGATGCCGTGGACAAAGCAACTTAAAAGAGAAGGCATACTTATAAAAAGAAAGGTCTTTTTTATAGTTTCAGAGGTTAATCCATGATCATCATGTTGGTAACTATGGCAGCAGGCAGGCAGGTGTAAGAATGGAGCAGTATCTGACAGCTCACCTCACATCTGATCTACAAGTGCCAGGCAGAAAGATGAGAGAGAGAGAGAGAGAGAGAGAGAGAGAGAGAGAGAGAGAGAGAGACTGGGCTTGAGATTGGGCTTGGTTTTGAACACTCAAAGTTCACTCCTAGTGACATCAGGAAGGCCACACCTCCTAATCCTTCCCAAACACTTCCAATAACTGGGAACCAAACACTCAAATATATGAGCCTATGAAGCCGCTCTCACTCAAACCATCACAGTAACTCTCATCACACACACACACACACACACACACACACACACACACACACACACGAGGGGTTAATGGAGAAGAGGAAAGTGATTCGTGGGAAGAGGCCAAGAGGGATGGATATGACGAAAACACATGATGTTCCTGTAGGAAAATATCACCGTGAAACAAACCCATTATTACGTATAATCAATATATGCGAATGTTATTTGTTAGCGCGGCCCTTCCTTTCCTTCTGCATTCCAACTGTCTCTCATGCTCTGGACCCTGAGTGTAGCAGTACTAACAAGTCAGGCGAGATGTGCCTCCTTGTGCGAAAACAGCAAGTCTGCAACTGACTTGTTTTGGGCCTTTGGGGCCCAAAGTGCAAGCAGCCAGGCCCACGTTTTTTCTGAAATAGGTTTTTGGATATAAGGAGGTTTTTCCGTGGTTACTGCCTGCCTCCCCAGGCGCCAGGTGCCTCTCCTCCAACTTCTCTTTGCCCAATGCCAGGGTTCTGCTCTCTTCAGTGGGGTTGACTATAAATGGTCATTAAGGGGAGGCAGCCAGAATGCCAAGAGCTATGAGCCTGACAGAACTTGTATATCGGCCTGACAGCTTCAACAGC
Organism: Rhabdomys pumilio; assembly: GCA_030674055.1. Classification (NCBI taxonomy): domain Eukaryota; kingdom Metazoa; phylum Chordata; class Mammalia; order Rodentia; family Muridae; genus Rhabdomys; species Rhabdomys pumilio. The sequence goes on along the minus strand of JANHMN010000024.1, from coordinate 1,092,269 downwards.
CCAGAGTCCGCAAGGAATCCCAAATAGCCCTGCTTCCTTCCTCCTCAAGCCCAGGCCGCCTGCCTGCCTCCTGGCCTTGTTTAAACAGGACAAGAGCAGGCTGTGTTTGTATTCAAAGGCCAGTGACCTTTCCCCAGTGTGGGGGAACAGGTCAGTAAGACTGTCCAGCCTGAATGAGAGCTGTTTTCTTGCCTGTAGGTTTGTCTGATTTTTAGAAACGGGACAGTAGGGTTTTCACTATCTGCTAAAAGTGAGACCTGTTCACAGAGGATATGGACTTCTTGGGTCTGAGGACAGTGATCGTTAAAATCCACTTTACTGTGTGACAGGCTTAGCGCTAAGTACTTTGGGGGTAATGAGAATACAGCATTTAACACAGAACTCAGCACACAGGAAGTACTCGTTAAGCGATAGCTACCGTTCTTGATAATCTTTTTGAAATCTTTTAAAAATACTTAATTTAAAATTTTAAGGTTTATTTAATTATTTTATGTATATGATGAGTATTTTGCTTGCATGTATGTATGTATGCATGTATGTATGTATGTATATGTACCACAGATATTCCTAATGCCTATGGAAGTCAGCATAGGGAACCAGTGTTGGAGACAGTTGTGAGCCACTGTATAGGTGTTGAGAATCGAATCCAGGTTCTCTGTAAGAACAGGATGGGTTCTTAGCCACTGAGCAATCTCTCCAGCCTGTGATTTATTCATTTTTATCATTATTTTTATTATATGCCTATGGTGTTTTACATGCTAAGTCTCTACACCATGTGTTGAGGTGGCATGAGGAGGCATGAAGAGGATGCCAGCTCTCCTAGAACTGGAGGTTACAGTTGTCAACTGCCATGCAGGTCCTGTGGAAGAACGGCCTGTGATCCTAAGCACTGAGCCATCTCCCCAGTCCCATCAACAATGTTTTTTAAAATTTCAGAATTACATTTATGTATTGTGCATATACATGTGTATGTACTTATTCACTTGTGTGCCACGGTACGCATGGAGGTGAGAGGACAACCAGCAAGACTTGGCTCTCTCCTTTCTCCAGGAGGGTCCCGGGGCTTGAACCCAGGTCGCAAGACTTGGAGGCAAGCACCTTTACCCACTCAGCTGTCTTGCCAACCCTCGTCAATAATCTTTTAAAATTTAACTTAATTAATTAATTACTTTTTTTTTGAGACAGGGTCTAACTCTGTAGCCCCAGGTAGCCTGAAACTCACTGAGATCTGCAGACTGTGCCTCCGATTACTGTTTAAAGGCGGGTGCCACTATGCCTGGTTCTCTCAAAAATAATCTTACAGATCATTCTATGAGGTATTTTTACCCCTTTGTTTTTGGCAGCCAATACAAACACAAACACGATTCTCTGAAAGCAGAAGGTCTCTTTGTATCTATAGAGTTTTTTTTTCCTATGTACGTTCCCCCCTCCCCCCGCGCTGCCTGCCCCTCTCCCCCCATGTATATGTGTGCCTATGCATATGTGTGTGCGCGCGCATGCGCATATGCCTGCAGCGTCCAGAAGAGGGCGTTAGAATCCCTGCAGCTGGGGTTAAAGGCAGCGGTGCCCGACGTGGGTGCTGGGATCTGAACTCAGCAAAAGTTCTGTGTGATTTTTAACTGCTGAGCCATCTCTCCAGCCCTAGAAAGTCCTCCTTTTAAACTGACTGCAGGCTGCCAACTTGCTGAGATCAGCAGAGAAATCGGGGTTGGGGAAAACTTTTTCCTTTTGCTGCATCAGATCAGAAAAACAGTTGAGCCAAACATTCAGTCCCATCACTCATTTTTTTCTCTGCCCCACCCCCTTCCCACCCTACCCATGTTTACCGTATGTTTTATACACTTTCCTTAGAAAGGATTTACAGAGAGGTCCACAATATAGATCCGATGGTGCTGAAGCCTTATACTGACACCGAGGCCGGGGCATCTTAGCTTCACTAGACAGCACCCAAGGGCAGATGGACCGCCTCTATCACAGTAGATTTGAATGACTTCCTTTAGGAGTTTTCTCTGAGACCCTTTCTTTCCAGAAGTGGAAATCACAATACAGGTTGAGGCACTTCGCTCAGACGCAGAGCTGTTGGAATCTGGAACTTGGGGGCTGACTGCTTTTCTCCATGTCACTCAGCTGCCCTGCACTGCCCTGCAAAGGTAGGTGAGATAGCCGGACATCTGTAGTCGGCATCCTCCCGGATTTATTTTCTCTCTTTCTTTCCCAATTCTCTTCTTACAAGGAGCCCTCTGGGATGAGCTCAGATCCCATGACACTTCCTTTTGGTCCTGCCTCATCTCTGTGAAATGTACAAGGTTGTGAACTGCTAATTGTGTTCCCATTTACAATTCTCTGGTGTCGATGCTGGGCCGCCCTTTTAACATCGTGTTTCTCTCTGATTTGTATGTTCCATTAGTCCAGGAGTCTTTTAAGAACATAAAGTCTTGGGTCTCCTCATCTTCCAAACCTCCCACCCCTGCTCTGCTCCTCCTCTGCTCCCCCTCAACCCCTGCGTCTGCCCTCCCTGGGTTGTCAGAATCTAGTGTGTGTGGTGCTCGCACCCATGTATCCTCTGGAATCAGGCATATGGGGAACTCCCTGGTCTTTAGAGGCCTTTAATATGAAGACCCACTATAAGAAAGGCATAGAAAGCATGAAACCCTGGCACTCCAAAAGACTATGTCTAATTCTTACACTCTGACAATGAGCTGCCGGACCCCCTCCTAGGGAACATCCTTAAAGCGCCGTGGCTCCCCAGACACAGCTGACTTCAGAGGTCCAGGGGGAGGTACAAAGTGAAGGATGTTCTCTTTGGTTATGAGGGCCTCCGGGACTCCCGGGGGAACCCACAGGCCTCATATATATTTATGTGAACTTAAGATGCTAATGAGCGGTGTGGAGCCAAGCGCCCCACTGGGTTTTGTGAGCAATTGGGTCTCCTCTTAACATCAGTTTCTTTGTGTGCAGGGCTGGAGGTTCAAATTGCAGATCTGAGCTGAGAAGTGCAGCTGACATGGACACCCGCCAGGCCTACAGCATCAGAGGGGCTCCAGCAGGAAACAGAGCCTAATGCACTGCATCCTCGGCCCGGCTGAGATCGGTTTGTCCATCTCCCAGGGTCCAAGAGGCAGTGCCTGATATCTATTAGGTTAGGGAGTTCTTGGACCCCATTGCTAAGGAATCCCTACCCACCCCCACTCATCCTTTCCGAGAAGGGAACCTGTGGAAGCCCCTCCCTTGCAGACCTGCTTTGCTGACCTAATGGCAAAGCCTTGCTTTCCTTGTTGCCCTCACAGGAGGCTTGAAGATCAGTTGTCACCTTAAAGAGCATCTCCCTAGACCTGCCTGAGGCCACCCTGGTTCCAGGTCAGTGGCCACCTTCAGTCTGTTTGTCACCAGACAGCGACTCTGTGCCAGGCACCAGGCATAATGAGAAGAATGAGTCAAACTTTGTCCTCCCAAACATATGGTGTGGGGACAATCACTAGTTACTGTGTTTTGAGGAAATGGGTCGATAAGTGAGAGTCTCTGTAAGGAAGTGCAGCAAACAAGCAACCACCCTGCTTGGGGGTGTTGAGTAAGGTTTCTCAGGAGGGCTAACTCCTAAGTTTGGAGTTAAGTAAGAGGGCAAGGGAGGCTTGATGGCTCACTTGGTTAGTTTTTTTGCTGTGCAAGTATGGGGACCTGAGTTCCAATTCCCAGCATCCACATAAAAAGCCAAAGACAGTGCCTGTACCTTTAATCTGAGTACCCGGGAAGCAGGGAAATAAGAGGACCTGGAAGCTCACTGGCCAGCTACTCTAGCTGAATGGGTGAGCTCCAGGTTCAGTGAGAGATCGTGTCTCAAGCTATAAGGTAGAGAGCAATTGTGAAAGGCACTGACATTGATTTCTGAACTACACGGAGGCGGGGGAGGACCCACATGCACTCATACATGCACAAACAAGCACATGCACCCATGCACACACGCGTGCGCGCACGCGCACGCACACACACACAGCTGCATGCACAAGGGTAGGCAGGGACATGAAAGGGCAAGTAGAGGAAAACACGCTTGAAAAACAGACCAGAAAGGGTCTGGCTGGTGTGGTGAACAGCAAGTACTGAGTAAGCTGCTAACAGTACCTCCTGAGTCTGGAGGCAACAGGTAGCCGAAGTCTGCACTGAGACCAGAGGCAGCCTGATTATTGCGCTCAAAGGACTTTTCTGTGTCTGACAAGCGGCACCAGGAAGGGCTAGCCCAGGAGAAAAATGGTGATTGTGGACTCCCGAGTGAATGTCAAACAAAAGAAAACTATCTGGGGAGAGCACATAGACACACTTGGCAATTATTAAATAATTTGGGTAATAAGGACAAAATAACAAAAGAATAATCAATTATACCCATCCTTAATTTATTACCACACATTTCCTTCTAGTCTTTACATTTTTTTAAAATATTTGACTTATCATATGAAGTGAGAAGTCCCATCATCCTTTTTCAGCATTGATAGGATAAACATCTAATGGTACCTCTGGCCCTGTAGTATTATTAATTAACATTATACCATGAGCAGTTCCTGAAGTCATAGAATTTCTCTTGTTTTCCTGGGCACTTCTTACTCATGACTTTGGGTTCAGGACCGGCTGACACCAAAGCACTTTCCTATTTGGGGACTTTTCAGCTCATGCTGCTATTTTGCATTATTGCTTTTTGTTTATATACTTTTGGGTCAGGCAAGTTTTCTGTCTTTTACCATGCTGGAGATCCAACTGGGGGCTTCATGGACACTTTGTCTCCCTATACTTCTGGCCTGGTAACCATGACATCCTTGGGCCAACATTATGGCTGTTTTTTAAATTGCTGAATCAAGTCTGTGTAGTGAATGGCATCTCTCCCCTTGATGAATACATTCATCTGTATTCCCGGAGTGACAGTCCGTGAGGGCTGTGGTACTGTCTTCCCATCACCGTTCTGATGTCAGTTCTTCAGGGAACATGATCAACTTCTCCCTTCCCCCCCAGCAAACACACACCATCGTGGATCCGGGCCAGGAACAGCCAAGTCTACTGTATTTTCTCAAACTTCTTCAGAATAATTATCAATAAAGCAGGCATGATTAGCAAATGTTCCTTCCTGGGACAGGGTGGTAGGTTTTGACTTCAGAATTACCCCCGTGTCTATAGAGGACACCTAGTGTCTCTCTACGGAGGACAAGTTAGTGAGTCAGTTGCAGGCTGCTTCATGGTGGGAACTTCCACATGAAGAACCACACCCCAGCTTCTGTGGGAAAATCTGTGGTTCCAGCCTGCTCGCTCGCTGTCTGTCTGTCTGTCTGTCTGTCTGTCTCTTTCTTTCAATTTTTAGTAAGGGGGTAGGGTAGTCATGTTAACACCCTTTTACCTGAAGAGGCTGGAGGAGTGGGATCCTGTAGGAGGAGCTAAGGTGGGAGGAGTAAGAGAGGAAGAGGAAAAGGAAGAGGAGGAGCTAGGAGATTGGGGGGGTGTGGAGAACAAGAGAGGTGGACATGGAGGCTGATGTTTGCTTGTCTGTAGCAGTCAGAGGTAGTTGGTTCATCTAGGTTGAGTATTGGGTTACACTTCCGATTGTATGGGCATCTTGTTATTGATCATTACCAAATATATAAGCCTTTGGATAATCTAAGCATTAGAGTCTCATCTGTACTGAGCCCATGTGGTTGGCAGGATAGTCTGGGCAATGCCCAGCCTTGCAGAGACAGAGTGGAAGACTGGCAGAACCATCTCTCATGCTGGCATCTCGTGGGTGGTAGGGCTGGTGTCTCTGGCTGGCCGTTTCTAGCTGTGGCACCCACGTGGCCTCCAGCCACTGAATATGGCATCTGATCTAGGCAGAGCCACCGTAGCTTAGACAGTTGGCTTGACCGGCAGCTGTTTATAAAATAATTACTACAACAGGATCCCTTTGGAGCTGGAGTTAAGGGTTATTGTGAGTCACCTCAGTCAGTGCATCAGTGCTGGGAATCGAACTCAGGTCCTCAGGAAGAGCCACACATGATCTTTACATCTGAGTCACCTCTCCAGCTTCTTCTTCTTCTTTTTTTTTTTTTTTTTGTTGTTGTTTTGTTTGTTTGTTTTTGTTTTTTTGAGACAGAGTTTCTCTGTGTAGCCCAGGCTGTCCTGGAACTCACTCTGTAGACCAGGCTGGCCTTGAACTCAGAAATCCGCCTGCCTCTGCCTCCCAAGTGCTGGGATTAAAGACGTGCGCCACCACTGCCTGGCTCCTCTCTAGCTTCTTTAGCCTGTTGTTTACGTATCTTTATGTGAGCCAGACCATAACAATGATGCTCATAGTTAGACATGAATGTGTTCACATGCATACGGAGGTGTGAGATGGTCTTTCTTTCCGGCATGCTAAATGGAACTAGGAGGAAACCATCACATGCTTGGCTGGTGACATTTTAATGTGTGGTCGGTCTCTCATTTGGAGATTTGTGTGACTAAGGGAGAGCACATAGGCGTGGCAGTCAGACGTACGTGACTTCAAGACTGGTCAAGCTTTGTGGCTTCTCAGAGCCTCAGCTTCCTCCTGGGAAACATCATGGTTCACATACTGGCTTTACAGATATAAAAACTGAGGGCAGGGACAAGATTCCTCCCTAAGATCACAGAGCGCATACACAACGGCACACCCTTCCCTCCCCTCTCCAGCATATGAAAAATCCAAGCTTAGAATCTAAATTGGTTTTTCTTTTTCTTTTTTCTGGACTGAATATTGGACCTAGGACCTCATACATGCCAGGCAAGTAGTCTACCGCTGACCTACACCCCCAGCCTAGCATGTAAATCTATGTAGCTTCAGTTTTTCACCTGAAGTAGAGGCCAAAGCCCACCCTCTGCCTTTCTATTTACACATATTTGAGTGTTCTCTGTACCATGTATGCCACCTCATACGACCTTCCACCGGCCCCACTTCAGGGACAAAACGCAGTCAGACATTTTTTTCCATAGTATATATAATATAATATAATTAGTAATATATATATATATATATATATATATATATATATATATATATATATGTTATAATATATAATAGTAAATTGTGCTTGTTTTCATCTTTTCTACTAACAGAAACGAGATGGCCAACTGCAAGGGATGCTGTTGGCTAAGCTGGTCTGGACAAACCACATTCCCGGTTTGAATCTGACTCCTTTTTCTTCTGTATGCGACAACGCTATCTCCTGAAATGTGATATTTCATATCCCTGACATTGGGTCTCCTTCAGTGGTTTTGGGAAGGACTTAAAAAAAAAAATAAACATGATCTTTCACTTGCCTCCTCTTCCGGAAGAGGTGTCTGGTCTCCGGGGAGGCTTTGCAATACGCAACCCTGTTCTTGTCCTCTGAAGAACCACCCTCTGGCTACAGACAGCATCCAAAGCCCTTTAGAGCCTCTTTCTGGTTAAGCCTCCTTTAATCCAGAAAGTAGGAAAATGTTTAGGATTTAAAAATAAAGGTTCTTGTGAGTTATTTAATTCATTCCTCCTTACTCAACCTCCCATTTTTTTCTCCTTTAGCTGGTGCCATCTGGTTTGGTTTCATTGAGAAAGCTGATAGTGGGGCAGGAGAAGGGGGCAGTTTCTATTGATTTTCCCTCTTTCGTTTCCAGGCTTCACAAAAGAGGTTTGGAAGCATTTTGCAGTGGCTGGATTCTGACTTGCCTGGGGGCATTGCGTTTGTCAACAAAGGCTGCAAGGCATGCTGGAGTCTTCTGGGAGCAGAACTCAACATACATCAAAGAGAACTTCAAAGGGAGTCACTTGTCATCTGGATCCAGAATAAGTTACTCGGAAGGGTCACATCCTGGTTTCTGTCTTCAGGTGGAAAATGTAAAGTTACCTAAGAAGGAGCCTTTAGTGATCCTGACAGGACGGTATAAACTGCAGTGGCTGGAGCAGAGTGAAAATCTCATAGCATCACAGGGAAGGAAAAAAAAAAGCAGTGCCATGTACATACATGGAAAAGGAAAGACTGTCAATAAAATACTTAGAATGGTTTCTAGCATACAGTAAGCACTTAATAAATGCTAGCTGTTGTAAACAGAAAGCTGTCCATGTATGGCCAGCTGCCTTTTTATGCTGGTTGAAGTGTCACTTCTTATAAAGGATAAATTTAATAAAAGAATGCCGATTTGTGTGTGTGTCGTTTTTTTTCTTTTCTTAAATTTATTTGCATTGGTGTTCTGACTCCATGTTTGTCTCCGTGAGGTTGTCAGATCCCCTGGAACTGAAATTATAGACAGTTGTGAACTGCCATGTGAGTGTTGGGATTTGAACCTGGGTCCTTTGGAAAAGTAGCCAATGATCTTAACCACTGAGCCATCTCTCCAGCCTCCTCTGACTTGCGGTTTTGTTTACATCTATAGCTAGTAATATTTTAACAGTAAGTTTCTGATTTTCTACATTTTAATAATTTAAGTTATTATTTTTGTTTTTTTTCAAGACAGGGTTTCTCTGTGTAGCCCTAATTATCATAGAACTCATTCTGTAGACTAGGTTGGCCTTGAGTTCAAAGATCTGCCCGCCTCTACCTCCTGAGTGTTGGAATTAAAGGTGTGTACGACCACACCCAACCCTGTACCCTGTACCCACATTTATTTCTCTGCAACGTTGTTTCGATGCAAGCTTTAAGGATCCCTGAAATATAAGTCTGAGAAACACTAACCCAGGCACTGTACTTTAAATAAACTTTTGTTCACTCAGTAATTATATTCCTTTTTAAGTAATGTAAGACCATGTGGGTCTTTCCTCATGGACTCACAAGGAAGGGATATGTCTGGGAGGCAGCAGAGATCCTTGGTGGCCAGGAAGCTAGTGTTCTGTGGAGTTCTGTCCCAGGCCAAGACAGAACCAATGGGATCCCACTGCTAAGATACCCCTGCCCCCATCTCCCTCTCATTCTCAGTGTCTGTTTCTCTTGCCCCCTTAGCACCTGTAGGATGAGGAGAGATGAAAGCTGCATCTCCCCAAAGCTGTCTCAGCAGCAGCAGCCAGACATATCAGGTAGATAGTGTTTGAGAGAAGATAGCATAAGCCCCTTAGTGCTCTCTCTCTCTCTCTCTCTCTCTCTCTCTCTCTCTCACACACACACACACACACACACACACACTAATTACAGTTGTAATTACTGTTGTGTGTCATATGGCTGCTTGTGACAAGTTTATGAGACCCTAAGGTCAAGCCCTTCCTTGAGGCTGAGGACACTGTGAATGGACCGTTCATTTGTTCCATGTATATTGAGCACCGAGTGTCAGACACTTGGGCATGCAGAGAGGAATGAGGTCAGCAACCACACCGCACCGCACCCTCGGAGAGCTCCCTGCCCAGCAAGTGAAAAAGAGCATGTGCGAATAGCTACTTTTGAAATTCCTGCCTTCTGGGCAGTGAGGGTAAAGATTGCATCCCTCCACTTAGGCTATCTTAGAGCAAGCCTGAGTTTTGAATTCAGAGTGCTCTGATGAAATCCTCCGTGCTGTAGGGTGTGTCCCCTTCTTTTGGTGTAGCACACATTTGGGGTTTGAAGTGAGGGGAATGTGCTGTGGCACGCTATCTGCAGCACAGATAACGTGTCTGCGGCCATCTTCATCAGAACCAGAGGTGACCCTAAGGAGGCTCAGACAAGATTTAGCCTACAAACATTCCTTCAAAGGAGGAGCGAAAGGAGAATAGCAGACCTCATCAATGACTCCAGGCAGCACTCCTCCACTGGGCTGTAGGCAACTCTGACCCAGGTAGAGTGTGAACTGAAATGGAGACTCTGTCTATGCCATTTTAAAGGGTCCTCATCTATACTGGGGTGGGCTATTCTGCTCTGTGACGCATCTGTTTGGGGGCCATCTACTTTCCTGTATGAAGCCTTCCACCGAAACTCCTATAAGTAATTGCAATAATCTCATTGGTTCACTAGGCTAGACTTGGGTGGAATCTTTTCTTTGGTCGGTCACTGGGGCCATATCTCAGATCAGATAAACAGACATTTGTCCACATCCCACTAGGACAAGTGACACAGCGAGCCAATGGGTCTCTTCCGGGAGGCTTGGTGTGTCACTCCGCCTCCTCAGAGTGGCGGATTCTGAAAAGAAGAGAACAGAAACTGGAGCACCAGCCTCCGTGGGCTTGTACTTTCCTTAACCTTAGTCCTAAGAACTTAATGCTAAATTTACTCTTGAATTCAGATGAAGGGTCCCTGGGGATCCCAGGAAGCCAAGCAAGACTGGAAATGTGAGCTGTGGCCCTGAGAGGAAAATAAAACAGAAAACCAGTTTCACCCCTAAGGGAATGATGGCGAGATGGCTCTGCAGTTAAGCACATTTGTTGTTCTTGCTAAAGTCTCAGGTTCTGTCCCAGCACCCACATGGCCACTCACAACCATCTGTAACTCCAGTTCCTGGGGACCAGATGCCCTCTTTTGACCTCTATGAGTACTATGCATACACTTAGTACGCATATATACATCTATGTAAACACCCACATGCATAAAATATAAATAAACAAGAGACAGCACTAAGGGAGGCTGGAAGACTACAGAACTAGGACTGTAGCTGAGCCTTAGTTTACCGAGTCTCCAAGGCTCAGGCAGGATCAGATACAAGCTTTCACCCACCTTCCTGACTCCTTCTCTTAGCTCTCAAGACAAGAACCTCCCTGGACATGATAGCTTACATCTTTGATCCCAGCACTTGGGAGGCAGAGGCAGCTAGATCGATGAGTTCAAGGCCAGCCTGGTTTACATGGTGCATTTCAAGACAGCCTGAGTTACATAGTGAGACTCAGTCTCAAAAAGATCCCAAATCCAAAAACTGAAGCGATGTGAAACCAGTGAATGAACCATCCTCAAACATCTATTCCTCCGATGCCAGGCTTTGTGGACTTACCAATTTGCGACAACTCCACTGCGGAGATGGTTTTGTGGGTTTATACGTATACCCAGATTTAGCCAACTGTACACTTGGAATACATATAAGTATATCTTATTACTATTGCATCACCATGAAGCTGTTTTAGCAAGCCAGTTTGAGTTATTATCAAGTGTCTTCCATGGCGTGATGTTGTTAGTGATTCTGGCACACACTGGGCTCTGGAGAAGGCTCATCGCTAAGTCACTCTTTAAAAAAGGGTACACACGTCAGCGTAATAGAGATGCCGGAACACTGGGACATCTAAGTTTTCATTTTCTCCCTCCAGGATCCCCACTGCTTCCCACACGTTCACTCTACTGCTTTTCTTATTTCAAGCAGAGAGACCCAAGCTCACACCTATCTCTCTGTCCCGAACTGAGTGCCTGGGGAGAATAACCTCTCCGAGTCTCACCAGTTGCTCTTCTGCAAAATGCAGCTACTTCACAATTCTGATGGGCACTGGCTCAGTCTGCGTATCGGGTGCCTGGCACATAACATGACCTGAAGTAATGATGGCTCGCACCATGATTGTGAAAACCAGGGAGGAAAGTTTCAAGAAGAATGAGAAGAGATGGAAGAGAGACAAACACAAAGGAGTCTTCTCTTGCTATTTAAAGGGTTTCTGACTTGACAGGCAGAGTCAAGTAGATCTCTGTGAGTTCGAGACCACTCTGGTCTACATTGTCCCAGGTAAATATGAAGGTTGTCTCTGCCTATTCAATTGTAGATTGCTATCCTGGCACAGAGCTAAGTACTAGCCAGATCTTGGGATTGTTATTCTTTTTCTTTGTTTGTTTGTTTTTTGTTTTGTTTGTTTGGCTTTTTTTGAGACAAGGTTTCTCTGTGTAGCCTTGGCTGTCCTGTAACTCACTCTGTAGACCAGGCTGGCCTCGAACTCAGAAATCCACCTGCCTCTGCCTCCCAAGTGCTGGGATTAAAGGCGTGTGACACCATTGCCCGGAGGGATTGTTATTCTTAAGGCCCATCACTGGCCTCCTATTTTGTAAACAGTCACCTTCCTCACTTGCTGGTTTTCTTAATAAAGATATGACGGCAAATAGCTGGGCAAGAAGTGGAGGGAAAAACTTTTGGGCAAAGAAATGGTCTCTGGAGAGGAAATCGAAAGTGGGGTTTACCAGCGCCACATGGAAAGAAACATGTACCAGGACCAAAAGAGAGGTAAAGAGAATATCCATACTGTGGGACAGAAGGCTAGAATAGTCAAGCCAATTTAGATTGAGCTAGCTGAGAGTCTACCCAGCTAAAGACCTAAGCTATAATAAATATTAATAAGTCTCTGTGTCATTATTTAACCGCTGGCAGGGCCAGAAAGTCTCTCTGCACTACATAATGAGTTCCAGGACAACCAGAAATACATAGTGGCCTGTCTCAAAAAACAAACAAAACAAAACAAAAACCTTAAAAGGTTTCTGGGTAGAAGGATGTGAGAGGCCAATGTGAAAGACAAAGAACATGGCTTCCGAAGCTTCCTACCCTGGGTCACTGTACGCGTCACCCAGTCTACTCTGTGCCTCAGTCTCCGTATTTGTTAATGGCCCATGGGTACAACATCCTTCAGGGAGAAGTTGTTTTACTTGAGGTGACATGCATATGAACCTGGCAAGCATAGGCCCTGTCATAGATGAATGTTTAAAATCTCTCTTCACTCCCAAGGTGATGATAAATCTCGGCAGCCTCGGTTAGTGGTGGTTGCTGGGGAAAGGGAGACCCCCACTCTGAGAAGAAAGTTATCCCTCATGTTGAGAGCTGTCTTAAAAGGACTATTGACATTGTTTCTGCTGTGTGCTCAAATGGAGGGCAGAGGACCAAGTCCCTGAAAGGGATTTCTGTTGGAAAATTTTTCAGTAAGGCTACATCTAACATGCGTCAGTGAGACAGAGGGACAGATGGACCGCCTGGGTTCCTGTCCTCGCACTGTAGCTCACTCGCTCTGTAGCTTCTCAAGGACTAACCCTTTGTCTATCAGATGGCATCCTGATGGTACCTACCTGATAGATGCGCTGTAAGCATCCAGAGAGATGACACATGGAGAGCTTTGCAGGCTCAGTTAATGACATATCAACTCTGAACCACATTGCTGCGAGCCCTGCAGCCAGGAGCACAAGTGTTCCTACCACGTATACATGGAGTATTTCTGTCAGACACTGCTCCAAGCTCAGGCGGGTAGAGAGGGAAAGATGAAGTCCGTGCTGTGGTAGAAACAGACACTAGACAGTTGTGCCTCACTATAGACAGAGGTTTGTGGGTTCTCCCTATTGAAATCTCAGCTCTGTGTGTGATGATTTTGAGCAAGACACTTGGAAGGTACTTAAGTCCTGAGGGATGCAGTAAGGACGCAAAAGAAAACAGCAGTTGGCAGCCCACAAGACGGCCCTCACCATTCACCAAATCTGCCTGTAACTTCATCTTGAAAGTCTCAGCCCGTGAACGACATAGAAATACATTTTTGCTGTTTACGGGCTGCCATTTTATGACAGTTTGTTACAGTATTCTGAATGGGCTAAGACACACATGGACAGGCATGAGAAAAGATATTCAAGAGTGTTGAAGATGTTGGGAAGAAAGTATTAAGTGACAGTGATGTCTAAGCAAGCAGGCGTTCTGGTTAGAATGCGGAAAGAGTTCCAGAAAGGTCTTGGTGAGGCAATATGCGCCCTCAAACCTGAAAGGCTGAGAGCCAAGCTTGCAACCATCTGGGCAAAGAAGACTCTTGGAAAGAGAAGTGGAGCAGAGACCCTGAGGCAGAAGCCACTGTGGCATCATTTGGGGCAGAGGTCTTAGCAGGCTTGGACTGCTCAGGATGGGGAACCTGGAAGATAGCTAGACTCTGTTCTTAGTGAAGGGAAGTCTCAGGGGGCAAAGGCAGAGCAGAGACTTGGGTGCTACCAGAATGTAGGTGACAGGGGCTGTGGCTCAAACCTCAACCGCAATAAGCCTTGGCTCTCACCTGGAGTGGAGAAGCCAGGAGAAGCCATTGGTCTTTGGCTTTCCTGTAAAAGAACATTCCAGGGCTCTGCAGCTGCAGTGCGGGAAGGGACCCAGAAATTCTCCCTTCAAGTCTTTGCTCCTTCAGAATGGGCACAGACACCGGACCCCCCTGGCTCAGTCAGTTTCCATTGCTATAACAAAATGGTAATGCTGGCTAATGTATAAACAAAAGATGCTTATTTATAAGTGATTATCCTGAAAATCCAAGGTTGAGCAGGTTTTCTGGTTATGGTCTCTCATGGCAGGATGTATCATGGAAGGAGCAAATGCAAGAGAGAACACTTAGTGACAGAGGAAGCAGGGTCCCTCATAGCTGTAGGAATTGTTCAGGGTCCCTCAGTAACTCCCCCTTTCTCCTTCCCTCCCTCCCTTCCTTTCCTCCCAAGGACAGCAGCCATTAAAAGTCCCATCACCTCTGATCATCACCACACAAGGGACTAAGCATCTAGCATCTGAATCTTTGTGGAGAAACTGCATCTATACCATTGTCTACCAATGCTCCTTGAGGACATTGCCTGAGGTGCCCCCCACAAACCTGTGAACTACAAATATGTACTAGTTCCAGAGTGAGACAGACCAAGATGTCACAACAGCCTCCACTCCCACGTGTCCTCCCCTCCACCCTCTGCCCCAGGCTCTCTGGAGCTCCATGCTCCACCCTGTACCCTGCCACCCTCACCACCCCCACCCTGCACCCGCCCTCGGTGCTGTGCTCTCGTCCTACTGTGCCTCTTCCACTAATACTCTGCTGCTCTGCTAGCCAAGAATCTTCCATCTTCCTAGCCCCCCTTTTGCAGAACTTCTGCTCCCCTCCTTGTCTGCCGCAAACAGACATTTATTCCCTGCAAAGATTTTATTCCCGTCCCCATTTTCTTTCTCTGTCAACCTGGTCCCCTGACCCCACTGAAACAGCAGAGTCGTGAGCCATGTGTGGTTTCCCTGTTCACCCATGGACACAAGCTCAGTCAGTTGCTCCTTGGTTGGAAAATGTATCCTCTCAAAAGATCCACCTCCAGCCAAAGACAAACAAGACACAGGAAGAAAGTTGTCAAGAAAACCAAACTGAGGTCAGAGACATTCTCCCTCTTCCGAGAGAGGCAGCAGCTTGATGTCTTGGTGTCAGGGTAGGACTCAGATCACTGCAAAGATCAGCTCAGTCTCCAACAGCTCTGATTGTGTGATAAACACATCTATCTTGGAGCCTGCCAGTCATCCTCCTGCCTCCGCCCCCTGGGCTGTCCTCTTTTCTGGCTGCCCACCGGGCATGTGACTCAGAATGGGAGAGAAGGTTGACAGATGTGGGTTGTTGCTTGTTTTAGTTTTAAGTCAGCTCTGCAGTACCAGAAATACAGATGCCTTTCCCCACCTTTGTTTGGTGTCTGTTAGGCTAACATCTGACTGTTGAACTAGATTTGGGAGCAAAGGAAAAGGAATGACGAGCAGGAGCCAGCGAGAGGGCTTAATAGGTAAAGACACTTGCTGCAAGGCCTGAAGACATGTGTTTGATCCCCGAGACCCACATGGTAGGAGGAGAGATCACACTCCTACAGGTTGTCCTCTGACCTCATATTGCTCTCTCTAGTGTGCCCCATAGCATATATACACAATAAACACATACGTGGTTCTGTTTCTTCTGAGATGAGCATACAAGGACACTTATTATCCCTGTGGAAGGCTTGACCATGTTTGGTCAGAACTCAGAGACCTTATGAAAGCCCTTCACCTAGAACCCAGTTCTTCAGCTCTGTTTGTGCCCAGGTCAGGTAGTCACCCTGGGGGAGAACGGGCTGGCTCATGCTTGATAGCTTGTTTTTTTGTTATAATGGAGCCAGACATGCAGTAAACAAGTGTAGGTTTGGACAGTTCTTTCAGAGCCTCATGACTCTATCAATTAATAATGACTAGGGTCCACTGCTCCCCAAGCATGGCTCCTGTGTGGGCTTTCACTTCTGTGCTTGTCTTCCCTTCTCTAAGCCTGCTGCACACACAGCTCGTCTGCTGGCAGCTGCCATGGTCCAGCCTCTACCTATGCCCAAGGATATAGGCTTAGAGACCAAAGAACTACAACACTTAGACGGTCAGAATGTTTTCAGGGTAAGAGTCATCAGCGGTAGGGAACCACAGACGGTGAGGTAGAAGTATTAGCCATTGCTCACTTCATCTCCCACAGCACTAGGGATCCCTGGCATTTCCTTCCAACTGGGTCAAATGGGGGACTCTTGCCTTCCTCTATCTGTGGCTTATGTTTTATTGGTCACAGGAACGCTCATATAACCTAAATGTGACTCTTCAGCTCCTCAGTGCCCGTCACAGGCACTGTGAATTTTCCTCTAGAGCTTCTCAGACGATTTTTTTTCTTTCGTTAAACTTCATGGGAAATATGCTAAAATGCAGATTTTTGTTGGGGGGTGGGTGGGGCGTGTGGGTCTTCACATCTGTCAAGTTCACTTTGAGAACCACTACTGCCGTCTGAGGCTCCCGTTGTGAGCGGAGAGACCCAAGAGTAACCAGAAAGACGCCTTTCTCAGGGCTGTCCAGGTTTCAGCGCTGAAGATTCCTACACTCAGTACCCAGAGAAAGCGCACAGTCCTAAGCAGACTGGTGATTCTATCCATTCATTAGGAGGCTTTCCCCATGTAGAGAGCAGCAATGTCTTTCAAAGGAAGCTCTCTGAAGGTCCGTCTGATGAGTTGGGATGGGAAAAAGCCACGAGACAATGCGAGCAGCTTCCCATGGTCTTGTGAAGCATAGGGCAAAGCAAACAACGATCTGAAGCCAGAGATTTGGCTTCTCATTTTGACTTCGCTGCGTTACATCAGGACAACTGAGCCCACTGATCCTTCCCTGCGCCATGGATGCTGACACTATGAGTCTCAAAACGTCTCCATGAGAATCACAAGAGCAAATGAGAGAACGAGCACGTTCTTAAAGCCCCAATCCAGCTTCGGAGGATGATGGCCTGACTTGTGTTTCTTCTACTTGCTCTGCTTCAGTGAAACCCTGGGAGGATTAGTGCTAAGTGAGGAGGACCCACCGAAGCAGAAGAGGACGGGGCTGTGGAAGTGACTAAGTGAACAAAGTGTTTGCTGGGCAGGCAGGAGGATTAGAGTTTGGATTCCTGTTACCCAGGTGAAAGCTGGGTGTTGCCACAGGCATCTGTAATCCCTGTGCTGGGGATGGAGACAGGTGAACTCGGGGTATGTGTGTGGCTATCTAGCCCCAAATAGCTTCACATTTAGGAAAGATCTTGTCATTAAAACTGAGGTGGAGAGTGAGAGGAGAAGGCATCCCAGCACCTTCTTCTGGCTGCCATATATGATGCATAGGATGCACACACAGACATAATGTGCGTGCATGGGGAACTTGTGCATGCATGCAGACAGACAGACAGACACACACACACACACACACACACACACACACACACACACACACACAGAGAGTAAAGAGGAGAGAGAGCAGGGTGGAGTGGGAGGAGGAGAGCCCTAAGTTCTAGGACTTAGGCAACAGGCTAGGAGTTTATGTTCTACCCTTTGGCTACTTGGTCTACAGGACCTAAGATGGACAAAACAGCAGCGAGTCAACACTGCTGGGTTGGCCTCGTCTACTAAAGACACCGTTGGAAGGAGAAGCCACATGCCCTGAAAGTTATAAACTGGAAATAAACCACTTGGTAGGGCTGAACTGCTCCTGGCTCCGGGGTCAAGTGGCAAGGGAGGACTATGATAGCCTACCCTCTCTTACACCCTGCCTTGCTGCGAGCTCCAGCCCATCCCTCTGGAGTCAGATGCTCTAAAGACTGCCAGGCCTTTGGGGCCTTGACCCTGACTGCGACTGGCCAGAAAAGCACCTCTCCATGAAGATGTCCTTTCCATCTTTCTTCAGCATTTTCATTATTGTTTCCTCTCCGGGGCCTTTTGGATGATGAAGAAACACTTGGGAGAGGAAGCATCTTGCCTTTCCTAAGCTGCTTCTTCCCATTCATTAATGTGTTTCTTCATTTCGGCTCCATTCAGCCTCAAGTCTCTAACATGAGCCAGTGACCCATAAGATCCCAGAGGAAAGAGCCTAGATGTTACTATAATGTAACGCAAGGACTGGGAAGGCATGAGTAAGATACTTCTAGGGCACAGAGCTCTCTGTTTGTGGAGTCTAGCAAGGCTTTACCATGAGGGAGTTTGGCATATGGCAAAGAGTCTAGAAGGTCACCAAGGTGGAAGGACCCAAGACAAAGCCACATGATGAACTTAGGGCCCTTCAGGGGTGGGGTCCCTGCAGGGAGCTGCTTCAGTATTGTAGGTACAGAGTAGGTAAACTTCACAGATCTCTCCTCCCTCTCTTTGTCCCTCCACCAAGAGCAGGTCACTTGGGGCCTGAAGAGAGAGGGACAAAAGATGATAAGGCTACTCTGGCTGTGTTCAGAGGACTTGGATTCCTCTGGGCCAAGGGAATTTCAGAGCTCTGGAACAGGATGTGAGAGGCAGCGGAGCAGAGAAGGTGTCGGTGGTGCGGTGGCCTGGTTTCTGGCCTCTTCTCTGTGGAGAGGGGAGGGAAGCAGGGCAAACCTGCTGCTCCTGGCTGTTGGCTGCAGGATGGATGATAGAACTTCCCCCAGAGGAAGGCAGATGGAGACAGGGCCTCAGAGAACAACCCAGACTCCAGCAGCCTGACTTCAGAAAGTGTGCAGAGTGGGAAATTTGAGGCCTGTGGGAATCTGGGACACCAGCCTTGTTGTCTTCTGAAGGGAGGAAAAGTCACACTTTGCTCCTTGGGTCAATGGAAAAAACTGAGCAGGTTTTTTTTTTCTTCTCACCTTGCGGTTTTCCTGTCTCCCCTCAACCTTAAAAAAGGAACTATCACTCAGCACATCTTGGACCTGGTTTTGGGCTCTTTGGAGTCTAATTTTGGCAAGTATACGACCAGTTGAGAAGAAAGGAATTTCAGATTTGTGGGAGGCCAGACCCCAGACTGCCCTATCTGTGTGTCAGTCAGCTGTGTGTTGTGTAAGGATAGCGACAACGAATGATACAATGGTGAGCATCGTAACAGCAGATTCCCTAGTCAGGTCTTAGCCATCTTATTCATACAAGTGCAATGTATGATGTTTGAACAGAGACAGAGTCGCCTGTTGTGCCTGTTGTGTAGCACAGGTTATCCAAGTTGCTTCTCCATTCTCCTCCCTCCCACCTTCTTTCACTCCATCTTCCCCCCCAATCTCTCCTTCCTTTTCCCTCTTTCTCTATCCCTCCCTTTCCCTCCCTCCCCTGTGTGTGTGTGTGTGTGTGTGTGTGTGTGTGTGTGTGTGTAGGCATACATGCACAGACGTGTGAAGGCCAGACATCAACCTCAGGGGTCTTTGCTCTCTCATCCTCCATCATCCTACTTCTTGAGATTGGTCTATCAGTGGACCGTCTGTTTGGGATAGCTGTGGAACTATGAGGAGCCACCTGTTTCTGCCTCCCATCACCGCGGTTATAGAAGTGCGCGTCCAGGCTTTTGCATGGGTGCTGGGAATCCATACTGAGTGCCTCATGCTTGCAGAGCAAGCAATCTTCCCAGCCCTGCCTCTTTGTTCTTGTCCTTCCATAGCAACTCTGAAGCAGAATGCGCAGGTCCACCAAGTGTACTCAGGCAGTACAGGGTGGAGCACCCGACTTCCTGTCTCACTTTCTAAGGACGGAGAAGAATAACCACCTCAGAGGTTGTTATCCAGCGGATTACCTGCATGGAGCGCTGACACGAGTGGCTAGTAACAGTAGCTGCTCAACAAAGCATTACTCAATGGTGACAACAGAAATGAATCAACTGGGCCATTGCATGCAGACAGGCCCTACGGAGCATGCAGGAGAGGGCACAGGAAAAGATTTTCAGGCTGCGCTACTGCTTCAGGGAGCTGCAGACCATAAGCTAAGCAGCCAAGGAAGGGCCATCTTGACCACAGCTACATAACACACAAAATTATTCTCCCAGAGAAACTGCAGACAGATGGAGTACAGATGGGACTATGAGCCTTGTGAGGTCCTAAAGGACAATAATATCCCCCAAAGGACACTAAGGGACGTGCTAGTGGGATAAAGGGCTAGCAGTGGCCACTGCAGACGGGCTCTAATGGCGGGCTCTAATGGCACGGTGTCAGCTTACTTCAAGCAGGCTGCCCACCAAATACCTCGTGGGCCGACACTCCCTGAGCAAAGACAGTCATGATAATGACAACAGACATTCGTTAACTGCTGATTATGTCGCACACGGCGAGCTAAAACTCAAAATGCATCACTTCATTTAGCTTTCACACACACACACACACACACACACACACACACACACACACACACTGCTATGACATTGTCGCTACACTGGATGGCTGCTGAGAAAACCGAGGTTAGGGAGGAAGAATAATTTGCCCAAAGTCATCCAATTACAAAGTGACCCAAGATGACATCAAGCCAGGGTCTGGGACCCTAAGGTTGGCTCTCACGGCAGTTGTCCCATGGCTGGTCCACATGGAAGCCTTATGTGCCTTCCCCTTAATCTTCCCTTGAAGAGTGATTGTAAATAATTGGAATTGTCATTGGACGTAATGAGAAGTGACAGGGGTTGGGACAGAAGGCACACCGCTCCAAGTCTGAACGATCCCCCTCAAACCCAAGCCTAAATTTAAACAACGAAGTCACAAAACAATTTCCCTCGTAGGGATTGGATTCTTCCTGCTGCCTTTCATTACCCAGAAGAGAAAAATCAGAATATGTCAGGGGCTGGAGTCCTGTTCTGTACAGTGGATTTCTTTGAGGACAGAAAATTCCTTCCTGGCTCAGTCCTGTTTGTTTTCTATGTAGAGTATAACCACTTGAAACCCAGACTCAGAGTCCACCAGTCTTAATGGACACATCTCAACCCACTGATATGTTTCTTCCCCATCTTTCTCTTCTTAGCATCCCGTGAGGGATGAAGGCAATGGAGGTGACAGGTTGTGATGAAGAATGACACCATACAGTTTCAGAAGGCAAGGACACAGAGGATGCTGGGAGATTTAGTCCCTCCAGGAAGCACCTGGCAGGTTGCCAAGGATACACACTGATTAATCCAGCCTTTCTGATGTGGATGGGTTACCCTACCAGCCTGCCAGCTGCTTTCTTAGCACCAACCTTGACGATGTGGAAGTGTAATAAGAGATTGAAGTTCACAAGGTCCCTGAAGGCACAAGAGGAGACCCTGATTCCCACACCGGACAGAATTCTATGACTTCTGAGAACTCCTCAGGGGCCTCCTAACATTCCTGATGTTTGCCTGCTCTCTCCTGGATGTGGGTGCCCTTGTTTCTGACCGTCTCCCTCACTGCTCAGTGGTTGGGTGGTAGAGGCCAGCATTTCATTTTATAGGAATCTCAGAGCCCAGGGGTGGTACCCATCTCTGCAGACACCAGTCAGCTCTGCTTTGCACTCTACTCTTTCTAAGCACCATCCTCCCCACCTCTCCCCCTGCTTCTCCCCTTTCTCCATCCTCATCCTCTTCCTTCTCTTCACTTGGCTTTCCTGACCTGACCTCTTCAGGCTCCCTCTGCTACCTCTTCAGAAAAGCCTCCACTAACTGAGGAACTATTCTGAAGAGAACAGTTCCATTTTCTCCTCCCAGTAGGGGCCCAGAAGGGAGCAGGCTTTCTTCCCTGCCTTCTCCTGAGACAAAGCAGTTTTCAGCCTTATCACAGCCAGACTTTGGCTGAGGCTACACAGACTGATCCAACCGTCTGCCACTCACAAAATAAAGGTTCATTTCAGCATTCTTCCCCATTTTGGTCTGTAGGGTGCCAAAGGAAATAAACTTTTATGTTTTCAGAATCCAGACAGTTGGAGTTCAGAGAACTAAAACCTTTTTTTTCTTTTCGTTCTTTCCTTTTTTTTTT
Organism: Rhabdomys pumilio; assembly: GCA_030674055.1. Classification (NCBI taxonomy): domain Eukaryota; kingdom Metazoa; phylum Chordata; class Mammalia; order Rodentia; family Muridae; genus Rhabdomys; species Rhabdomys pumilio. The sequence goes on along the minus strand of JANHMN010000024.1, from coordinate 1,070,455 downwards.
TTTTGTGGGGCACTAAGGGTCGCATTCTTTCTTTAGGATACAAGAAAGTCAGAACTGCTAAAAGCAGGATTTAACTAGAAAATACAATCCACTAGCAATGCAATCGACACAGATTTCCAAACCTTCACATCCACAGCCACAGGGTCTTGTGTTAATACAGGAGGCTCCTGTGCCTGATCCCAAACAGGACACGACACCTTACTGTGAACTCCGAGGACAGCAATGGGCTTCCAGTTAGTTACCAGGTGCTGACCATGGGGTGCACAAGGAATGCACACAGGATGCGTACAGAGACTCATTTATAAACAATAGTTTATAATCCAAACAAACCATCTGAATGGGACATGGAAAGGGGTGTGATAAGTGGCCCAGTATCTAGAGCCCTCCCTTTGATAGCACTGAGCCTTGTAGAGTAATAGCTGTACATCTGATGGTAGAAGGGAAGCTTTGGGAATGCCCTGTCCTCAGTCAGTATCTCTGCTCCTCTGTTTTCTGTTCCTATTTGTGCAAGTTCATTGTTACTTCCCAGAGCCTTGGTTTATTTATTTGTAAGGCAGAGTAATAAGTCATTTACTATGGTAAAAAACAATGTGAGAATGATATAAGGTACGAGAGAAGACTTCGTGGGAGAACTTGTACCTGTTTCTTTAAGACACTGGTCATTTTGGCCCGATACCACAGCCGGAAGAAATCAGGCCAGTTCCCCCTGCAGCTCTCTCTTTGGGATACAGGATCCATGGGCTTCTGGGCAGGGGTGGTGGTGATGGTGGTACAGAGGGGTTAACAAGCCTTAATTTATGGTCTTACCCAGTACTTGACTCCTGATCCTTGTCATATAGGCTACCCCAGACTAAATGATGTGGTATGAAGTTTTCTGCCAGTTGCTGGTAGGGGGGCATTTCTCCTCCAGGCTTCTCCTTATTACAGACAGCTATTTTTTTTTTTTTACATTAAGCTATTTCTCTAAGGAGGTCCTCTTCTCTAAGTTGTAAAGGGAAGCCTCTCTTCACCTTTAAGTCACATCTTCTTGTCTCTAACGATTTCCCACCTGGCAGCCCAGTTCTGGCTCTTGTAGTTGGGAGACCCTGTCTTCTTTCAAACTAATTTCTAAAAACAGAGTTTCCCACCAGCTCTTTTCCTGAACCAACCCTCAAATTGCCATTTCCCTCTTCTTTCAAACACTTTGTAAACTCTTAAGCCTCGGACGGATGTTAAAAATGGAACCGAGGGTGTTGGGTCACACCTGTATCCCAGGACTTGAGATGCTCAGGCAGAAGCATTGCTGCGATGGGAGTCTGAGGCTAGACCGAACTACAGAGTAAGACTTTCTCTCAAAGAAACAAATCCCGAAACTGTTGGGGATTTCTCTCTACTGTTTGGACTCATGGAATCCTCTCTCAGTGAAATATAAGCGGGTGAATAGTATAGAACTAAATTTGAAAACACGAACACAAATTCTGATCTATGCCAGGAAGCCCGTGGAGCCTTACGCCTTAATGGGTACACTTTATTATGTATACCCATCAACCCATTAGTTATATGTAATACTATTACTTTATTATATAAATTATGGATAAAGTAAAGCAAACAAAAGGGGTGGTGGTGAGGAAGTTCACAGGACAGCTGTGGGCAGAGAAACTTGCTACCAGAGGAGCCAAATGACAGTTCAGTCCCTGGAACTCATGGTTGAAGGAGAAAACCAAATTCCTGTGGATTGTTTTGTGAGCCCCGTATCCTCATCTCTCTCTCTCTCTCTCTCTCTCTCTCTCTCTCTCTCTCTCTTTTCTCTCACTTTCTCTCTCTCTTTTTTCTCTCTCTCCCTTTATCTCCCTCTCTTTCTCTTTCACACACACACAGGTATATATATTTTTTAACCAGAAGAAAAGGGTTTAATGCTTACAGATAGTTTCTCACAATAAACCCTCAGAACTGATCTTCCCTGGGTGTCCTTTTTGGGGGTTGTTTTGAAGGTAACTTTGCCTAGTACTCAAGTTATGAACTCCCCAAGCACAAGGATCTGGGCATCAGTCTGACCTTGAATAAAGGTTCCCTGGCTCACACAGGACAACTGGAGGATGAAAATCATGGGCCACTTTGTTCATAGTACTTAGTTGACTCTTACGGGTTTATAATCACCTGTCACCAATTGTTCCAAGTGGGAAGTACCTGAAACAAAACAAAATAACAACAAAAACCAAGCGAGTGTAGTGGTAAGAGCACATCCCTTTCAGAGAATAGTAAGAGATAGCCCTGCAAGAAAACCTAGAGATGAGCTTAGCATGCTTGTTAGGGGTGGGGTGTAGCAAGCCTGGAACTATAGAGCAAACTTAAGTCAGAAGGGAGCCACTAACATGCCATCCTGCTCTTTGTGTGCACACAGCCACATGTTTAAAACTTTGGGTACTGATTCTTCCTTTTCTGAGCACATCAAACATGACACTTCAGAAAATTTCCAAGATTTCCAGTTATGATGGCTGAATTGAAATGTTTCGACATCTGCCCTATTTTCCAAGCAATTTCTCAACACGAAAAAGCGTGCCAATTACTCAGCATTTAACTCATCTAAACTGAAACACAGGAAGGCCAGTGGTGATCTTGCAGCTTAACTGAGCAAGATGAAAGGGCAGGGAAGACATTTTCTACCTCATGGATGCGTGGCAGGACACATCATGGAATCAGGGGACTAGTGTTGGCTCTTTGGCTAAGCTAGTTGGGTAGCCTTAGCCAAGTCTTTCTGAACTTTGGTCCCTTCTTCATCATAAGAGAAGAGGTAGCTTTAAATAAAAGATGAATTTGGATCCCAAGGAAGGCTACCAGGAAGTCAACAAAACCCGGAGATCAATGGAAAATCGTATCCTTGTGTCTTCTCTAAGAACTGGTTTCCGATAGCTTCTCTGAGGGGTCTGAGTTCAAGTTTGTAAGAACCAGAGGTTTAGGTAGTAGTTTAGATATTTTTACCCCCCAGTGGTGACAATCTTCAATAGTTCACCATCATTAGGTACATTGATGAAACACAACTGAGCGTAAGATGCAGATAAGTTAGGACAAGACATGAGTCCACTGGGATCGTGTTGCTACTGTGAGCACCGTCTTTAATGTGGGAAGATGAGGGGAAGACCTGTGGTCCTCCCTAGATCTGCATGCAAGCTTTCCTCAAGTTCATTGCTGGGGACTCAGCTCCTCCCCTGTCCTCTGAGCAGTGTTTATGCTCAGTATCAAAAGCAACGGGCACCAGGCTAGGAATGTAGCTCAGTAGGAAGAAAGCTCAGCTAGCATACTCTAGGTTCATTTCCCAGTAAAACACACACACACACACACACACACACACACACACACACTTACACACACAGTACACATGACATACAACACACACATACATACATACAGTACACATAACACATAACACACACACATATACACATAGTACACATCACACACATCACACACAGTACACATAGCATACAACACACATACACAGTACATATAACAGAACACACACAAACTGCACATAACACACAACACAGTGTGTGTGTGTATGTGTGTGTTATGTGCATGTGTCCTAGCATATTCTAGGTTTACTTCCCAGTAAAATACACACACACACACACACACACACACGCACTTACACACACAGTACACATAACGTACAACACACACATACATACATACAGTACACATAACACATAACACACATACATACGCACAGTACACATAACACACAACACATACACATATACACATAGTACACATCACACACAACACACACAGTACACATAACATACAACATACATACACAATACATATAACAGAACACACACACTACACATAACACACAACACAGTGTGTGTGTGTATGTGTGTGTTATGTGCGTGTGTCCTAGCATATTCTAGGTTCACTTCCCAGTAAAATACATACACACACACACACACACACACACAGACACACAGTACACATAACATACAATACACACATACATACACACAGTACACATAACACACACAACACACACACATACATATACATAGTACACATAACACACAACACACACGTACACAGTACATATAACACAACACACAAACACACATACACATACATAACACACAGTACACCCAACATACAACATACACACACATAACAGACAGTACATATAACACACAACACACACATAACACACATATATGCACACTGAAAACCTAGTTGTGAAAACAACTGTGAAACTGTGTGTGTGTGTTGTGTGTTGTGTGTGTGTGTGTGTGTGTGAGAGAGAGAGAGAGAGAGAGAGAGAGAGACAGACAGACAGACAGACAGACAGACAGAGAGCACGCACAATGGCTCATTTACAAGCTAACCTAAAATTTGCTTTCAAAATGACAAAAAATAAAAAGAAATGAAAACTGTTAAAAACTTTGGAGGAACAAAATGTCATAGAAAAAGATGAATCTGCTGCTAGCTAGATGAAGCAAAAGCTTAAGAGGAGATATAGACGAAGGTTCAGAGTGAGAATCCCAGGCCAGCCATCCTCCTTTCTCTTCTCCCCGGGTCTTAAGTTCCATGAGAGTACCCAAGAAAGCAAGCATGTGGGGAATCAACTCACTACTTATTTTTCTTACGTACACCTAGCAAGCGCTTCATAAAGAAGGACCAAGGGCTGGAGAGATAGCTCAGTGGTTAAGAGCACTTCTTGCTCTTGTGGAGGACTGGGCTTAGTTCCCAGCACCCACATGGCAGCTCACAAACCGTCCACAACTCCAGCTTAGGAGGATCGGATGCCCTCCTCTGACTTCCATGATCTCTAGGCACATACGTGAGGACACATACACACAGGCAGGCAACACATTGACACACGTAAAAACAAGTAACTAAAAGTGCAATTAAAAAAAACTAATAAAGAAGAAACAGTGAATAGGTATATCCTCTGATCTCTGCCAGTCAGATCCTCCTTTCTCATAAGCTAAGAGAATGGCCGCCATCACAGGTCACACCCAGGCCTACCTACCAGCTGAAGCCAACCACTTGAACCCAAGTCACTCTTCATTTGCCGAGGCACACTGTGCTCAGTCTACCTACAAATTCCACATCTGCTCCTTGTGAGCTTGTGGCTTCGCTGGGGTGAAGCCTTACTCCTGAGAGCACCTTGCTTTTCTTTGCGTGCAGTGTGAGTTTAGGCCTACCGGCTATCCAGTAGGGCTGACTCGAAGAGCAGAGGCATTCATGAACTCATTCCCCATCAAAGTGCTCTGTATAAAAAGGACTCAGAGGCTAGTAGGCTCTAATAAGGCAATTCTAAGTTTGATTCCACTGTACATCAGCGTATTGGTAGTTTAGAGGTGACTCTGGGAGGCTGACAAAGGTGCCATCTAGCTATGCCAGTTGGGTTGCAATAACTGACCAATATCTCAAAAGCTTGGAAAAGAACCCCTCCCCTTCCCTGGGCTGTAGTGTTTCTCTCTCTCTCTCTCTCTCTCTCTCTCTCTCTCTCTCTCTCTCTCT
>JANHMN010000024.1:1046386-1064955 GCA_030674055.1 Rhabdomys pumilio | reverse complement strand
TCTCTCTCTCTCTCTCTCTCTCTCTCTCTCTCTCTCTCTCTCTCTCTGCCTTAGCGGTTACCAGCCTGGCGCGGCACAGGGACATACCAACCACTGTGTAAGTTTTCAGGGACTGTCTGCAAGCTGTAGTCACTGTACCAAGCAGCTTTTCCAATTCTCTTTCACCTCTGCTGGTTTTTCTGGGCTCCAGCCTCCATCCAACTCATGGAGATACTGGCTCTCAGGCCCTGAAACTCCCTAAAAAACCGCCTCTCTCTCTCTCTCTCTCTCTCTCTCTCTCTCTCTCTCTCTCTCTCTGGTGGGGGAGCTAAGCAAACAAAGCCCTACACAGAAAGCTGCCCAGAGCCACCTGGTCTGTCAGTTCGGATCTTCTGGTTAGTTCTCTGCCAACCTCGGGGGCCACCACACCTACCCTACTCTGAATGCCAGCTAACTTTGGGTTTTGACTCCAGGCGGACAAAAGCCTTGCTTCATGACACATACTTGAACTTTGTTCAGTTATCTTGCTGTCTTCTGGGCCCGGTCCCCCACAGGTTCAAAAACCTCCTCTAGCTCTTTCCACGCACCCCTTCTGTGCCCTGGCCCACAAAGCTGCCAGGTCCAGCCCAGGAATGCTAGACTGTGTCTTAGGGCACCACCCACCTCAGGAGACCCGCCTGGTCCTAAATGAGGACCACCCAGAAGAGCTTTTTCTGCCCTGGAGCCAGCTTCAGGAGGGGCAGTGTATGTATGCTTTCCCTCTGTTGCATCTTTTGCTGCATTGGTTTCAAGGACTCCAAGCTCCCTTTGCCCAGGCTCGTCCTTATATTCCTGGCCTCCGTTCTCTCTGCTTCTCTGGCTCTTTCTTTTCTCCTTCCCGGTGTCGCGTTCAGTCTGCATCTTCTGGGGTCACCTGGCTCCTTGGTGCTTCTTACACCCTTCCTTGTTTCCCTCTCTACCCTTTTCTCCTTCCTTCTCTCCTCCCTCTCCCTCCCTCTTCCCCTTCAACACATCTGTTTCTAATCTGAGCGCTCAGAGGCGCCTGTTTGAAACAAAAAGCTCCCCCCACCCTCAAAACCTGGCACAGAAAACCCTGGATGAACCTTTCCTCCCCAGCTCTCCACTTTCCCCTGGTACTCCTGAAACCAAACCACGCGCTGAAAAGTACCCTCCACACCAAACGGTTCTCCGCCAAACTCCACCAGGAAACGCCCCCACCCCGTAGCTGGCTGGAGGGCCCAGATGTGTGAGACATTTCGATGGCCGACTGGGCGGTCCTCCGCTGCCAGATGCGCCCCTCGGTGGCGCGGAGGCAGGGACCGAGTGGCTGCCGCACTCCGGGACTGCAGGGACCACTGTGCTGAGGGCGGGTCTCCACCCAAACGCAGGGGTGGCGTTTCCCCAGAGCCATCCAAACTCCCGCCCTCCCCAAGGCACTCACCTAGCCAGAGGAAGAAGAGGAACATCCCGATCCCCGGACACGGGCACTTCCCGGCTCAGCGCAGCCTGGCTGCAGGGCGACCGAGCCCAGCCGACGGACCTTCTGTGATCAGGGCGCGGCGCCTTGGGGTGCGCGCGGGGGGCTGCAGCCATGTGCGGGCGCTGGCCCCGCGCCCGGGTCCCCTGCGCGCTGCGCTCCGGGGGCACCGAGGGCTTCTAGCCCTGGCTCCACCAGCTCGCGCCGGGACAGGGGCCGGGCCCTGGGTTAGGGAGGAGAAGGCGAGGCGGCAAGGAGCTACCGCTTCGTGGAACACTTTTCCCTGTTTGGAAAGAAAACCGACTGGAGAAAGAGGAAAAAAAAAATGAGCTGGAACCACACGGCTGCCTCCTACCGCAGCCCCTCCCTCCATCCCTCCCCTCGCCCTCCCTTCTCTTCGCTCCCGCCCTCCCTCTCTGCGTTTGGGGTTAGCTGCTGGGGCTGCTTTACCTCCCACCCGGGAGGGAGGGCCAAGGCCCGGGGTGATCGAGGGGGGCGCTCGGTGCCAACTGATGCGGTGCAGGAGAGAATCCGCAGCACTTCGGCCAAGAGCCGGTGGATGCGGCCTTTTCAATTCTGTCTTTTTTCTCCTTGATCCCTCTAATCTCTCTGCTCTTTTGTGTATTTTTCTCCCTCACAATGCTTCATGTTGTCTTCTCTCTCTTTCTTTCTCTCTCTCTCTCTCTCTCTCTCTCTCTCTCTCTCTCCTTTCTGCGGGGAGGGGGAGGGGGAGGGTGGCGGTGGCGGGGTGGGGTGGGGTAGGGGTAGACAGGGTCGCACTATGTAGCCCTTTGTTGGCCTGGAAGTCTATGTAGACTGGGCTGGCCTCGAACTCACGAAGATCTACCTGGCGCTGAGCGTACCACTACACCAGATCGTGTTCACATTCTTGTGGCTCCTCTTGTCCCCTCCTTTCTCCCTCTCCCTTCTTGTTTCCCCAGCTCCTTATTTCGCCTCTCCAGGTTCCTTCCAGGTCTGGTTAGGTCGGTATGAGATCACTAGGGGCACTATATAAACAGTGGGTTTGTACAGTAGTGGGTCATTAAAACAGTTCTTCGGGCTTTCCTGTTCGGACCCTTTGCGGCCACATGTGGGCCTTCGCATTTGCTATTCATAGTCAACTGCTGTTAAATCTGTACAGGACAGGACGGAGCCAGCCACTCTCCTAGAGAAGTGGGAATCCAGGGTTCAAGGAAAGGGTGATGAATTAAGAAGCATCATGGTAATCCATACATACATCCCAACGCTTGGGTGGCTGAGGCAGGAGGATAGTCAGGAGTTCACATCCACCCTGGACTATTTAGTGAATTCCATGACAGCCTGAGCTTGTAGAGATAAAGAAATGCTAGACATTTGAATCCCATAACCTGGCCATCAGACTATTAGAACAATGAATCCCAGTAAGCTGGAACTCCCCCCCACCTCCCCAAGGGATCTCATGTTGGGAGAAGAAAGAGCCTAACTAACGCCTGGGTTGGCCAGAGAGAAAACTTTTTTCCTGAAAAGGAATTTGCAATTTGTCAGATCAAAATTTACTGGAGAGACAGAAGCCTGGTGATGGGCAGGACCACTTCCTGGTTGACCGCTTAGATAAGTTGACCACTCAGTTTCTACTTATGCCTTAGTCCAGAACAGAAGATGAATTGGGGCAGAAGGCCATTGTCTCTTTCTCCCTCTTCTCAATGAGGCTGCATGAGACTGAGTAAGTCTCCCCTATCTGCCCCAGGAACACTGCATTGGAGGCGGGCAGAGGGCAGGAGACTGGTGGGCTCCACAGAGGAGAGCCTGGAGTCACCCTTGGTGCTTAACCTCCAGTGAAAAAGAACCAGAGAAGAGCAGGGGCGCTGCTCAGGTCTCAAGGGCTCAGAGTCTTCCTGGCACCTTTCCTTGCACTGCAGAAAAGATCAGTCCTTTGTAGTCCCAGCCTAGGGATGTCCCTGGAGCATTGGCTAGGGCTGCTGCCGCTCACCTTTAGGCACACCGCCTAGACTGGGGTCTGGGGCCAGAGCCTAATCATTATTCATAGGAGCAATTATCAGTCCCCTCAGAGGCTGGCAGGATGCCCCCTCCATCTCCTTTCTGGCTCCTTTAGCCCCTTAGGCCTTCTCAGATATACTGAAAGTCAGTCCCATTTCACAGGAGAGAAAGGCAGAAGCCAGGAGAGACTGCACAACTTTTACATTATTCCGAAATGTTGTCAAAAGCCTGAGTCGTTTTTGGGATATTAGCTCCAACCCTTTCCCTCCCCCATATTCTTTTCCTTCCCCTTCCTGTCCTGAACATTTAACCCAGACTTTATGCATGAGTATTCTTATTCTGTTTTAGAGAAAATGAAACTGTCTCTTAGGAGGGTAAAATATCCTGCCCCAGTTCAGAAAATGTTAAAACCTCCTTCCAAAAGCCAAGCGTTTAAAACACTACATTTATATTATGAAATATTTAAAAGGTTTCTTTGGTTCTGGAGTAAATGTGTATGTGTGCATGTGTATGTATGCTTGTGTGTATGTGTGTATGTATGTATGTGTGAGTCTGTATGCATCTGTGTGTGTATTCGTGTGTGTGTGTGTGTCTTTGTGTATGTGCCCTATATGTATGTATATGTGTGTATCTGTATGTGTATGTTTGTGTGTGTATATGTGTATATGTGTATACATGTATATGTGTGTGTGCATCTATGTGTATTCATTCGTGTGCATGTTTGGGTGTGTATGTGTCCTGTATGTGTATGTATGTGTGTAGTGTGTGTGAGTGTGTATGTGTGTGTGTGTGTGTGTGTATCCTATATGTGTATGTGTGTGTATGTATGTGTGTGAATGTGCATATGTGTGTGTTCTGTATGTGTATGAGTGTGTCTGGGTGCATTGTTGTGTTGTGTTTGTGTATGTATGAGTGTGTGTATATATGTGTGTGTATAGGTGTGTGTTTATATGTGTATATGTGTGTATATGTGCATATCTGTATGAGTGTGTGTATATGTGTGTCTATGAGTGTGCATATGTGTATTTGTGTGTGTATATGTGAATGTATATGTATGTGTGTATTTGTGTGTTAGTGTATATATGTGTATATCACTGAGTATATGTATGTGTGTGTATATATGTGTGTGTATGTGTGTTATGTGTAGGAGTGTTTGTGTGTGTGTATGTATGTACATGTGTATGTGTGTACATGTGTGTGTGTATGTTTGTATGAATTTGTGTGTGTGTGTGTGGGGGGAGGTTATTTGAGGAAGAATCTGACTGGATAGCACTATTTTGCCTGAAACTTACACTGTGGTCTGGGCTGGCCTTGAGTTCATAGAGAGCCTCCTGCATCTACCTCCAGAGTGCTGAGAATAAAGGTGTGTGTGGCACCATAGGTAAAATTTTCATTTTTAAATCACTTATCTAATAGGGTATATCCACAACCATGTTGAAGAATGAATTCTTTATAAAGACCGAGGGAGTGGGAAAGAGACTAAAAGGCAAGATACTCTTTTGATATTTCTGATTCACAGCCTTTAAAAAATGCTTGACATCTTTTCAGACACACCAAAAAGCAGTAACAATGGTCTAAAAGCCTTTGGATGCCCTCTCCTCGGTTTCCCCTCTTCATCCCTCCTTAGGAAAGGTGGGTTTTGATTCTGTACGCTTCTAAATCACCACTTTTACCCCACTGCTCTCTTTCTCACCATTGCTGCTCCGGCTGGAGAAATGTGTGCCTGAAGACAGACGTGTGTAAGTGAAGCAGATTTGTGTCTAGATCCATATGACCCAAGCTGAGGTTACCAAGACTCCTTCGGTCCAGGTTGTTAACCGCTGACCCAGGTACTTAGATCATGCTGAGATTAAACACTCACTTTACACAAGTCCAGTGTCCTGGGGCCACTAGGGAGCAGATGTGATCTTCCTTGGGTAAGGGTTTGCCACTGGCCTAAATCCAAAGTAGAGCTTTTGGAGACTGCCTGTAATAGCATTCCACTGCCTGTTGATGCTGAGTCCCTTGGGAGAATCCAAGGATGTATGTGACACTCTTACCTTTAGTGGACCATCAAGTCCAATGGAGAGAAGACTTCAGCATGTGAAATAATTCAACAACAACAGAAGACAGTTAAGTTCTGGGTATCCCAAGCACACTGTGGAGTACAGTGGTTTTGGCTTCGAGTTCCAACAGGACTGAACAAGGGCCCTAAGTGGGTTAAAACATGGAGTCGACACCTTCAGGAGAACTGAAGTCAGACCCGCCAGTCAAAGGCTTCTGGGATTTGTTCAACGTCGAAATCACATTAACACAAAACACCTTGATGACCACAAGGGTGGGCGAGCCATGAAAAGCCTTAGCATCTCCCTTATGCCTGCTCATCTTCTGACTCCAAGCTTTCTTATGAACATTAAACATTGCCTCAGTACTTTGGCTTTCTGTTTGTTCGGTTGGCTGGTTTGGCTTGGTTTCTTTTGTGTCAGGGTTTCACGTAGCTCAGGCTGGCCTTAAACTTGATATATAACCTGGAAGACTTTAAACTTCTGATCTTCTTGCCTCCACGTCTGAAGTGTTTAGATTACAGGTATGTACTTCCAAACCCAGATGTCTCCAGATTTTGTAGACTATTCAGCTTCAAGAATCACTTAGCTGGAGATGTATCTTATGCAAGAGGCCTAGAATTCAATCTACCATTCCACATTAAGCGGGCATGGTGGTGAACACCTGCAATCCCAGCCACAGGAGGAAGAAACAGGAGGATCAGAAGTTCAAGGTCATCCTCAGCTGCATAACACACTTGAGGCTAGTGTGGGCTACGTGAGATCCCACCCTCCAAGAAAAATAAGGTGAAGGAAGAAGAGGAGAAGGAGAAGGGGGACTAGGAGGAAGAAGATGAAGAAGGAAGGAAAGAAGGTAGGAAACACTGTTGCTTAGTTGGTTGTGGTGACAGGTGTGTGTTTGAATCTCTGTATGGGGGAGAGCATTGTGAGTTTAAGACTGCTGCAGTCTACAGAGTGGGACACTATCTCAAAACAAAGCAGAGACATACATGCTGCACTCTCATTCTTGCTCTCTGGGACTCCAGAGAGTGCCATCCTAAACCTTTCCTCCAGGAAACTCCTGGGACCTGCATGAGGTGGGGGGGGGCATGATGCCTTGGGGGTGACCTAGGAGCTAGTGAGAATGTATCTCATTTAATTCTTGATGGCAGGGACACAGGGAAATAAACAGAAGGCAAATGGAAAGAAAATTAGACAGGGCAACGTGTCTAACAGTTACTGTGCATGAAAGAGGGTTGGGTGGACAGAAGAGGCATCAAAAATGAGTGTTGGGGACCTAATATAGTATTCTACGTGCCAAGTTTGTTTTGTTTTGAGACAGGGTCTTGCTGCAGAGCTCTGGTTGTTTTAGAATGTGTTCTATAAGTCGGTCCTCAAGACAGTCTTCCTTTCTCTGTCTCCCATGTGCTGGATTCCAGGAACCAGGCACTCTGCTCAACTTTCTATGTACGAAGATCAATGGCAACCATCTATGTGTGTCACAGTATCTTTACAATGATGAGGCTGGGTTTGAAGAATAAAACTCCTATGATGATGAAGGCACGACGTAAAGTGAAAAGAGTCGAGCCTCTTAGAGCTCAAAACTGTGGGTTGAACCTGACACTCTGGGGAAGTCAACTACGTCAACTTGTCAGGCTAAAGACAAATGGCCCAATCGCTTTGAGAGATGATAACGTTGAAGGAAGATAACCATCCTTTATCTGTCCATCCGTCATCCATCTTTCTATTTTTTTTCCAATCAGTAATTCAGAGTCAAGGACGTAACTTGGCAAAGCATGTGCCCATCGAAAACAAGACAACAACCAACCAGCCAAACAACAACAACAACAACCCTCAGCGAGTCTGTTAAATCAATGGTGACCAAAGCAAAGTTGTCCCAGATGTCTAGAGCTTGGTGTGAGTTAAGGGAGAAGCTGTTGAAGTCCATGGAATGGGCGTGTGGAGATCACAGCAGGACCCTGCACTTAGTTAGTGCACGAATGTCAAGGATGAAGTCTCAGAGGAAAGCCTGTAAATTCCTTTCCATGGGCAGAAGCCACCAGGACTGAGCTTCGTGCCTACATGTACATCCGGAAGTTGTGCAGGAAGAAGCAGTCTGACTTGGTGAGCTTTCTTTTGTGGGTCCCCTGGTGGCCCTACTGCTAGTTCTCTGTGGTCCACTGTGTAACACACCCAGTGGGATAAAGGGTGAAGGCTCGACTACAAGACCAAGCAAGGTTATGCCATGTACACAGAGCTCTATGAACTGTGATGTCTGCTAACAACCAGCTCATACCCTGTGCAACTTACGGCTGGCCTGTCTGTCACAGTGCTAACCAGAGAAAGTTTGCCCAACGCCTTCATTCAGACTATTATGGAGAAGATAGATGGATGCCACAGTGGGGCTTTGGCAGTCCTTAATTCTTACTGGGTTGGTAAAGATTCCTCATGCAAATTATTTGAGGTTATCCTCATTGGTCTCTTTAATAGAGCTCCCTGGAAGAAATCCTGATGCCTAGTGGATCACCAGACCCATCTGTAGGGCAGTGGGCTGTGAGAAGCAGCTGAGTGTTTGGTTGAGCATGAGTTTCGAACCCTGGAACCTTTATTGGATGGCAGGAGTTCAGCTCTGCTCCCAGGCCCTGGTTCTTTTCACTTAGCTTCAGTCCTCCAACAACCCCTCTCACAGAGAGGTTTATGACCGTCAGTCACGAGGAATGGTCCCTCAGGCTCTTCTGCATGCAGATGAGGTATCTCCAAGCTCTCAGATCAAGCCAATAGACATTATCTACTGTCAGACCCTAACCCACCCCAAAACTGTATATAAGGGCTCTATTTAGGGGAAGTAAGGGGTGTGTGCTCAAGAATCATCCTGGTGTCTGAGAGTTTTTGTCACAAGAGCTGTAACACTCTTTTTTTCCAGGAGAAAGCCCTGCTCTCCTGGAACCTGCCTGGGACACCAAGCTGCCTCCTTGCCAGCTAGCCGGCTCCTTATCAGCCCAGCCTGGGCCTGGACCGGCTAAGCACGGAGAGACCAGGGCAATACCTAGGAGAGACCGGTGAGCGGGCAGAGGCAACAGTGGGGCAGGCAATCTCCCCTCCTGCTTGCACTCTGTGTCCTTTGGCCTCGACCTCCCGCATCAGGCCGGTCGGAGACCTACAGACAGTGGAGACGGAGGAGGCCCGAGGCAGTGCGGAGGCAGTAGCGAGCCCTCCCTGCTCTCACCCTGTCCCCAGTCGGGAGATCATTGTGGGACACCTCCCAGAACAAGGGAACCACACCCATCCACGGACACAGACAGAGGTGTGAACTGATACTTTCAGGTTTCGAGAGTCGTGGCTTTGAAAGGGGGAACCACAGGTTTCGCCACACTATTGATGACTCTTGCCATGCCACGCAGCTCGGGGGAAGGCGTGATACTTTCTAGACCCACTGTTATTACAAACAGAGTGATGTTTGTAAAATTCGTACCCGATCAACCATGTAAGACGGTTGTAAAATAATAAAAGAATGTCTGCAAATTGAGCGGGAGAGGGACGCAGTGGAAAGATAAAGAACTGATGTTTTCCCACCCCACGGCAACTACGGAGCTTGTTCCCTCCCCTCCCCACCCCGCGCCATCCAGCACTGAAGACAAACCCCAGAGCATTGTATACGCTGGACTAATACGCTCCAGCTGAGAGATACCCACAGCACAAATGTATCTTTCAGTGCCTTTGAGGTCCTGAATCCACCTGTGTTCTATCCTCACCGATGGAGTCCAAGCTCATATGGATGTTTGAGGGGACGTAGCTGTAGATGATGGGATGGGTCCTGGGTTGGAGGCGGCAGGTTTGGTAGTTATGAATAGGTCCCTAGATTCTCTACACCTTCCTCTCCTTTGCCTAGCGTGGCTCCGGTGAAGAAATGACTGCAGCGAAGGCGCCTGCTGCAGCGTCTAACACATACGGAACTTGGTAAATATTTGTCCCAGCTACAGCTGAAGTGGAGTGCATAGAATTCCATTCTGTGCAATAAACAGAGCCAATTTCTGTCTCGTTTCCTTTTTCTACTCAAACAGGGTTATCTTTATATATTCTTTCCTGTCCTACAAGGAAGCTTCTTAACTTGGCTATTCAATGTGTTTCTTTTTACGGCTGGAGAGTAAGAGGCCCCAGCTGGCTTTCAGAGTTTTGCCAGGATAACTTTAATGGAGGCTGTACCTGAGGGCCTGTGTGCTAGAGGAGGCTAAGTAATGAAGTGTTCGCCTCAGTCTAAGAGAGAAAGTGGTTGTTTTCTTCCTGAAGGGTCAGGATAAGGAAGAAGCAAGAGTGTCTGGATTCTATCCTCGCAACTCAGTGGGGAAGTCCCAAGCTTCCACCTGTGGGGGTCCCCTGAAGAGGTGGAGATCTAGTGTGGCTGGTGTTTCTCGGAGGATACATGCTTGTGAAGAAAAGATGTCAACCGTTCTCTGCACCAACTCCCGAGGTTCAATCCCTCTACCTGGTGGGGCTTTGAGGGGGTCATGGGAGACTCAAGAGGAGCTGATTCACCCAGGAGCCTTTGCTGTCTTTTCCTCTTTCTTCCCCAAGAGCAGTGTGGTCCAGGCACCTTCCCCTTTTTAGTTTCTATGACAACAAATGTGCCCCCCCCACTGACCCTCCCCAATAGACCGAATTTCCTCTGATGGTCTTCATTGTCAACCCGACTGGATTGGAATCATTATGGAAACATGCCTCTGGGTTTGTTTATGAGGGTCTTTCCCAAAAAGTTAACCTGAAGAGGGAAGACGTACCCTGAAAGCTGACGCGCATGCTCCTTCCACTTTGCCTTCATCTCCATGATGGATTCCACCCTGCATCTGTGAGGCAAAGCAAACGGTATTTCATCACAGCAGTGAGAAAAGCATCTAATCCGTTGCTCTTACCCTGAGCACGAGCCTTAACCGCTCCCTGCCCGCGTGATTTCATAGGAGCATTTCTTGTTTGGTTGTTGGTTGAGAAGATTGCCAGAGTCTATAAGGAAGGTGCCCAGTAACAGGCATCATGGTTCTCAGTTTTGCTCCCCTCTCTCTTCCTCTGACTCAGGGCAGCAGTTTGTGCCTCCCCTGAAAGCAGCTCATACTAGTTGAGGGTTCTTTCACATCTCAGAAAAAATGGCAACAGCTTCTTCCTTACAAACCAGTAGAGAATGACCTCCTAAGAAACACTTAGAAAACAGGGTAGAGAAGAATATTCTTAGCTGGGCTATGGTGGAGCTCACCTTTAATCCACCAGCACATAGGAGACAGAAGCAGGAGGATCTTTGAATCTGAGGCCAGCCTGGTCTACAGAATGTGTCCTAGGACAGTCAGAAATGCACATAGAAACTGGTCTTGAAAAACAAACAAACAAACAAACAAACAAAACAACTGTCATCTCTCCAGTCTCCCTGCCTCCTGCAGCGCTCTTGGGGGTGGGGTGAGAAAACTTAACAACAAAATAATATTCTTAAACAGGACATGGTGGTACATGCTGTAATCCCAGCAACCCAGGAGACTCATGAATTCAAGGTTAGCCTGGGCTACAAAGAGAAACCTCAAAATTTCAAAATAAGCAATTTTTCTTAAAAACATCTTCCTCTCCTTTCCTCTCATTATTCTCCATCTTGGAGTTGGCGGTCAAAGGAGAAGTCTAACTTGACCCTGATCAAGCAGTGGGACTCAGGTTCTTAGGGTGACAGGATACCAGATATAGCTGACCTATAATGCCCTTATTTCCCACTGAAGGACAGTAACACAGAGAAGACAGCCATCAGTCCCAGGGCCACACAGCTAGCTGGCAGCCTGGAGACATTAAGAACCTTCCTCTGACTCCCAAGTGCATGTTTCTGCCACTGTCCCCTGCCGACCTGCTCTGGCTTCTGTGTGGCATCTCCTCCAAGGTAAAGGCCACCTGGTGGGTGAGCAGATCTATGGTCACCCTCGTTCTGTAATTGAACTACTACCTAGTTGATGGTTTCTTTTTTTTTTTCCCTAAAATTCTAGACCATCGTTTCTCTCTGTTGCTTCGTAGGCACCTGGAAGAGAACAGAAATCACCAAACTAGGAGCTGGGAAAGGTCTTTACCTTCTCTGCTCTGGGGATGGGGGGTGGGGGTGGGGGTGGGGTGGGGATGAGGGTTGTGGGGTGAGAACAGCAGTGAGGTTCCTGCCAGCGTGCAGGCCTGAGAATGTATTCCAGCCTGAGTCCACATTCATCCCAGCGCTTTTGCAGCTGTTCATAGCTGGGTGACGACCGTGTGAGCGCCCCGAAATCCAACATCCTCGTTTTGTAGCCACCAAAGGGAAGTTCTAGTCTAGGATTAGGCTCCAGTTGGAGGCACAGCCATCTGCCACCAAGCCACCTAGACATGAGTCCTTTTTTCATTCTAGAGTAGAGTCAGATACCTCACAGCCCTGCCTCTTCCCTAAGGACCAGAAACGAGAGTGGAGAACTTGATGGTGTTGGCTGCCAGAAACAGGTATGATCCTGTTGAGGAAAGGGCGGAGATTTTTTTTTCCTTCCTAACTTATGTTTTACTGAAACCATACCAGACTGAGGCAGAGCCTGAACAGGCCTTGGTGACCAGCCTGTGAGAAGCTTATGGCTTGTGGCTGAGATGCTCTGAGCTGTCAGCAGCTGCTTGCAGCTGCTCATTGACAAGACTGATGTGTGCAGTGGTCAAACTCAGGAGATGGGAGGAGGGGAAAGAACATCTTCTAACCCTCGCAAGCAGAGAGACTTGTGACTCAGAACCAGGCCCTTTCGTCTTCCCCAACAACACTATTCCTAGGAGGTGGGGGAAGGTAAGAAACAGCTGTGGCCAAAACCAACAGTGTTCAACAGCTGGCTAATGGCAGAGGGTGGACCATGATGAGGGATGTCAGCGAACCAGGAAGGGCCTTCTGGCATCACCCCTGACTGAGCCAGCTGAAACAAATTATGGATTTCTCGGTGTCTCACTTATCATTTTGAAGAAAGTAAGGAAGCTGGCGCTTTGTAAACCTCGGTTCTTTATGAAAGTGAGCTAAACACGAGGATGAGTCCACTCTGGGGCTTTGGCAGAACCTAAATGGAGTCCTCTGCTTCTTCTTGTGTTATGTGCTGCAATAGAGAATTCCTCGGGCTCATAAGCATTTGGTGTGAACCTGTGACAGACACAGCAAAATAAAAGGAGGAAATCGAGCCCAGGTTCAGGAGTAAGAGCTGACCTCCCCATCCTTCCCAGAGGAAGCACAAAAAAGATGGGGACAGACTCTGTTCACCAGCCCGCCCACACTCGTTTCTAGTCTGTTCAATGCCCTCCTCCACTGAGAAGGCTAGGGAGAAATGGCCACGGT
Source organism: Rhabdomys pumilio (assembly GCA_030674055.1). Lineage (NCBI taxonomy): Eukaryota > Metazoa > Chordata > Mammalia > Rodentia > Muridae > Rhabdomys > Rhabdomys pumilio. The sequence goes on along the minus strand of JANHMN010000024.1, from coordinate 1,052,162 downwards.
ACCAGGTTCCCTCGCCCACAGGGAAGGCCACACGGCATAATTCTAGCAATTAGTTAATTTATAAGAGACAATCTTCTGGGGAGTTGTTAGTGAGGATTTGCTTACAATGTGCTCAGACCTGAACTGGGTTGTACCTTTACAGGATGTGCAGTTTAAGTTGGAGAAGAGTAGCCAGACATAGCCAGACACCTAAAGTAAAACACAGATGTTGGCCTAAGCCGGGCACAGGTGAGGCGTTTATGCAAATGAGGAGGAGGAGTCTATTTCTTCCTTTGTAGCATCAGAAACTGCTTCATGGAGAAAGAGGCATTTGAGAGTGAGAACTTGACCGAGGCAACATTGGGAGACCAAGGCAGAGTTTCCAGTTTCACCTTTAACAGCCCTGAACTTCCCCACTGTTCCAAACCACATCGTGGGAATCTAAGTGTCCCGACCAGGCAGTGCAATTACAACTCTGGAGATAACCAGATTGTAATGACACCTTATGCCCATAGAGCACTTTCTTCTGAAGTCCTTTACAGGTCTAGTCTAAATGGTCCCTCCGAAGCTAAGGAAGAAGGACACTCAACAGACTTCATCCTGCAACTCTACGGTTGTTTGGAAAGATCTCTCCTGTCGGCATTTCAGCCCTCTCTTTTTTTTTTGTTTTTCGAGACAGGGTTACTCTGTATAGCCCTGGTTGTCCTGGAACTCACTCTGTAGACCAGGCTGGCCTCGAACTCAGAAATCTGCCTGCCTCTGCCTCCCAAGTACTGGGATTAATCTCAGCCCTCCCTTAACTCTCCAACTTTATCTTCACCCATGAGACTCATGGCCTATGTGTGTTCATGTGTGTGGCTCCCTGTAGGCATGGAGAGGTGTCTTATCTTAGAAGCATCTGTGCAGTGGATTCACTCTCACACAGTGAAGCCATGAACTTTCTAGGGGGAATTTGTGCTTTGGGTTCATTGTAGTTCAGAGCAGTTATTGCGCTGGTTTTCCTGGGAACCAAAGGACCTTTGGGAGGTTTCCGGATAAACCTAGCACTGGTAGGACGAGAGGTTTCACTTGACCATTTTCTAGACTTTCTGAACAAGCCAAGCTGAACAGTTGTGTATTTAAAAACCATCCACCTGTATTACCGTGAAGATCACACACGTATATGCACACTCACACACACACAAGGTAACAGGTGTGGGTATACCTGAGATCCTTGTGTAGTATTTGCTGGAGTGTTAAATGGTACAGCCACTATGGGGAAAAATACTGAATTTCCTTTAAAAATTGAAAATAAATTTCTGAGCTTATTCCTCAAATAATTGAAAACAGGATCTCGAAGAGATGTTTCCGTATCCATGTTCAAAAGGGCGCCGCTTACAGTGTCCAAAAGCGGAAGTAATCCAGGCGATGAATGCGTTAACTGTGTGCTTATCTACCCAAATGGAATATATGTACTTTAATGTGATATTAGTAGTTACCGTTGTAGTGCTGGTCACTGAACCCAGGGCTGCTGAGAAGCACTTTAAACTCCAGACGTAACATCCAAACAGCATCCTCTGCTCCATACAATAGAACATTATTCATCATTAAAAAGGAAGATAGGTCTGACGCAAGCTACAAGGATGAATCTCGAAGACATTTTGCCAGAGGATAAAAGCCATTCCTAGAAGGACATGTGTTATAGGATTCCACTTATAAGAAGCACCTAGGTTAATTATAGCCATAGAGCTAGAAACGGTGCTTTCCAGAGTCTGAGAGGCAGAGACTTTGGGGGTTCTTGTCTGTGACAGTTACTCTTGATTGTCAACTTGACGAAATTAAGAATCACCATGGAAACACATCTCTGGTTGTGTCTGTCTGGGAAGGGGGGTTCCCAGAGAGGCTCAGCTGAGAAGAAAAGATGCACTTGGAATGTGGCAGCGCCATTCAATGGAGAAAGGGAGCTGAATTCCATTTCTCTGCTTCCTGACTGTGACACTGTGTGGCTAGCTGCTTCCCACCCCTGCTTTCACATTTTCCTCGCTATAATGGACTGTTTCCCTTCTTAAACCGTCAGCCCAAATAAACCCCTCCTCCCTTAAGTTACTTTTTTAAAAAAAGTATATGTAATATGTAATGTGTAATATGTAAAATAATAAGTATATTATTTTATGTATATGAGTACACTATTGCCTTCTTCATACACACCAGAAGAGGGCATCAGATTCCATTACAGATGGTTGTGAGCCACCTTGTGGCTGCTGGGAATTGAACTTAGGACCTTGGGAAGAGCAGTCAGTGCTCTTAACAGCTGAGCCATCTCTCCAGCCCCTTAAGTTGTTTCTTTTCAGGGTTTTGCTCACAGTGAGGAGGAAGTAACTAACGTAGTGTTTAGGAGGTTGGACTTTCCGTTTGAGAAAAGGAAAGTTCTGGAAAAGGATGATGGTACGATCACATGACAATATGAATGTACTTAACCACTCTGAACTACAAGCTTATTAAGTCTGGGCTGGGGGGTCCAACTCGGTGGTAGAGTGCATCTGTGGGACCCCGAGTTCCATCCTCAGTGTCACAAAGAAGAAAAGTAAGAAGATATAATGTATGCTTGGCATTGTGGGTCACAGCTATCAGCACAGCACTTGAGAGAAGGAGGCTTATTAGCAATTCAGAAAGTCACCCTTAACTACACAGTGAATTTGACGCCAGTCTGAGCTACATCAGATCTGATTTTAGAACTATGATCACAGCCGGGCGGTGGTGGCGCACGCCTTTAATCCCAGCACTTGGGAGGCAGAGGCAGGCAGATTTCTGAGTTCGAGGCCAGCCTGGTCTACAGAGTGAGTTCCAGGACAGCCAGAGCTACACAGAGAAACCCTGTCTTGAAAAAACTGAAAAAAGAAAAAAGAAAAAAAGAAAAGAAAAAGAAAGGGTACAACACACACACACACACACACACACACACACTTGCCAACTTGCCATAGGCCTTCTAAGTCTAAATGTATAGCCTCAAAATGAAGAAGAGCCGATATGATCACAATAATAACTACAATTCCCCAATTTTAGGTATGTGTTTTTCAAGACACAGTTGCTCTGTGTAGCTCTGCTTGACCTAGAACTTGCTCTGTAAACCAGGCTAGCCTCAAACTCAAAAAGGTTGGCCTGTCTTTCTCCTGAGTGCTGGGATTAAAGGTGTGTACTGCCACCATCCTGCCAACAACTCCCCCAAATTTATCTACATTACATTCTTAAAAACAACAACAACAACAACAACAACAACAACAACAAATTCCTACTTCTAAGTCATCCAGGCCAGGCACATCATCATTAAGGCCAGACTGGTCTCAGATTTCCTGTCTAGAAAAGGATGACTGATTTTCTAACCCTCCATCCTCCTGCCTCTACCCTCCCCAGGTCTGAGATTATGATCACAGTCCTGCACCACCTTGGCCATTTTGTATCTTGCTGGAGACGGAACCCAGGGCTGCATGGATGGTAGGCAAGCATTCTACAAACTGAGCTACGGTCCCAGCCCACATGAAGGTAGAATTGAGATTAGTTAGAAAAGCCAGATTAAGGTCTTTGTTCTGCTGTTTATTAGCGGTTCAATCTTGTTGTTACCGGATTTAATTTTCCTTGTCAATTGGCTGAATACTGCAATATCTACTTTGATAACCTCCTCCTGCAGATGCAGAAATCCACTTAGACGACTCACGTGGATGTGCTTAGCGACCCACAGTCCACCAGACAGATACAAGAGACTCGTCGAGGAGACGATGCTGTTCTCTCTGGGACTTCATGCAATAGTTTCCAACCTCTCTTGCCAAGCAGTCCCTTCTCTAACACCTACATTCCATCTTAACGGGAGTTTCAGCCAGTTTGAAGTAACCTTTCTGCTGGGAGGTTTCCAGGTCCCAGATTTAGCAATCCCTCCATCTGGTAGGTATCAGAGGGGACAGCAGGAACCCTCAGCAGACAGTTTGGAAACACAAACTTTGGGGGCCAAGGACAGAATTCTTTCCCAGGTCTGCTTTGGTTTGCAAATTCCTGGCTGCTATAACAACCTCCAAAAGCAAAGGAGGGCTGTTCAGTGTAGCCTTTGACTGCAGCCTAGCCTCGGGTGTGCCCAGGTTGGCTGTGTTATACATTGGTATTCATGCTGTGATTCTACATTCTTTCTTGCTGCTGGTTTCCTGTGCCTAGTATCGCCCAGCCACCCCTATCTGCTGCTCTGTTCCCCAGTGGCTCTGTCAGATCACCAGTGGGGAGGGAGTTTCCAAAGGGTCCTCGGAGACGTGCCATTAACTCCACCGGTGGACACAAATGCTTGCTTTTCATTGTGCAGATGTGCGAAGATGGCTTGGGGAGTGGGTGGCTGACAGCATTTCCATGGTAACCTGAAGCATCCTCATGCTGTTGTCAGCTGGGCTCTGCTGACCCAGTGAAACCCTGGCAACCAGTACTGTTTATCCCCTTGGGTGAGAGACCAAGACTTGTAGAAGACCTAGTCAGTTTCACAATGAAGAAATTTCTGTGAAACTGAACTGAGTGCCCGGCTAATTAACAAGTCTATCTATAAAGGGCTGCAGTATTGCTTTCATTGGCTATTGATCGATACATTGGCTATTGCAAACATTTTTTTTAACACATCAGAGAAAAATTTATAGGTAAGTTTTCCCTTTTTGGAAGAAGTCCTGATTCCATGCAATGATTGCCAAGAAATTATTCTTGGATCAACTTCCAAGATTAAAATGATAAGGGCTGTAATATTTTCTTAGTAAAGGACATGTTTTATTGCTTGTTTGTGACAGAGTCTTGCTGTTTAGCCTAGGTTGGCTGATGCTAACTCACTATGTGACAGAGGCTTGCTGTTTAGCCCAGGCTGGCTAATGCTTACTCACCTTGTGACAGAGGCTTGATGTTTAGCCCAGGCTGGCTGATGCTTACCATTCTCCAGCCATAGCCTCCTGAGTACTAAGCTCATACATGGCAGGAGACTATCTTAGTCTATTAACGGTGATATAAAACGGAGCCTGGGTGGTTTCTGACGTCCTCAGCATTTTCCTGCTCACTGCATATGAATTTCATTTCCCTCTCTCTTATTTCCTTCCTCCCTTTCCTCTGCCTTCCCAATTATTTCTTCCTCTTCTCATCCATCCTCCTTCTCCTCATTACTCACTCCCTCCCTCTTCTCCTTCCATCCAGCCCTAGCTCCTTCTTCCACTCTGACTTTCCTTTTCCCTCTGCTCTTCATCTTCTTCCTCTCTGTTTCTGTCCATCCGACCTTCTCCTGAGCATTCCTTCTTTTGTTCCCGTCTTCTCTTTCCAGGAGGAGCGAGCGCACATGAGGAGTGTCTGACACAGAGGCAGCATGAAGCCAGTGAGAAGCTGTGTGAACTCAGATGGCCTGTGTTCTCGTTGGAGGAACCTGGACACATCGCTATCTGTCTGGCCCCTGGATTGTAAGATGAAGTAATACCATCTGTTTCCAACAGTTATGAAATGAAATTCTATTAGTATAAAAGCATGGCACCAAGTGCAGGCCGTCACCGTTTCTACCGATAGCAGTTTTTCTCCTTGCCTCAGTGGGCTCCGCATGAGAGCGCTTGCCACATGTCCTGTCACTGCGGTGTTCCTACCAAAGGTGTGCCAGAGCCACACCTATAATTCTAGATAGTTTTTAAACTTCATATTTAATGTGTGGAGTGGTGTGTGTGTGTTTGTGTGTATGTGTGATATGTGTGTATGATATGGTATATACGTGTATGTGTGTATGTGCGTGTGTGTAGTATATGCTGTGGGAGGTGTGATATGTGGTGTG
>JANHMN010000024.1:1026158-1045684 GCA_030674055.1 Rhabdomys pumilio | reverse complement strand
TCTCACTGCATCCTCCACTGCTTCTCACTGCATCCTCCACTGCTTCTTACTGCATCCTCCACTGCTTCTTACTGCATCCTCCACTGCTTCTCCCTTCCCTTCCCTCCCCTCCTCTTCTCACTCCCCTCTCCTCCTCCTGTTCTTTTTCCTCCTCCTCTCCTCCCTCCTCCTCCTGCTCTTTTTCCTCCTCCTCTCCCTTCTCCTCCTCTTCTCACTCCTTCCTCCTCTTCCTGCTTTTCTTCCTCCTCTTCTTCCTCTTCCTCCTCTTTCTCCTCTCCTTCCTCCTCCTCTTCCTCCTCCTACTCTTCATCCTCTTTCTCCTCCTCCTCTTCCTCTTCTTCTTCCCCCTCCTCCTCCTTCTTCTCTTCCTCCTCTTTGTTAGTCACCCAGTCCCCCTAGACATAGTTTCTCTGTACAACCCTGGCTAAGAACTTAATCTGTAGACCAGCTAGGCCTCAAACTCCTGCACTGCCTCCTATATGCTAGAATTAAAGGCATGTAGCACCACACCCAGCAGCCCATTTCTTTTCTTTCCTTCCTTCCTTTTGATATGTTTTACAGTACTTTTAATCACCTTTTATTGTCTGGTATGTTTCTGTAAACACATTTTTAAAAAATTTTATTGAAAATAGACTATATATATATTATCTCCTAAGGATGGTTTTCCCCTCCCCCTGACTTCCCCTAGATTTTCTCACCTCCTCTTCCATCTAGAGCTATCCCCCTTTTGTCCATCATTAGAAACCAAACAGCCATCTAAGGAATAATAATAAAATGAAATAAAATATAATAAGGAAAATAGAGAACCAGCCAATCGGAACAGGATAAAACAAACAGAAGGAAAAGAGCCAAAGGAACACACACAGACACTGAGGCACACATGCTCACACCCACAGGAATCCCATAAAAACACAAGCTGTAATGTATAATATATGCACAAGGACCTTCGAGGTTAAAAAAAAAAAAGCCATGACATAACATTATGAGACAAAGAACCTCTGAAGACAACCGCTGCTGTTGAGTTTGTTTTCTGTTGGTAATCTACTGGTGGGCATGGGGCCTACCCTTGGGAGTAGTTTGTTTCCCTTGTAGAAAACTATTCTTTTTCATTTCCAAGTGGTTATCAGGTGGAGATAGCATTTGTGTTAGGAATGGGGGTATGTGTTCACTTCTCCTTTTGGCTCTAGGACTCCATCTGGTACAGACCCCTGCAGACCCTGCTCGTGCTGCCTCAGGCTCTATGCGTTCACACGTATACCAGCCTTGTGTCTGGACGGCCTTGATTTCTTGCTGTCTCCCATCCTCTTTCCACTTCCTTTTTTGCAGTTTCTTGAACACTGAGGGACGGGATTTGATGGAGGTATCCCATTTAGCACTGAGCGCTCCAAGGTCTCACTCTGCATAACGTCTGGCTGTGAGGTGGATCTCTGTATTCATTCCCATCTGCTGCAGGAGGAAGCTTCTCTGTCGGTGGCTGAGCAAGACACTGGTCTGTAAATAATGCAGAATGTTATCAGGAATCATTGGGTTGCTACGTTCCTTTGACAAATGGGTAATATTTGCTTTTCCCTTAGATCCCTGGCCAATCTAGTCTCCAGTTCTTGGCTACCTAACCAGTGTTGGGCTCAGGTTTCATCTTGTGGTGTGGGCTTTAAACCTAATCAGATACTGGTTGGTTACCCCCACACCCATTTCTTCTTTCTTTGGTTTTTCGAGACAGAGTTTCTCTGTGTAGCCCTGGCTATCCTGGAACTCACTCTGTAGACCAGGCTGGCCTCGAACTCAGAAATTCGCCAGCCTCTGCCTCCCAAGTGCTGGGATTAAAGGCGTGCGCCACCACTGCCCGGCTCACCTGCTTCTTCTTAATCCCATGAGTTCTGCATCAGACTGGGCCTTCCACTTCGAGAACCTTCGACTGTAACAAGACTGCCGTGGAACTGTTTATTTTCCGCTCCTACTGCTTCTTGTTTTTGGTTTGTTTTTCTTCCTGTCCTTCAGTTTTTATCTGTCTTGCTCTTTTATCTAATTTTTCTGGACAGCTGTCACTAGAGCAGAGATCAGTACCATGCCAACATTTCCCTCAGCTTGCACTGCTAATAACTTAAAGTGCCCGAGACATCATCATCCTTTAGACTTTCCTTCGAGAATATGTCACAAAGGGGAGTTTCATCTGGGTGTTTCTAGCTGCATGCAAACTTGAGGGCAGTCTGGACAGTACCATCATTTTTTTTCTCTAGCCTCTAAACACACATTGATGCTGAAACTGGGTAGAATTTTTGACAAGCCTATGATAAGGAATCAGGACATCTGTGCCTCCAGCTCGTTGCTCTGATCCTTGCGGTAATCTATCATCGTGGTCCTCAGAGCTGCCCAGGGATCTGGGACTGCAGCCTCGACAATGGCCACACAGGCTGCAGGATGTGCACAAAGCTCGAGGTTTGCTCATTCAAAATTACCATGGAGGTGTCAACGAATTCTGGATACCTTGGCTGTATCACTCAACAGTGGTGGGAACCCACAAGAGGGCGGGGGAATCTCAGACCTCCAGGGAACCTGGGAGCCTGGGGCAGTAGTCACTTATAAATTTATCAACAAAAATGAATAAATGAATATATTTGTCTATTTAATAGTGGCTGTGATTGGAACAGACATACAACTGCATATACACTTTCTTACACACACACACACATACACACACACACACACACACACACACACACACACCACTCAACAACAACAGCAAAAAAGAAACACAAGAAAGCTTATAATAATAATAATAATAATAATAAAGAGAAGGAGGAGGGAGGAAAAGAAGGGAGGAAGGAACTTGGGTCAGGAGTAGGATGTCACATCTGGCTGGAGTCATCACTGAGGTCTTCATGGAGAAAGTAACTCAAGAAGGGGCATTAAAGCATGGGTGCAATTTTAGTGCAAAAATGAGAAGACGTAGATGTTCAGAGTCAGGAAATGGCGGCCCACATAAGTGGACAGAGTAAGTCTGAGCCAAAGGACTTAGCTTTGCCCAGTGGATAAAGGGAGCTGTGATGGTTGTTTGGCCTGGGGAGGACCTCCATGTGCAGAGAGACTGGTGGAGGGTTGTCTCAAAATGCCAAAGCACAGGGTGGAAATGGGAACGAACATGGTGGGAGAAACGGGTGAGAAACAGCTCTAAAGTCTGTGTTCCAGTGAGAGTGAAGAATGCACAGCCCAGGGACCCTCCTGCAAGGATGAGATGTGGGAAGATCCTTGTGAGGATAGGCAGGGCCACGAGACGAATAGAAAGTCCAATTTCCCTTTGACTTCAAGCCAAGTTCCCAAAAGGCAGCTTCTCATTTTTGCATTAACATCACAAGCTGGGTGGAGATGGCACATGTTTTGTAATCCCAGCATTCTGGAGGAGGCAGAGGCAGACAGGTCTCTGAGTTTTCAAGGCCGTACTGGTCTACAGAGTGAGTCCCAGGACAGCCAGAGCTACACAGAGAAACCCTGTCTCCAAGGTGCACCCTAGTGTATTAGCTTGGCTTTGGATGTTTAATTTCTACATTAGGAACGGGAAGCAAAGTGGATGCAGAGCTCACACTAGAACGACAAACAGAAATGGCAGGAACAAGCCAGCCTTGCGAAAACTGCCGTGACCATCAACTCAATGGAGACAAATCTCTGGTGAGGGATTTCAGACGGATTAATTGAGGTGGCATCATTCCACCGGATGGGGCCTTGGACTGAATGTTGAACAGCATCTTTCCCTCTGCTTTCTGACTGCAGATGTGACAGGAGACAAGTGAGCAGCTGACACGTGCTCTTGTAGCTGTGTGGTCCCTGCCAAGGTGGATGAAGGACTGTACGCGACAATGCTGAACAAAAGGAAACATTTTCTTCCTTTTGTTAGGTACTTTGATACAACCGCCAGAAAAGTAACTAATCACTGGGTCTCTAAACACCCGCTGGGACCAGTGAGGCAGTGGGGTGTGGTCCAGGAAGGAACATCAGATGCATCGAATTTTTTAGAACCAAAACATTTCTTCTATTCAGATGTGATGGTGCTGGTCTTTAATCCCAGTATCCCAGAGGCAGAGGAAGGCAAATCTCTTAAGTTTGAGCCAGCCTAGTATACTGAAAGGGCAACATAAACCCCATTTGTCTCCATTTAAAGATCCCATTTGTTTCCATTTAAGGACCGAGTCTGATTTCAAAAAAGGCCATAAGGCATCAGCTTGAAGAATAGACCATAAGTCCCAGAAACTAAAACATAAAACACCAGCTCTGGGAACAGACCATAAAACCCAAAACAAGATCATCAAACCCCCTCCCAAAGCCTAGGGCTAATGGGTCATCTGCGCTGGGCAGCCCTATTTCATCACGTGATTGAACATTCACAACAGAGGAATGCAGACCTTGGGCCACCCATGAGCCTCTAACACCCACCAATAAAATCTGAGATTACCTAAGCCTTCTAGAGAGTTCCCTTGGTTCCCAATAAGAGGGCCTGTGTGCCTTTGTCTGGGGTCCCCATTTTAGAGAATGGTTGACCCCTGCATGCTGGATGTTTCTGCACAATAAACACTCTTTGTCTTTGTATCCTATCTGAGTCTGGGGTCTTCTTTTGAAAGGAATAGAACCTTTTTGAGACCCCTAGCAGATAAAGTGGAGCCAGGCCGGCTATGTTCCAAGGACTTGACTGACCACAATAAGGCGGAACCAAGAGTGCAGGTCATCTGGTTCAGGAGTGCTAGGTTCCAGGAACCTGGCTAGCCACAAAGTAGATGATTGAGCAAGATTAAATTCCTGGGAAAAACATGTACAGGGTGTTTTTCAGCCCACATGACTGACTAAATGATGGATTGGTACTTTCCATTGGTATTCCCCCTCACCCCCTGGTTTGTGGTTTTTTTTTTCCTTTAAATACCCTTTTTCCCCTGGACTCGGGGTCGAACTCCTCTACCCTTGAGTGGGTTATGAGTCTCGACCTCTGCTGGCTGATCCTGAAATAAAGCCTCTTGTTGTTTGCATCAAGATCGGAGTTATTGGGTGGCCATGATATCTCGAGGCTTGAGTGAGGGTCTCCCTTCTCGGGGGTCTTTCACCTTCAGTGATTTTTGAACCCTTACAATACAAAGCTAATTCTAGGCCAGCTAGGGTTATACAGTGAGACTCTATCTCAAAACAAATATACAAAGATTAAATTAAATTCTCAAAACAAATAAACAAAGATTAAATTAAATTAAAAACAGAAAACATTCACCTAGTTTAGCCTTTTGATTTGGTGCCGAGTCTGACAGAATTCTCACCCAGGGCATTGAGACCCAGGTTATCACAGGTTTGTAACTGTCTCCCCTTCATCCCAGGCCACCAGATTCATTAAGTCTGAGGTAAGGCCTGGGAATCTCTGTTTGTGTGTGTGTCCCATGCAGAAGAGCACAGAACTGTCACCTGCTCAGAACTGGTCCTGTTGTTGCTGCAAGGCGATCCCTCTGGGGAGAACCTAGTTCTCTTTTTCTGAAATCAGAGAAGAGCTGATCTCAGACCAGCAAGAGTTAGGCCTGAGGGGAACACAGTGTGGTCATAGAGCCTTTCATGGGCAGGCCAGAGCAAAGCTCACTGTCCCTGCCTTGTGCCACCATGCTGTTCTGACACTGAGCTACATCCCAGCCTGGCCTTTTTTCATAGAGGACATAAACTCCACAAGGGCAGGAATTTGTTTGGAATCTTGGAAATTTTCTAATGTAAACGAACTATAGAAAGGATTGCGCAACAAGCCTCCAGGTTCCTACCACCCTACTCTGAATCATTAGCTACAATGTAGCTACAATGTAGGCTGTACTTTGTCTGCCTCTTCTGCCTGGCTTCTCTTCCCTATTGGCCACCATTCCCAGGCAAAAGACGACCATCCCACATTTCTTAGAATTTGATTGCTGTGAAGAGACACTGTGACCACAGCAACCCTTATAAAGGAAAACATTTAATTGGGGCCGGCTTACAGGTCAGAGGTAATGAACTATTATGGTCATGGGAGAAGCATGCAGGCAGACACGGTGCTGCAGAGGTAGCTGAAGAGTTCTAGATTCTGATTAGCAGGGAGCAGGGAGAGAGTGACACACTGGCCAGGCTTGAACTTCTGAGATCAGAAAGCCTCAAAACCTCAGTGTTGGAAGAGTGGGCACATCTCCACCAACCATGCCACACCTCCCAATAGCGCAACTCCCTATAAAACTAAGGGGTACATTTTAATTCAAACCACCACACTATCCCTGCCCGGTGATCTTTTTATACTCGAGTAGCTGCCAAGGATCAGCCTTGGCTTGGAGAGGGGTTTTGTGGTAGGCCTGTCTGGGAATGGTGAAAACAAACTCTCTGAATTGCTAACCTCTGGCAAGTTACAAACCCAGTCTTTTATTTTACATATCAATACAATCAGTTACTTCAGGTTTCCTTTTGAGAATCCTATGAATCAGCATCCTGACCCCAGCCCCTCATAGGAGACAACAAGCACTTTTAACCTTGCAAAAGAATTCAGAGATCTGACTGCCTCTGTTAAGCACATAAGATAAATTATCTAGGTGAGACCTTGTCCTGAAATTACACCTGGACCTAACCTTGCTCTGTCTCAGGCTGACCCTGAACTCAAGAATTTGTCTGCCTTTGTAAGCAAAACCATAAAAACCTCAGCTGGATGGGATCTCCTTTGATCACCACGCCCTAAGTCACTTAGTCTCCTTCCTTATGAAAGATCCCCGAGAGAGAAGTCCCTTACTCAAGTCTCGGGATGTCATGGCCACCCAATAATTCACAAGACACCAATCTAGATGCAATCAGCAAGAGGTATATTTCGGGATCAACCTGCTGATGGTCAATTTATAACCCACACAGGAGCAGAGGAATTGACAAGACAGCCTGGTTAGGGACTTATATAGGGGAACCCACAAACGGGGATGTGTGAAGGGGAAACCAAGGAAACACAACATAAAAAACAGTAGAAAGTCCCAAAAAAGTCCCAACTCATAATTCAGCCAGAGTCATTCGGAAACATCTTGTACACTCACCTTTCTCAAGAATGTAACCTTGTGCTGGGCGGTCGTGGCACACGCCTTTAAGCCCAGCACTTGGGAGGCAGAGGCAGGTGGATTTCTGAGTTCAAGGCCAGCCTGGTCTACAGAGTGAGTTCCAGGACAGCCAGGACTACACAGAGAAACCCTGTCTCGAAAAAAACCCAAAAAAACCACCCCCCCAAAAAAACAAAAAAAAAAAACCAAAACCAAAAACAAACAAACAAACAAACAAACAAAAAGAATGTAACCTTGCCCAACCATTTGTGCTTTGGGCCTTCCCCACCCGCAGGTGGGTTCTCATCACTGAGGTCTGAGGAATGTTAACCAGCATCTCCCTTCCTCTCTTGAATGTTAATCCAGCAAGTGTCCTCTGACTCAGGGATAATGTACCCCTCCTGGAATGTAGAATGTATCCCGGGGCAGTGAAGACCTAAAATCTCACATTTAGCTCTGCTTTCTTGGTGGAACTAGTTAACCAGATGGCCTGCATTCTTTTGCTCAGGTCTAGGGTTCATAAAAACTTTCTATATTTTTCATAAAATATAGAAAGGTATATCTTTCATATACCTTTCACTTACTGTCTTTCTGACGAGTTGGCTCAAAGTGTAGCTGCTTCTGTTCCTTTAGATTCTTGAAGCCCTTCATAATTCATATTGCATCCTTGTAGTTTTGCATGGTTGAGAAATTATATATATATTCGAACCCATAATTTTAGAGTTCTTTTCCACAGTCTTAAGGGCTGTCCTGAAGGTCTCAGTTTTTACTTTGCTGAGACTTTAGCCATACCTTTGCCTCCCGGACTTGTTCGATCATAGAATCATCAACATTAACAGGGAGAATATTCTCCAAAGGAGGAACATAAGATACGTACATTATTATACAAATAAGCCCTAAGCCCACAGCACCTGCTGACCTTCTTGAAGGCTCATGCCTCTATCCCAGAGTCAACAACCATATCATTCTATCTCCACAAAAGCCATGCTAAGACTGGGCAAGTAAACCCTTAGCAGGTAATAAAGACAAGTTCCAAAGATGGGACAGGCTCAAGGAAGACTTCCTGGTTGCCCTCTGCTTCCTAATTTGAACATAAAGGGGTAGGGCTCTTCAAATTGGACCAGGTTTCCTTATTCCTGTCCCCTCTTTTGGGGTTTTGAGACAAATATTATAGCTATGTAGCTCAGGCTGATCCAGAACACACAATCCACTTACGTCTGTTTCCTGAGTGCTAGAATTATGAGAGCACATCATCATTCTGAGTTCGGTCACTAAAGGTTGTGGGTATGTATGCAGAATCTAACCCAGAGCTAGTTTCTTGATATGTGGGGAAGGGAAGGTTTTCGTGCTGGCTCAGTCGAGCACACCCTACCTTCCAGTGCCTCAGGAGGCATAGTCCAATAGGTATGTATTGGAACTGTAAGACTCTAGTGAATAGAGCCTTAGTTTACCGGAGGCCCCCCCCCCCCCCCCCCCCCCGAGTGAACCATTCGGAGATGAGAGACCGATGCAAAATGCAAGAGGAATTTTTAATGTTCCACCATGCTGGGGCCATCCTGCATCCCAAAAGGAGAGGCCACCCCACACAGCTTGTTCAGTGGACATTTATACAGTCTCTAGGGGTAGCAGCCATTAGGCACAATGTGCTTGGCAGAACAGTGTGACTTTTAAACTGATTGGTCTTTGGGGAATGAGGTGGTAGGGACCTCCTCTGTCTGTGTGTGGCAAGGGTTGGTCCACCCTGCGCATGCTCTAGGCCTTCCCCACCTGAAGGTGGATGTGGCCTGAGGAATGTTAATCAACCTCCCCCTTCCTTCTCTGACTGTTACTCCAGCAAGTGTCCTCTGAATGTTAATTCGCCTCTCCCATGGGTTCCTCTTCGGAACCTTTGGGCCTACATGGTCTTGAGGTCACAAATTATGGATACTATTCTTTGAGTTTCAACCCTGCCTTCTGGAAATCTCTCTGATTTGAGCCCACCCTCCCCTGTACTGTCTCCCTTCTACAGCTCCACTTCCACACCCAGTCACGGAGCAGAAACGCAAGTGTGGCAAACTTAGAAAAACTCAAGTAGTCGTGAATCCCTCTAAGCCAGTTAGCTTTGTGGTAGCAAGCAGGAGTCAGGCTAAAGGCACTTGGTGGAGTGTATGTATAGAGAAAGCTGCAGAAAAGACTAGAAATGACCAAGACACTGGAATAGAATTTTTATGCAGGGAATGTCCTCTTGTGGCCTCGGTCTCCAGAGCCTTGAAGTCCTAAGAGGGCCTTTGTAGAGTGAGAGGTTTCAGTGCAATGGTCTTTATCGTCAAGATGGCAGAAGTACTGTTCTATGCTAAACTTGCTATGCTTTTTAGCTTTGTATATTTAATTAAGCCCATGGCTTATGGAAACCACAGGAAAAAAATGTGCTATGTCCTGATGGAATTCAGTTTACCAAAGATTTTTTTTTTTCATTTTGAGGGAGAAACCATCACTTTGTATGTGGTAAGGCAAGATGCGATTTTTATGGATTAATACAGATAAACACAAGAGTTTCCTAAAGGAAATGGCCTAGTTTCTTTCTCCTGCCACTGGGGAGGGGAGAGGGGTGAGAGTTGACAGGCGGTGCTCTGATGGTCCATGGGGCAGGTGAAGTGTTTGTGGTCTTGAAGCTTCTCTCACCTGACTTGTCAGCCCGTATCTTCTGACAGCCGTGAGGTCAGCAGGTTCTCCGCTCTCTTGAGAGGGACTCACCTTCTCCTCTCTTTGGGCCTTTGTCCAAACTGTCATTTATGCCTGGAACAATGTCTTACCTCCTGACAGACACATCGTGAATCTTCCTCTCATAATGCAATTCAAGGTCATTTCCCTAAGAGGTCTCCTCTGAGAAAGAGAACCGACTCTCAAAAGAGACTCTGGCTGGAGAGGGAGGGTTATGGCACATGCCTGTGACTCCAGCACTTGGGAAGTAGAGGCAGATAGGCCAGAAGCTCAAGTTCATCCTTGGCTGTGTATCAAGTTGAAGGCTAGCCTGGGCTACACAGATCTTTTTTTTTTTTTTAAAGAACAAATTTTATTTTATTTTATTTATTTATTCATTTATTTGTTTATTTAACTATTTATTTATTTATTTTGGTTTTTCCGAGACAGGGTTTCTCTGTGTAGCCCTGACTGTCCTGGAACTCACTCTGTAGACCAGGCTGGCCTTGAACTCAGAAATCCACCTGCCTCTGCCTCCCAAGTGCTGGGATTAAAGGCTTCGCCACCACCGCCCGGCTGGCTACACAGATCTTGTCTCATAATTGCTTCTCCTTCTGGGGGGGGGCAAGAGACAGAGAGACAGAAAGACAGAGACACACAGAGATAGAGACAGAGAGACAAAGAGAAATAAAAATACACAAAGAGAAACAGAGATACATAGTATGAGAAAGAGATTCAGTCTGAGTATCAGAATCCAATCCCCAAGCTACAGTCCAATACTAAATATTTGCAGTTTTGTACAGGATTTAACAGTGTAGAAAACTGTCAGACATACCTTTCATGATGTAATCATGGCAACCACATGAACAGATTAGAGCAAGGTTTATTTATAGTTCTCAACTACCAACCAGGGGGTGAAAATTTCCAGAGGCTAAATGACCTCTCACCACACATATAGGAAGTGGTTCTGCCTGTAAAATAGTTTTCCAAGATACGGAAAGGACACAGGAAGAAGACCAGGGTCTCTCACTGTCATACCAAAAGACTTCCTCTAAAACTCTCCTGAAGAGCCAGTGATAGACCTTAGCAGGTCAAGGCACCTGCTGCCAAGCCTGATAATGTGAGTTCGATCCTGGTACCCTCATGATGGAAGGGGAGAACCAATTCCTACATGCTGTTATCTGACCTTCACATTTGTGTCCTGGCATGTGCCGCCCACAACAAATCCGGTATGGTAAAACTTGTAATCTCCACCTTGTCGAGGCAAAGACAAGAGGTGCCCCGGAGCCCACTGGTCAGCTAATCTAACTTACTTGGCAAGTTCCCGACCAATGAGAAACTGTCTCAAGAAACCAAAGCAAAGCAAACAAACAACAAAAAAAATGTATACAAACATGATGGTACTCTGCGCACTTTAATCCCAGCGCTTGGGAGGTAGAGGAGGGTGGATCTCTTTAAATTCCAGGCTAGCCGTGTCTACACAGTGAGTCTCTATTTCAAAAACAAAACAAACACACAAACCAAAACCAATACCAAGACAAAACCTGAGGTTGGCCTTGAACCTCTGATCCTCTTGCCTCCAATTCCCGGATGCTGGGATTACAGGTAGAAGCTGCCATGCTTGCTCCTCAGTGGGATTATGAAAGAACTCTACTGGACTTTATGGTAAAATTTAACCCCATGTTTCTCACACAAATGCATAGTTATCTATAATAAAGCTAATACCCTCATGTATATATTTTTTCAACTTTCAATTAGTGTGTGTGTGTGTGTGTGTGTGTGTGTGTATGTGTGCACGTGTGCGCACGTGCAATCACATGCATTCCATGATGCATGTGTAGAGGTCACAGGACAAATTTTAGGAGTTGGTTCTCTCCTTCTACTGTGGGTAGATTCTGAGGACTGATCTCAGATGATCAGGCTTGTCAATATTTTATGGGCTGAGACATCACAGCTTTATATTTCTTTTGAGATGTTTCTAGGATATTCCTACTTTATAATCATCTTGACGAATTAAAAAGTAATATGGGGGGGGGGCTAGAGAAATGGCTCAGTGGTTAAGAGCACTCGTTGCTCTCACAGAAGACCCAGGTTCAGTTTCCAGCGCCCATATGGTGGCTCACAGCCGTCCTAATTCCAGACCTAGGGCATTGGATGAATTCTTCTGACCTCTGTGGGCAGTGTACACACACGTACATATACATGCATGCAGGGAAAACACTCATACACATAAAAAAATTTTTTAAAAATAAAATAAAAGTCAAGTTGGTATTTCATTGGAAAGGTCTTAAATATATAGATGTGTTGGGGAGAACAAATTTCTTTCTTTTTAAGATTTATTTATGTATATGAATGCTCTATCTGCATGTACACCTACATGCCAGAAGAGGGCAGCAGATTCCCATTACAAATGGTTGTGAGCCACCATATGGTTGCTGGGAATTGAACTCAGGACCTCTGAAAGAACAGCCAATGCTCTTAACTGCTGAGCCATCTCTCGAGCTCCTGAGACCAGATTTCTTAATAATTCACAGTCTTTACGCTATGCTTTTTTTATCCAGTGGTTTCCATTCAGCTTCGTTTCGGCATTTTAAAATTGTATCCACTTTACGTAATTCTTTATGGACAGGTATCTGTCACTGATATTGTGGCATAGTTATTTATATCTTCTGTATGTTGTTTATACCATGCCTTCTACTGAGTTCCGTTTAAAGCCGTGTATGAGGTAGCCAAGTGATCTTCTCCTAAGACGTCTGAGTTCTTAACTCGACAAACATTTGTATTCCCTAAACCTCTCCCTTTGCAGTCACAGTAGTTTGTAAAGTCAAGCTCCCACCAAGGGGATGAGATGCAGCCACCACCTAGGTCAGAGATAAAAGACAGGCAGTGTTGGCCCTGGTAGGTTTGCTAGCTTCCGTTTGAATCTTGGCATATGCTTTTTACAAAAAGAATTACCTTACTTGCTCAGCTACTTTCACTCTGTGTGTTCCTTTGTGAACACTGAGATAACTCGTTACTGGTTTCTAACGTAAGTACCTGAGATAGCTAATTGCTAACAAGTCATCATGTCCCTGTACCTTTTTGGGACTTGGGGCTTACTGTGAGACCCCAAGGGGATTAATAAAATTGCCCTCTGGGTGTGTCTATGATGGTTTCCGGAGATGATGACAAGACGCCTGGGACTGAATGACTGCACTGTGTCCCTTGACGGATTCATGGTATAATGGCTTAATTGGGGGTAGGACGCCATGGCTGGAAGTGGTCACTATGAGTGGGTACTAGAAGCCATATCTTCCCCTTTTTACAGTCCTTTCAGTACTCCCATCTGCTTCCTGTCCTGCCCACCATTACTCTCTCTCCCCCTCCCCACCCTCACTCCCCCCTCCCCACATGATAAGTTAACCCACCTCTGAAACAGAAACTAAATAAATCCACCATACCTGTTGCTCTATCAGCGGCTGTGTGCACGGAAATGAGACAGCCAGTTAATACAGGTCTGGAGTTCCTGACAGTTGATGCTGGATACAACAGAAAGGGCTGATTTTTACTTATTTTTGCCTGGTGGAATAGATCATTTTTAATGTCAGGGAGTGAGGGGGCTTATTTGAAACTTGGCTTAGAAAGTCAGGATTGATGTTTTTTAAAAAGCACTGAGGAGGCAGAGGCAGGTGGATTTCTGAGTTCGAGGCCAGCCTGGTCTATAGAGTGAGTTCCAGGACAGCCGGGGCTACACAGAGAAACCCTGTCTCGAAACTCCTCCCCCTCCAACAAAAAAAAAAGAAAAAAAAGAAAAAAGAAAAAAAAAAAAAGAAGTGATCAAACAAGGAAGGCTATCCTTGACGAATGAGGCTCGCAACCCAAATTATGTCGCCATGAAAGGCCTTGGGCTTCTCATGTCCTGGTTCCATTTCTGGAACACCTGGTTTTAGGTGGTGCTGGGGATCGAACCTGAGTCTTTGCACATGCTACCTCTCCTGTTAGGCTAGAATTTTAAGGAGTTAAAAAGAAACAGTAGTGTTTGACCTGAATGCCCGTAGAATGGTTTCTCTCTGGCAATGTTTAACACTTCAAAATGAAAATATATCTGCTCACCGGGATCGCTAGGAGAGGGCACAGTGCTTCTTGGCACTTCTTCGCAGACAAGATAACACTTTAATTTGGGCCTCTGACTCTTTCTCACCCAGGAGGGAGGCAGGTTTTTGAAGCGCGCTTCTGCTCTGTCTTCTTCCTTGCTGTGTATCTGCCTGACAATGTGGAACGGTCCTATCTTTTCTTCAATGCTGCTTCAGACAACAGGCACACGTGGTGATATCAGGGGTAAAGTTCAGTGGAAAGGTCTCTGTCACCTTCTCTGACCTTTAAGTTCAAAAGATCAGGCACACATCTCTTAAGTCTGATTTTTCTTGAGCTAGTACCTTGTTACATCCTGGATATAGAGTTTCTATATCCCGGGTTTCTCAGGGTTTTGTTATCAAACTTGTAGGTTACTATGGCCCAAGTCAAGTCCAGACTCCCAACCTCAATAAGGCAAATTCAACAAGGCAAATTAAAAGTGGAAACCAGAAGCTGAGTAGTAGTAGTGCATGTCTTCAATCTCAGCTCTCCGGAGGCAGAGGCAGGCAGATCTCTGAGTTCAAGGCCACCTGGTCTACAGAGTGAGTTCCACAACAGATAGGGCTATAGAGAGAACTGGTCTCAAAAACAAAACAAACTAAAAAAGTGGAAATCAGGAAAAGGCAATTTATTTAATGTGACCACATTGGGAAAAGGAACAGAGATCCAGTGAACTCCAAGATCCTGAAGCCAAGAATGTGCACATCTTCGAAATCCCAGTCAAGGTGTGATCATGGCCACCATTGGCTCATAGTAGTCTGGGCTTCAGTCGCATCTTGTGAGGTGGTCAAATTGGTCATTACAACTGTATGCTTTCCAGGAGACAAGTCCCCTTCTGGTCGTGTCCTTCCCTATACCCAGCATGGTATTTGTAAGAATTCCCATTTCCTTGGGGCTCAATGTTTCAGTAGTCTGATAATTTTATAAACCAGACTGCTTGTGGCTTCTTGGATCACAGGATTTTCAGAGGAGGTTATCCCATAGAGAGCTTTCTTGCTACTCTTACTGAGGGGACAGCGTTATCCAAACCTAATCTTCTAACCAAAGTTTTCTGACTTGGTTTTCCCTTCTTGTCTTTCTTTGCTTCTGGATTTATTTGCCTCAGTACTCAGAGATATTCAAGCTATGCCTTCCTGTTTTTCCACTCTTCTTGACCCAAATCTTAACATGTGAAGAAAGGAGGAAGGAAGCCAGCTGGAGCAGCTGTCCGCTCAGCAGAATTGCTAGCCCAAGGATAGGGACCTTGTGGACACACTTTCAGCTCAGCAGAGGTTCTGGGCTGTTCTCTTAGTCCCCGTATGGTATGACCTATTTACTCCTGACCCACTAAAGACCCACTCACTTCTTTCCTCCATCCCTCACCCTCATTGCCAACTCAGTCCACAGCTAAACCTAATGTGACTGGACAACTGGACTTGATCCTTAAACTTGACTCCAAAAAGCTTGTCTATTCACTGTGCATGTATCACAGGAGCCCATAAAGCCCTGAATGATGGGGAGACAAAAAATTAGAAGATACACACCTTGGGCTTGAGGAAGCTTCCTCAGCGACTTTACTTAGAATCGTGAATGCAAATAAGGAATACCAACTTTGAAGGAATTTACCAAGTATTTGAAGAAGTCCAGAAGAGAGGGGAGAAATATAGCTGGTATATATACCTGGTAGTGATGAAAGGACATCATGGAGGTGGTGGGTGTGGGTCTGGGGCACACATGGAGAAAGGACAGAAGCCCTAGACAGACTTAGGCGACAAAATGATTTTCAGAAGAGAGTTGACTGCTTCATCCTTACTGTCTCCGTCACAGAATTTTACCCATTATCTCCTGATTTTCATCTAGAATTCTCCACACATGGTTTTGCAGAGAACTTGGATATGTTCTATGTTGTTTTATGCTGAAAAGAGTCAGGGATAAGGGAGGGGGAGATGGATCCTTGTAATTCAAACCATCAGTTTGCTGGATGGCTTAGGGAGAGCACCTCATTTGTCTTCTGGCATTGGTCTCCTTAGGAATTGCGTATTAGAACATTGTCAAACACACACACACACACACACACACACATACAAACACACACACACTCACACAGTTTTAATTTATAGGGCTGTGCGTAGGTGTCTACATGTGTAAATACATATAGTAAAACATATTCTAAGTTACATAAGTTAGAATTTTTACAATAGGTTATTATCATTCATTGTAAACCACTTATACTTAAGTGTTATTATTCTTGAAAGGTGAGTGATAGCAACCTACTCTGACCCAGACACACCCACCACCACCACGAGCATAGACAGAAGAAAACCCACAGGCTCAGAGAGGCAAGAGAACTCACTGCAACTCACAGAGAATGTTTCTATAGTCTAATAACGGGACCAGGCACAGGAGTGGCATTGTCAGCGATGATAAATGCTTCTTTACCCAAATACATCTTTTCTCTTTCCATACCTGGAACTTTGTCTCCCATTGCAACAGAGAGGCCAAGTTGCTGCAGACAGTGTGATGCTGACTTACTTGGGATTTGTTTCCACTTTGTAATGAGGTGACTGTAGAGAAGGACTTGGTTGGGGATAGGAGACGGCAAGGAGCAGTCTTCCATCAAGATGCTGTGGGAACTCCCAACATGGCATTAATTAGGAGACCCCTGCATGCATCAGGCTGCAAAACTTAAAAAACAAACAAACAAAACAAAACAAAACAACTCCTCCCAATTTAATACGGGAGACGTTTTCAGTATTAAAACGTTTACTAAAAGTGTCTGTTGGGATCCACAGGAAACGTACAGCAGCTCATGCATGCTATGGAGCCATGACCCAGGACTCATTGGTTGGTTCAAATGACATTGATAAGTATGTAAATTAGGGGAAGTCAGTAGCTCGATGTCTCTGCCCTGGGCTGCTTTGGAACTGTTTCATCTTCCAGACTGCACAAACATTTCTCTCCCCTCTCTTCCTTCTTTCTTCATCCCTGACTTGGTGTCCCAGCAAAATGAACTTTATACTCTGCTCCAAGTACATGCCCCAGGCTCTCCTACTTTCTGCTGTTGCTTAGATTCTTTGCTCCATCTGGAATGTCCTTCTGTTTCCTGCTTTGCCAAGTTTCCAAAGATTCCTGATCCTTATGGCATTGTGCAATGTCCTTCGCTCCGTGAAACCTTCCCTATTTGAATAGACACGACCGGTCAAAGGACACTCTTTCTCTTTAGTTGAGTATTTCTTGGTTGTCTTACAGACATGCTTTTGCATGCATGTGTGACACTGAGGTCTAACCTAGGGCATCAAGCGTGCCCGGCAAGCACTGAGCTAAAATCCGTAGTCCATGACGTTTGCTTTCTGAGGGCTAAGTTGACATGTTCCCTTTTCATGTTCACAGTTGGTATCGGATGAGTTCGTATGCAGTAGCAATTTAATGAATGAACGAATGCTCACATCTTATACAAACAGCAGAACTGTGTGTAGTATGAGGTCAAACTATCATTCAATTTTGCTCATTTGTTAAACAATATATTAGAATCAAGGACGTCTGCCAAATATATGATTCAAGTTTTTCTTAGAATATTTGGTCTCTAACAAACACATATGAATAACAAAGAGAATAACACTGTCTCCAAGGGAAAGCAATTAAACCCACATTTTTTTTTTTTTTTTAAAAATGAACTCGATGAGTTGAATTGGGAAGGGTAATCGTGACAGAGCTTGAGAGGAATGCATTGGCTGGGTGCTTGGGACACCCCAAACTCATGTTGAAAAATTTCAAGCTGAAGACAGCTCAGCCCACAAAGTACTTGCCTAGCATGCACAGGCCCTGGAGGTCAGTCCTCGGCACTGGGAAATGCACGCATGGTGGTTCATATCTGTAATCCCAGCACTAGACAGGTAAAGGCAGAAACATCAGAAGTTCAAAATCATCCTTGGGATACAAGGGTCATACTGGGATACCCATCTCAAAAAAAAAAAAAAAAGATCCTGACCTTCTAGATGATAATATTAGGGACAATAAGAGAGGTAATCTCTATTAGTGTCCATATAAGAAGAACCCCAGAGCATGCTTAGCCAGACTCTCATCCTACCACATGGAGATCCATGCAGAGGATGGCAGGCTGTAACCTGCAAAGACCTAAGCTGGACCCCGTTTTCAGACCAGTCTCAGGCTCCAATGTGCTATAGTAGCAAAACTGACAGAGACCAGAAAGAGCTGGATGAACTAAGGAAAAGTTTGGGACACTGACTGTGAGTATATAAGCTAGTATTACCCGGAACACACATTTGCTCGCTAGGACTCTTGGCAGTAACCATGCATTTAAAAGACCATTATTTAAACTGTGAACATCTCCTGAGAAAGAACCTTGAGCTAAAGGTTGGAACTGTGAAAGTCAAAGTGACTTGAGGGGCTTGCAGCCTAGTGGGGAACAAGGGGCTTGCACCCTAGTGGAGAACAAGGGGTTTGCAGCCTAGTGGGGAACTTGTGATGGCATCCTACGGTGTTCGTTTGGGGTGTTCTGGGGTGAGATGGGAAACTTAATACCTCTTGGTGGTTGGAGAGTCTCAGAAAGGAGACAGCTTTGCTGATGAAGAAGTGACTTGAGAAGATCCGAAGTAGCAACTCTGTATTCTAGTCAGATGGGACAGGAGGGGAATAGCTGCTAGTACTGGGATCTGAATATACCATTCATTATTCATAGTTCTGATATGTCACTCAACCCCAGCCTTCCCTGTTTTAAAATGAGATAGTGTTATTGTCCAACTGATGGATTCTTCTGAAGGGCAATGGAGAAAAACCCCAGGGCTAAATAGGCTCTACCTCCATTCTACCTACACTGACTCTTCATTTCACATACAATGCTGTACCTCTCGCATGGTTCTGTCCTTTAACCTGGCTGGCTAAGATGGAGGAGCTGGCTGGCCAAGCAGATGCACTTTTCCCCACAGAGTTTCAAAGTTGAGCTGAGTCATTTTGCAGGTTGCTAATCACACATTTCCCAATTGGCATTTACATAAAATAATACTCTACAGACATATTGACTATCATGAGCCTAAATAAACAGACATTTCTGAGCATGTTATTAGATGGACAGGAGAAAAAACGTGGGGATGGATCTATAGCCAACCTTGGGAGACGCCAAATCTAACAGGTTGGGTCTGTGTCTAGAGGCTAAGTGAGCTTTCAGAGACTGTGGCTCTGACTATTGAAGAATCCATGACATTTTTTCCTTACATATTTTCTTTTATGGAGTTGGATGGTCTTCTGCCACAAAGACAGTTTATGGTTGTTTGTTATAGCATTGATTGTGGGTTAAGTGAGCAGTGAACTTTAAAAGCAGAGAAGACACACACACACACACACACACACACACACACACACACAAGGTGGGGAGGGACAAGGAGGGAGCTTTCATTTCTGCCCTCACCCAAATTTGCTTTGATATTGACCTTATGATAAGATCTGAGAATAAACAGATGGACTGGAAGCACTTAGAGGTTACTGAAGTTGTTTATTGCGGGGGTAGAATTCTATTCAACCATTGGTTCCTACTGCAAAGGAAATTTTTATGCCATTGCTGAGATGAAAGAACGAAAACACTGGTCAAACCGGAAAAGCGGAGAGAAGCCAGGTGGTGGTAGCACCGGACTTCAATTGATGTAGATGCAGAGGCAGAGGGGCAGAGGGGCAGAGGGGCAGAGGGGCAGAGGGGCAGAG
>JANHMN010000024.1:990346-1013974 GCA_030674055.1 Rhabdomys pumilio | reverse complement strand
CTCTCTCTCTCTCTCTCTCTCTCTCTCTCTCTCTCTCTCTCTCTATCTCTCTATCTCTCTATCTCTCTATCTCTATCTCTATCTCTATCTCTATCTCTATCTCTATCTCTATCTCTATCTCTCTGTAGGCGGGGTTATATGCTAGATATCCTGGAACTCTGTAGAGCAGGCTAGCCTCAAACTCTGTCTGCTTCTGCCTCCCCAGTCCTGGAATTAAAGATGTGTGCACCATTTCTGCCTCATCTTATGTCTTGTAATCCATCATCTATGAAAGCCAGGTCAGGAACTCAAGGAGGTCATAACTGATCAGAGGCCACAGAGGAATGTTGCTTACTGGCTTTCTCCTTGTGACTTGCTCAGTCTGCTTTCTTGTAGAACCCAGGACCTAGGGGTGACATTCCCCACAGCAAGTAGGGCTCACCCTCAGTGATATATTTCCTCCACTAAAGCCACCCTTCCTACATTTCCACAAACAGTACACAAACTGGGAGTAAATGGTCAATTGCCTGAGCCTACAGAGGCCCGGAGGGGACATTTCTCATTCAAGTCACCACACGTCTCAGTTAACCATCCTTGTCTCCCTCCTGAAGCTGACCCTTTTTCTTCTTAACTCGTTTTCTTTTATACTTTAATGTCCTTGCCCCTTTTCTCTCTCTTCCCTTTGTGGTAGCACAGTGAGTTTGATCCGGGGTGCTTATCAGAGTAGATTGGTGTTTCCTGTACAATCTGTGGCATTTTCTGCGACGATACCACTATCAAACACACTAATTTAATCCTCTTAACCCCTTTCATGTCACACAGTCAGAAGAATGTAACTCAGCACTGACTACACTGCTAACTGCAATTATATTCAAATTTCTATATGCCTTAGTCATTTAGTAGAATAGACGGTTAGCATTTTGAGTGCAAAAATCCAATCTTAAATTTATCTTGTCTCCTCCAAAGTCCTAGCATGCAGCTCGTTACATTTGACTCAGTTTCTACCCATCAGACACTTGTAACCCAGACTTACCTGGCTTGGCTGGCTTAGTGTTTAGTGCCGTCTTGTCTCAGAACAGTGGTGTGAGAGGGTAAAGGAGGGTTTTGACGTCAGAACCTGAACCTGGGGTGATGTCACACTCTGCTTAGTGCATATGTTTGAGCATCTTTCCTGGAGATGTGAATGTCCACCCCTGATTAAAACCTGCTTGGTTGGGGTTTTCTTTTCATCATCTGTTCTCTGCTCACGCCCTGTTCTTATTTGAAAGTACCAATCTGATGTTACCTACCGTCTCTGTGAAAACTTCCTCACATACCAGAATTCCCCTTCCTCTGTGTGCCAGCACTTGTCCTCACCGAGTATCCCTGGGTAGCAGATTCGGGGCTCTTTTCTCATTTCTGCACTTACTTCTCTCTAACCAGTGGTCTTAGTCATGTTATATAACTGAGACAAAATAGCTCACAAAAGTAGCTTCCGGGAGGGAAGGCTCTCAGTTTATGGGTACCGTCCCTCATGGTGGCAGGGGCTTGAGGAGGCAGCTAGTCAGGTTGCATCTGCAGTTGTCAAGCAGAGAGTAACAAAACCTGCTGTTTATAGCTTCTTCCTAGTATGCACTATAGAACCTCAGGCTGGGTACTCCCATCTCGGTGAACCTGCTCAAGGCTATACCCCCAGGCATGTCCAGAAGATGACCTATCTAAATAATCTTTTACAGGTATACCTGGAGGCTTGACTCTGAGATGGTTTCAGGTCTTGTCAAGTTGACAATATTAACCATTACATAAGTTATTCACCCATTTTTTTGACAGATGCTTGCAAAAGTACTTTGTAGCCCCAGTGCTTGTATACAGAGTAGATGATTCATGTGTATATATAATGTCTAAGAAAATATGTATTTGTAGATCAGTAAGACTGATACTCATTGATCTGGGACACATTCCTCAGAGGAAGCAGGCATTGTCAGGGCCATCTTGCCTTTGCTCAAATCTGCATTTTTCTTTTAACTATAAGAGGATCTCTTAAAAATAAGTAAATAAAGAAAGAAAGGAAGAAAGAAAGAAAGGAAGAAAGAAAGAAAGAAAGAGTGAGTATGGGTGTTTTGACCTGCAGAGGTCAGAGAGGGTCCAGAGACCCTTGGACTGGAGTTATAGACGGTTATGAGCCACCATGTAGATGCTGGGAACTGAGCCTTAGCTGCTGAGGCGTCATCCCTGCCTTCCTGGACCTCTTTTTCTTCTTCATCTTTTATAATCCTCGTTAGAGGCAGTGCAATCCCCAAGAGACCTCCAAACCGTGACTATATAGCCCTTTTTCCTCTACAAAAGACACCGTTTACTGTTAAGCATCTGTCTGCAGTCTTTTGAGCGAGTGAGATGTTTATCTGCATTTAGTTCAGTTGCAGGAGACAGACTGCAGCGAAGATGGCATTCGACATGCCTGGGAGAACTGTATTCTTTACCAGGTGATCATTAGCGTCTGCTCTGCACGGTAAACTGAGTCACGGCAGTGGTAGCTCGTGACTCTGCCTCTAAGGGAATGTTCATCTGTTGAAGAACTCCTGCACACGCAGGAATGTTTAAACAATTCAAGGCACGATCCACAGCGCACAAATGTCACGTAAGCGCTACAAATTCTAAGCAAGGAGTTGTCTCTAAAGAGCGGAGTGGGGGTGGGGGGAAGGCTTTTTAGCAGAATACGGGCTGTTCTGGGTCTTTAGCTAAAGGTGAGATGGAGCAGAGAAGATACATTGTGAGCAGCGGGAAGAAGTGGACGAGGAAGACTAAAAAGGACGAGGAGTCCTTAGAGTCTGCCGCCATGATATGGCAGGTTTCTGAAGCTCCTGGAGGTGTACCTGTGGCATTGCCGTGAAGATTGGATCAACAGGACGTGCCTGACGTGGAACCTGGCGCAAGATGGATGATCACCGATTGTTCCCTAGCTTTAGAGGAACTGTCAAAATAATGTAAACAAAGATGCTGAAGACGCCAGATGCTGAAGATGCCTGCAGGGATAGGGTGGCTGGTAAAGGGGCGTTCCTGTGCTTCGCCTGGTGGAAGGCTCACCGCACGACTGGTTGGGCTGCACGCACTCAGCTTCAACATAGGGGGCAGCACTAAGGGCATTAACGAGGCTCTCGCTTTTTCCAGTTTCTCAGTTGAAGAGTATACAGGCTGAGGCACTGGAGTGAGTGGCAGGAGAGGGGGGATGGGAGTGGGGGTGGGAGTGGAGTGGAGGGGGCGCCAAATCTCAGCTCCACTAATTATGCCCGCTGAGATTTTGCCTTCAACTATTTGAGAAGTACTCACATTTTATTTTTTTAAAAGTAGACTTCCTTTCCTGATTCCAAAATCAAGAAACCCTGAAAGACTAAAATACTGAAGTGCATCTAAAACCTAAAATTGACGGTATTGAAGATCCACGAGGACTTGGCTCCACCATGCTGTCCAGGGCATCCCAGCATCCAGCATCCCAGCATCCCAGCATGCCAAAGTTAGAAACCACTCACAGGCGGACATATTGACTGACAGGTTGTGTGTGGCCCATGAGCTCCTACTAAATACTAGAAAGATGCTAATTTTCATTGTCTTAGCAAGAGATCAAAAAATATAATAAAACCTTTTCTCTGCACGGCTGTTACAGGGTGGTTGGTGAGTGAGCCAATGGTGTTCATAATTAAAATTTTCATTTTCCTGAACATATTGGAATGGTTAATAAGCTGCTTTGGCAAGAGGAAAGAATGAGAGACATATCTTACAAACTACATATATTCTGCTATTTTAATCTATAAGCGACCCCAAACAATATTTAAAAACATGTTTGTATATCAGAGGAGAGGGTCTGTGTGACTTTAACCTTTCAACTTATAAACATACACATAGAAAATCACACCCACAGGATAACATACACATCTATGTATACATTCAAGAAGCATGACAGATCAAAAGGTGAAAGAGGAATTAGCTTCACAGTAGAGAGATACATCGTAAAGTCTGTTTAGAGCTGTTAATTAGGCAGGGGAGTCTAGCAGGGCTGCACACCAGTTGGTTAAAGCTGTTTTAAATATTCCTTCTGCCAAGCAGCCACCGCTACCCCCAGCTCGGTCCCCTGGTTCCCTTCATAGAAGGCAAGGAAGGCTTTTGGATCCCAGGAATCGTTAGAAAGAAGGTCTTTCAAAATGGATGTCACTGTACTCTATCAGGGAACAAATTAATCCTCTGAGCTCTTACATCTATGTGCAGTCACTCCTAAAGGTTCCAATACACGTCTGAACACTCGCGTGTGCGTGGATGGATATATTTAACAATAACTCAGTCAGAGTCAACTGGACTTATTGAGGGTCTAGCATGTACTAGGTGCCGTTGCCCACTGAACCACATGAAGACAACTAGCCCATAGTCTCTAATCGTAAGGAATCACAGTGATGCAGACAAAATAAGGCCTATACTCTCTCAGGGGATCACGGCGGAGCTGTGGAGGACACAGCACCAGGTTTGTGGGTAACCGAAATCCACACAAAGACTCGGAGTCTGAGCATCCAGTGTGCCCGCCTTTGAGCTAGAGAGATGAGCCCGGTAGCAGTGTGTTAGACAAGTTGGAATTTGGGGTACGGCACATTCATTGGGAGAGTTGGACTTAAGCGACAGATTTGGGGATGCAGAATAGATTGGAAGAGACCTGTGAGAGGGCCTAGGAAGCAGGAAGTAGCTCTTCAACCTCCTAGCTGGATTGACTGCTATAACTGCTAGTCTATGTGTTAGCATTATGTCTAGGTTCTATCCCACTGTTACCTGGCAACAACCAGGTATGCCTGACTCAAAATAAAAGGGGCTGCTTGCCCCCCCCCCCCCCCCCTTTCTTCTCTTGCTCTCTTACCCTCTTTCTTGTTCCTTCTTTCCTCATTACCCTTCCCCCCTCTCTTCACATGCTCATGGCTGGCCTCTACTCTCTCTCTCTCTCTCTCTCTCTCTCTCTCTCTTTCTCTCTCTCTGCCTTTCTCTGTCTCTACTAACCTCTCAACTGTCCTCCCCATGTCCTGAATAAATTATTCTATACTATACTACCCTGGGGTCCCTCAGGGGAAGGGATGCCTCAGAATGGGCCCCCAGAGGCACCCCCTTACCCCACACCTGACTACATATCCACCAAACATATTCCTTCTCTCCTTATTATTTTATAAAACACAACAATAATTGTCTTGCTTTTAGATCAAGTTCTCCCTCTCTCCCTCCCTCCTCCTTTCCTCCTTTCCTCCTTTTCTCCTTTTCTCCTTTTCTCCTTTGACTGGGTTTTCCTATGTAGCCCAGGTGAGCCTCTAATGTATTATCCTCCTATCTCCTCCCTCCAAATGATAAGATTGCAGGCATGCCTTAATTGAATTAAACCATGTGCAACATAGTGCATTGGAATCTGATTTTTTTTCTTGTTGACTCTGGCTAAATCTGTTTATTTCCCCAAGACATAACTGCTACACATCTATTTTGAATATCAAGATTATTTTACATCGATGCTGCACTTACTGGTAATGTCCTGCCTTTTATAGAACCCCTCCTGCCCACACACACACCAACCACAAACCTTAGAACCCAAATTTCCACTGTCTGACTAATAAAAAGGTAACACTTTCATTTGGAGACAGAAACCTAAATGCCGTGGTGAAATGCTTTAACCAGTTTCTCGGGCCCTTAAACGTCTGTTTTTCTGCTTTTTAGATTCATCATTTAAGGTAGATAGAGCTTGGGGAATTCTGAGCTGTTGAAAGCTTAAAAACCACACAAAAATAAATAAGTAAAAAAAAAAAAAAAAAAGAATAACCCCCAAACCACCTGCCTTTGCCGTGAATATTCCTCTTTTCTGAATACAAAAATAGAAAGGGTGTTCTGGTCTAAATAATGCATAGTGTTCTATTCTGTGAGGCAGGTCAGAACTCCGGCAGCTACTTCCTCTCAAATGCCCGTTGGGCTCTGCTTGGTGCGCCGGGCTCTGCTTGGTGTGGAGGTCTCTTCAGGAGTAGCACATTTCCCATTCCACTAGGGCAGCCTCCGTGAGCCTCTGATCCCGACTGTGATTACCAAGCTTTCCGACAGCGCTTGCCCTTTTGCTTTCTGTTGGAAAAAAAAATCGCTTACGCTTGCACTTTCTCCCTCCTTATTTCAGTTGACCAGCGTCTTTACCCTGAAGCTAGAATGTCCAGCAGCAACTTTGCAACCAAGATCAAATCCAGGAGCCAAGATTCACCAGCTCAGACGGCCTCTTGGAGTCCTCGCTTTCCTATTGAAAAATGGAAGTAAGGATACTTACTTCTTGGGAGTTATAAAGACTAAGTATGAATATCTGAAATTATCCCTAGGATGAGCTCTATTTGCCGACGCAGGGCAGATTTATTTCTGAATATGCCAGAGCTGAGGAATAGACACAATCTTATACTGTTGTCAACATAGCCCTACCGTCCAACAAACAGCATCAACACTTTCCAGACAGAGCACATTAGAAGCGCCAAATCTCAGGCTGGGTCCTAAGCCTACTACTGCAGACACTCTGTGGATGGGACACAAGCCCCGCCCACTCTTGGTACGCTTCTCTACCTCGTTCTCTTTGGGGTCACAGCTTCCCGATTCTATTCATATGAAAGCACAATGTGGATCTCTGCCAGTTATAACCAGGAAAAAAAGGTGTACATGTCTGCGCATGTTTTACTGGTATTGTAGTGCTAATCCATATTTCAGAAGCCTCTGGGTCTGGTCATGTCATTTATTATCTTTCCTGGTAGAGATGACGATTTGGGAGCTGGGCTTTAGGAGTAGGTAGGGACCCCTTTCTATGATTTGCTCGCATCTGAGGACTGAAAATGTCCTGAATCTCAGCCTTATAAATATCAACCCTAATGCCCTTCCCTGGAGGTACCTTTGTCTTGGGGTAGGGCTTTTCTATCTTTAGGGGTGACCTGGAGAGGCTGAGCTGTTAGTATGGCCACAGGCTTATGAGTCAGGATTTTCTTGTTTAGAGAAATCTTACCGCCCTCTTTATTTTTGATTGGTTATTTGATAAGGGGCAGGACCTCCTGTACTCCAGGCTGACCTTGGATACTGACCTCTGGCAAGCAACTTCCTTCTGCTACCAGGGCTGGGGATTGGTTAGATACCGCCCTCTTGTGGAAAGTTGGTTTCACTGCCTCCAAATGGGAGCAGAGAGGCCTGCCACCGGCTTAGCACAGAAGTCCTTGGGTTGCTGACAAAATGGCTACAGGCTGCTTCTCCGGTTTTTCTCCTTTCCTTGGACCACTCTTGCCAAGTGATTCTTCATGAACTCCACGCTAATTTGGGGCGACACAAGCATTTTACAAACATTACTTACCTGTAGCTGAGTGAATCAGAGGTGTATAGCATTTGACACAACAGTAGTATTCTGCTAATACACAAGTCTTGCCATTACGTTTTGTTTTTAACTGTTGAACATTATTCAGGTAATATGCTAATTTTAGAAAAACACACAAGTGACACCTGCAACCCTGTCATACACCAAGTAAATAATTTGCTATTTATGTGACATTTTGTGGACCATTTTCCTCAGTATTTCTATTTTGGTACTTTCCCCTATTTTTGCTTGAATCCTGCTCACATATCTTAAGATCAAGGATGCAGACAGAGCTAAGGCACAATGGTGCACATCTTGAATTCTGGCATCTGAGAGTAAGAGGCAAAGGCAGGTGGATCTCTGTGAGTTCAACGCCAGCCTGGTCTACAGAGTGAGTTCCAGTCCAGCCATGGCTACATCGTGAGACCCTGTCTCAAAAGAATAAGAAGGAGGAGGAAGACAATAAGAAGAGGAAAGCTGGACTGGAGAGATGGCTCAGTGGTTAAGAGCACTGACTGCTCTTCCAAAGGTCCCGAGTTCAATTCCTAGCAATCGCGTGGTGGTGGCTCACGGCCATCTACAATGGGATCTGATGTGCCTGAAGACAGCTAGAGTGTACTCATATACATAAAATAAATAACAATATTTTAAAAAGAAGAGGAAAGTGAGGGATGGGGGCTTAAAGGAGGGAAGCAGTGTCAGACTCCCAACACTGCTGACTTATTGGACTTGGTGCCTTGAGGTGTGTAGCAGCTGTCCTTGGTAACATGAGTCATCCCCTTCATAGCTCAGCTAGGTCATTTAAATGCCACCGACCCATACTCTCCCCTCCCTCCATACTTCTTATTTCTCTACCTTTCAGCTACATCTGCTGCTCCAATGCCCTTCCCTTCTGCCTTTAACATCCTTCTTAATTTTCTGCGGAAGAAAAAGAAAGGGAAGAAAAAGAAACCCCAGTGCCTATTATTGTCTGGGCTAAGAATATGTTTTCTTGGTTCTTGGCTAGGAGTCTACAGCTCGGTGATATTTTAGGGTGATATTTTACTTGACGATCAATAAAGCTTGTCCGTTTCAGAATTATTAACCCTGGGTCTGCCATTGAAGTTGAAATATTTTTTTTTCTATTCCTTCGACATCTGAGTCATACCTTTTGTTCATCTGTTCAGCGATCATTCATCACTTAAGCCACATCCACAAAGGCTCTGTTCTTGGCTCGGAGATGGGGATGAGGTCGAGCCTTATATGTAGACAGAAGGGGCTTAAGTGAGGAGAGAAGGGAAAGGAGGATGTGATTAGTTTTAGACTTCTGGTGAGCTTTGAGACAGGGCAGTAAGGCATCAGGGAGGTTGATAGCTCCGTTGACTCTGTAGGGAAAGGCTCTTTGGAATAGCTGCCCTTTTGAATGGGAGCTAAATAATGAGAAGAAACCAGCAGTGTGGCAACCCAAGGAAGAGGTTCCAGGAAACAGGGTTAGCAAGGACACATGTCCCGTGGTGTGACCTCTGCAGGCGCTGCATGGGGACAGCTGAGGTCACAGCAAGAGGAACAGAGGGAGGGTTAGACTTAGAGAGAGAGAGAGGGGCTAGTAAATTCATTTCCTCTGCTTCCCTCTCCCTTCCCTCCTTCCTTTGTGGAGCTGAGGATGGAATTAGGGAAACATTCTACCAAGGCTTCAGTCCTTAACCTAGCTCTGGGTAGAGGAACTCTACTCTTTTAATAAGATCTTAAACAATTTAAAGGTCATTTTGACTGCTGGATTGTAGGGGGACAGAGAAGGTAGCACAGTCAAGAATGAGGGTTTTATTTATTTATTGGATTCTCCTGGAACAGGTGTTATAGACAGCCGAGAGCTGCCATGTGGGTGCTGGGAATTGAACGCAGATCCTCTGGAAGAGCAGCCATCGCTCCAACTGCTGAGCCATCTTGTTTGAGGCAGTCTAGCTATGTAGTCTATGCTGGTTTTGAAATCAGTGGTCCCTACTGTCACAATTTCTTAAGTGTTAGCATGGAAGGAACGCACTAAAGAAGATTTTGTGGCAATGCAGGTAACACAGGGAGGGGAACCCCGTTTCTTAGCTTTGCAGCAGTGCTGGGGCAACGGGACTGAGACAATTTCAGGAAGAGGAACAATTTGATTTTTGACACGCACAGCTCCAGTGGTTTCAGTCCAGGGTCATCTGACCGTGTTACTTTGGGTTTGCGGTGACAGTAATGTACCACGTACATCATGGTGGAACACGTGGTAGGGGAGAAAGCACAGAGGGACAGGAAAAGGTTGGGATCTCACCAGCCCCTTCAGAGTCATAGCTTCCCCATCTCCATCACCCATTCATGTCATCCCAGAGGCCATTTCAACATGACTGGTATTTTTATAAGACAGATAATCAGGACACAGACACACGGGAAGAACACTACGAAATAACAGGCTCTAAGGACTACCAGACAGCGCTGAACAGCACCCAAAGCTAGAGAGACACAAGGTAGCGTTTTCCATCACCCAGTTCAGACAGAGTTTACTGTATCCAGGATCCGTGGACTGCTGGCTTCTAGAACCATGGGGAATGATGACAACCGGTTTGTGTCACTTTGTCAACTCACTTAGCGATGGGGAGAAGAGCCAGAGTGAGCCATTGGCATATATATGATAGCAGGAAACTTGACCCAGGTTCAAGCTGCAGCAGCAGGTTAGAGCATCTAAAAAGACAAAGAAAGGCTGCCTTCTACTCAGGTGGGTCATCCTTCATGTGGATAGCTGCATTCACTCTGTAGCAGTAAAGTCAATAGGATGTTTCTAGACTCGGAGGGCAGCCTAGGAGCTGACACATTGTTTCCTAGGGTCTTGGAACTGAGAGGAACAGTTTTAGCTCACAGGACGTCTATTCATACATCCAGTTATCCATTCACATAAAGGTAAGCAGTGTCCCGGGCTGGCTTTGTTTCTTGTTCCACATGCAGTGCATTCATCTTCAGTCAGGCTTGTCTCTGCAGCCCCAGGTCTGTTGCTATCTCGGACTCACTTATGAACACCAGAGCACAGCATCTCTGTATCCAGCTGTATCCAAGCATTGCTCTGCCTCCCAGGCCTGCAGCCTCCCCTGCTCCCTTCTCAGAGTAGGACCCCTCTTCTGCAAGTATGGGTCTAACTCTCTTGGGGGCCTTATAGACCCCTGAAGGCAGAGTCTGACCAGCTCTTCAGCCTGGAACTCTGATTCTGTTCTCAGTGGCCTTCACTGGTGTGTGTGTGTGTGTGTGTGTGTGTGTGTGTGTGTGTGTACAGAAGCCAGAAGAGGATATCAGGTGTGAAGGGACCGGTATCAGCTCAAGACACCCCAAGACTAAGTTCTCAGGACAAAGGAGATGTATTTGACCCAGAAGGACAGAGGGTAGGAAATAAGAGACAACACCAGGAGATAGAGGATGAGGGGGAAGGGAGAAAGGAGCAAGGGAGAGGGAGAAGGAATATTTGTCCCAAAGGGCTGGCCTCTGGATAGAGAGGGGACAGACATGGCCCAAAGGCAAATGGCAGTTTATAAAGGTGAATTTGGGAGCCCTGTGTTAGGATGAGGTGTTTAACTTTAATTGGGCATGTTAATTAGGTGAGCCAAAGGGGGCTTTTGATTGATAAACTTTAATGCTTTGATAGCTGGACCCTAGTGGTCAGCCTCAGGAGGAGAAAGTGGCCAAATAAGGGAATGGACCTTGGTAGGGCTAGATTCAGGAATGTAATAGAATGTTTTTGAGTGAGGTAGAGGAGATGGGGTGGGGGTAGTGAGAAGGGAAAGGCCTGCCAGAGCCACGTTTGCCAAGCTCAGACTGTCTAGCGCACCTTTAAGTTGTCCTGTTCTTTCACTCACCCTTCCCTCAAAAGACAGTTTCTTACTGAACCTGGAGCTAAGCCGGCAGCCAGCAAGCCCCGCCTGACCCTTGTGTTTCTGGCTGCCTCCACAGTGCTGGGCTATAGGTGAGGCTTTCAGACTTGGGTTCTAGGGATTTGGATCTAGGTTCCCATGTCGGCATAACAAGTGCTCTCGTCAGTGAGCTATCTCCCCAGTCCCAAGTGTGCTTTCTCTGAAGCATAAAGCAAAGCAGAAATAGTGTATCCTGTGGCACTTGAGAAGGTATTGGTTCTTTGTCCCCAGACATATAATCTGAAGACTGATCTTACCTACGACATTGCCCTCTCCTCACGAACCAGGGTAAAAAACTGAGTGTCATGAAATAATGGAAAGGAGTCATTCAATCCCTAACTTTAGGCTTTAAAATAATTATATTTTAAATATAATTTTAAATAATTATATTTTTCCACTCTTCTCTCTCCCCTTCCGTACCTCTCTTTCGGTTATGGATTGGATAATTGTGCCACTCAGAATTCAAATGCTGAAGACATATAACCCCTAAGGTGATATTACTTGGAGGCTTTGAAAAAGTGATTCATGTACATGAACTCCCAGGAAGGGACTCTGAGACAGATTGCTATCCTGACAGGAGAAGGAAGAGAGGCCAGAGTTCCCTCCGCCATCTTGTGCAGGATGGCAGCTGTCTGGGCACAGGGGAAAGAGTCTTGCTGAGGAATTCAACCTTCAGCACTTAGATTCCGTCTCCAAAAAGTCACAAATTGTGGGGTAGAGAATGGAATACTGAGGGAAGGTGTGTTATTGGCATAGGCCACAGCGATATCAAGGACCACTGGGTCCTAGAACCATGGGGATTGGCAAACCTTCCCCTGTTCAGGCTTGGGAAATTGACAAAAGACTTTGGTTCACATGGGGATGTTGAGAGTGTTTGCAAAAACTAGTAACTACAGCTTCCTGTATCAGGGTGACTGAAACCTGAGACTGCCCCCTATCGAGACCTCCATAAAGACCATCTAAGCCATCCTTGTGATGACAGGGTGACTGGTGGTAGGCACCCTCTATCACAGTGAGCACAGCCCACTGGGTCTCAGTTTTTCTGCATGTGTGATCTGTGTCCTATCCTCTTTGTCTGATATATTGTTTATGTCTATTTATCTTTCAGTGTTTTCCAAAGGATTCCCATCCTATCCATCGTTAGTCTCTCACTTGAATACACGGCCGAGAATACATATATATGGAGAATAAGCCTTAGACTCAAGCTCCTTCCTTAGACACCCTACTTTTGACTTTCCAGCAAGCTGCTTGCTCAGATAATCACTGCAATTGCAAAGATGTAAGAATCAACCATTAAATTAACTGCTTTTCATTCCAAGTGTCTGGAAATTTCCAACAGGTGAGCATGAGTCTCATGCCGTCACCATGGCAACAAGAGCAGGCAGGTCTGATGTAGTGTTCTCATCTCTCCCATTTTCTTCTGCCCCTACACTCACACCGTCTGATCCATCACTCAGTGCATCCAAATTTATTCTTCGATGGTGTCTTAGTCAGGGTTTCTATTTCTGCAATGAAGCATCATGACTAAGAAGCAAGTTGGGGAGGAAAGGGTTTATCCAGCTGACACTTCCATACTGCTGTTCCTCACCAAATGAAGTCAGGACAGGAACTCACACAGAGCAGGAACCTGGAGGCAGGAGCTGATGCAGAGGCCATGGAGGGGTGCTGCTTACTAGATTGCTTCCCTTGGCTTGCTCAGCTTGCTTTCTTATAGAACCCAGGACCACCAGCACAGGGATGGCACCACCCACAATGGACTGGGCCCTCCCCCCTTGATCACTAACTGAGAAAATGCCTTCTAGCTGGATCTCATGAAGCCATTTCCTCAACTGAGGCTTCTTTCTCTGTGATGACTCTAGCCTGTGTCAAGTCAACACACAAAACCAGCCAGTACAGATGGTCTCAGGATAAAGACCTAGGAGTTAAGACAATCTTCCCAATGGAGATAGAGACAAAGGGATATATATCAGTAATCCTTCTGTTCCCAAAACAGATACCTGCCATGATATATAAAGACAAAAGATTTGCTTTGCTTCTAGATTTAGGAGTTCCAGCCCCAGGTGGTTGACCCCACTGCCCTTAGGCCTGTGGTGGGTGTGTACACAGAAGTGAAACTACTTACGTTGTAGTCAGCAGCAAAGAAGAGAGAGAGAGAAGAAGCTGAGGGTCCCACAATCTCCTTTAAAGACACACTCCCACTCACCCAAAAATGCTAGGCCTCACCTCTGTTTTGTTTGTAGAGTGATATTTTTATTCAGACAGGATCTCATAAGGGTGGTCTGGAACTCTCTATTGTAGACTACGCTGGCCTCGAACTCTATATAGTGATGGGATTAAAGACACCCCCTCCCACACACAAGTAGGCTTTAAAACCCCTCCTTTCTCTCTTTTTTAGATTTTTTTTTCGTGTGAGTACATTGTTGCTGTCTTCAGACACACCAGAAGATGGCATTGGATCCCATTACAGATGGCTGTGAGCCACCATGTGGTTGCTGGGAAGTGAACTCAGCACCTCTGGAAGAACAGTCAGTGCTCTTAACCACTGAGACGCCTCTCCAGCCCTTCTGCCGACAATGTTAACAGAAATGTCTTCATAGCGGGGCATGGCACCTTTGTGTGATGCATTAAAAAAAAAAAAGAACAAAAGGTAAACTATTAAAATGATACATTGTATTTCCTTTTGTTTTTTCATTTAAAAAATTATTTTTAGCTTGTTTTATGCATGTTTGTGCGTTGTATGCATGCCTGGTCTGTGGAGGCCGGAGGGCGGCATTAGATCGCTTTCAACTGAAGCGATATGTTATGATATGAATGTTATGATATGATATGATATGATATGATATGATATGATATGATATGAATGTTAGCTGCCGTGTGGGTGCTGGGAATTGAACCCAGGTCCTCTGAGAGAGCAATAAGTGTTTTCCATGGTGGAGCCATCTCTCTAGCTCTGGTGGATTTCTTCTAACCTTTCACATTGATGACCTCAGCTAGTCCTAATTAAAATTCTATGAGGCATAGCAACAGAAGGCCACATTGTCACGTGATAGGGAGACTGAGACTCTGGAGATCCTGAAGAACCATTCTGTCTAAGGCTAAAGCCTTGAAACCTGTCTTACAGTAAAGACAAACTAGGTTCATTCCTGTTTATGATTAAACCGGTCTCTCAAGGACTGGGCTACGTTCCACCTGTCACCTTAACTACAAATGGTTCTGTACTGCCTGTTCCAGGCATGGCAAACATGCCTTTGTTTCAGAAGTTGTTACAACCATCATTTGTTTTAAACATCAAATGTTTCATCATTTGAAACAAACCCTACCTTCGTTTCAAAAGATTCACTCCTTCGTCGTGACTACCTGTTGTGATTACCTTGTTCTGACCACCAGTTATATAATCTGCTTCTGGAACCCTTTTCTATTTTTTTCCCATTTGGAAATGCCCTACCCCTGAGCTATAAAAGCCCTGTCTCCTTCACTTCAGCGCTGATCTCTCAAAACCCCACTTTAGGGGAAGGCAGCCTATGCACACGAGTAAAAAAGCTTACTTTAATTAACTGCTTGCTTTAATTAATTCGGCAATGATAATTTGGATTGATGGTTTTTCTCTTCCCATCTTTGGGATTAATGATCCCCAGGCAGATCAGGGTCATTTTATAGGTGCGGGGATAAATCACAGTGGGCAGCGGCTTGCCAGAAGCCAGGCAGGTGTAAATACCTATTCAAGTTAGAATCCATTCTGGCACTAATTATCTGGAGTTAGGACAGAGCTCCCAACTTAAAGATATTGTCCCCAGGAAGTTACTCCGTGTAGGAAATGCAGACGGGATGTCACACTGTGACAAATTGATCACAAATGGGAGTGGAGCGGGTTCCCAGGATCCTCCTCGGTTTTGATAAAGTTGTCAGAATAACTCTCAGAACTCAAGGAAGTTCTGTTCTTACAATGTTCTGAAGGGATACAAATTGGGACCAAGCCAAGGACATCATGCAGAATCTGAAAGCATCCCGTATGGTCCTTTCTCATGGTCCTCAGTCTTCTTTGCATGGTTGCATTCACCAACTAATAAGCTCAACAAGTTTCAGCATCCAGGCTTTTTTTACAGAGCTTTGGTATGCCAGCATAGTTGGTAAACTCAGCCTCTGACTCCCCACCCTCTCTGGGCTCAGTCTCATGGGAGGACTACATACGAACTAGCTACTACCCAGAGCCAGCTCGTTACTATAAATTCAGGTAAGGTCAGGGGCTCCTAGAACTTGGGAAATTGCAAGGGTTTTAGACTCTTTCTCCCAGAAACCTAGAACAAAGACCAGAGAAATCTTCTTATGACAATAGCAGAGCCGTGTAGCTTCTGTGGCTGCAGATTCCAGGCCAACTGCTTTCCTTTATGACAAACTCCATTCTAGGGAAACTGTCTCTCACCTGGATTTCCGACTATGAATTAAAGCAAGAACTCAAGATCTATTCTGACCTCCTGGAGGTCTAGAGAGAGGTTTTCTGTATTTCAAAACCACACCCCGCCCTTCCATGATCAGACACAACCCATGATCCAGTCCGAGCCTCCATCCCCTGTCCTTTCTCCCTCCCCCGACCCCCAGTCCCCACCCCCCCTCCGCCCCCGGGGTGGAGGTAATACAACCACAGCAGGAAGAATGCTGGCAGCTGAAAGTAAAGACCCATCTCTGCCATAGCAGAGAGCAAATCTTGAGGAAAGGGAGGCTCCGGATCGTGAGCCACGTGGGCAAGGCCAGCTCAAGATGTAGAAGTCCGCATTTATCCTTAATCTGCATTTTAAACATCCCCTCCCCCATCCCATCTCCTCCGTAGCTCTGTTCTAAGGCTTGCAAGGTGAAAAGGACGGGTGGATGTGAAGTGATTTCTAAGGAATAAAATTCTCCGACCGTAGTTTGTACAGGAGCCGTGCAGACATTCATTTTAATTATTGATGCGAAACCCTGTCACTAGTGAGAAGGAAAGGGGGTTTCTATTATTGCAGACTTTCTATGCACCGTGATCGATCAGCAGTCGGATTCCACACACCATTTAACCCTCACCATCCCGTGAATTGTGTTCCGGATCCTTCCCTAACCGGGGCTCTGCAAGATTAAAGAATTAAGCCTGTATCTGGTTGCCTCCGGTTGCTGCTAATAGCCAGAAAATGTTGCCATTATGTTTGTTTGCTCTGTGCTTTATTAAATATTGCTTTGTATGATTATGTAATTAAACTGTGATCCTCTGAAACCTGTCATTTCGAAAGCGGGGTCAGCTGAACAAAGCTAATCAAAGAAATGCTTCATTTACTTTAATCCTGCTGGGAGATGTTCGGGTCATTTCTCTGAATGCCCGGGTGACCTTGCTTAGCTTAGTGTAAACATTAGGCTGCTTTCCGTTATTAAGCCTCTGACAATTCAGGCCCGTGATGCAGAGCAAATGCGCTATTAGTGATAAAAGCAGCAATCACATAAAAGTCTCGCTATGGGATTATAAGAGCAGCCGGATTCAAGCTCCGGTTTCCAGTGTACCTCGGTATTACCGACTTAAATTGATACAGGAGCCGGTTTTGGGAGGATGAATTTAGAGACCTAACCTCTGAATTAGCTCTGTACTAGTGCCACCTAGTGGTCATGTTGGGCCCCAGCAAGTCCTTCGTATTTCTAAGGGGTTGGGCTCTGGGGCTCCGCCTTCCTCAGCTACCCAAACTGGTGTTTTGTTTGTTTGTTTGTTTGTTTGTTTGTTTTACAAAGGCACTGGAGTTACTTGTGTGATAGAATGTGAGTGAGGCAGGCGTTTACTTCAAATTGATGCAAAAATTTAAGTACCCCAGATGGTGAATTTCGAGCCTTGGGTCATTTTAGTATAGCCCAAGAATGTCGACTCTCCTGCTTTTTTTTTCCGATCCCTAGCCTCCCTGATTCCTGCAATGCACACAGGCCACCCTTCTTCCACATCTTCCCACGACAGTGTCCTTAGCTGACACCACAGCCCAGGAGGAAAACGAGAAAGTCCAGTCGTTCCCCAGAACACTCCCGTCAATGGATTTTATTTTTCTCTCCGCTACACGCCAGGCAGAGGCTGTTCAGAAATAGTTCCTCAGCACTGCTCCTGAAGCATCTGCGGTGTGCCGTGCCTGACTAAGTGCAGGGAATACTAAGTCGGTTAGCCATACTTCCGAACTCCGAGAGAGACAAAAAAAAAAAAAAGTCTGAGCAAGGAGACAGATTCCTCCTGCTACAATACACACCAAATGGGACTGCCATTAACAGAGGGACAAGGGAGCCAGGTCAGGATCTGAAAGTGGGGTTTGCCCTGGTTTTAACCCTAAATCTGTTACTTGTACAGTTGGAAAAATGATTGGTCATCCCAATCAGGAGTGAAAAAGGGAGAGATCGTCCATCATGGCTTCCGGTGTACCTCGGTATTACTGGACTAGGCTGATAAAGGAGACCGTTCTTTTTTTTTCTTTTTTCTTTTTTTTAAGGAATTGGTCATGGAAATCACCAGGCCCTGCAGACTATTCTTTTTGGACATTACTGAAAGACATGTTCAGAGTGTATCCAAACCAAAGCACCTTCCAACAGTGATGTTCTGGCTCAGGTTAGGAAACTAGAAAAAATATACCAGTTTACATGTATTTGTGTATGTCTGTGGTATGTATGAATGGTACGTGCACATGGGTGTCTGGGTATGCATGCTCATCTGTGTGCATTTGGGGCCAGAACATGACATAAGGGGTCTTCTTCTATAGCTCTTGGCCTTGTTGATTTGAGTCAGGGTCTGTCGCTGAACCTGAAGCTCACTATTTTGCATAGACTGACTGGCCAACCAGCTCTTACAATCCTCCTATCTCTGCTCCCCAATGCTAAGTTTACAAGCATGTGTAGACACACCTTGTTTTTTGTTGTGGGTGCTGGGGCTTTGAACTCAGGTTCTCACGTTTGCAGAGCAAGGGCTCTTACTTACTGGGCCATCTCCCCAGTCTCATAACAGCAATATTAACAGAGATAATTTCCTAGGAGAAAAATGATTGCCGGGGTTTGGTGACAGGGAGAGAGTCTGGGGACCGCTGAAGTCCAGAATTGGTGCTTCCCAGTGTCACGCAGCCCTCTGAGGAGAGTGGGGGTGCTGGGAAGGGGCTGGTAGCTCAGGAGTTTGGAGAGAGCTCTGCAAGATTAGAGCTAAAAGCTTCACATATTGGCAGGCCAGAGTAGTATGTTTGCTCCCTGTGATGATAAAATACCGACCGACAAAGCAATTTAAGGCAGGGAGGGTTTCTTTGGGCTCACTGATGGAGGGTACAATCCATCATGGTGGGGGAGTCCGGGCAAGAGGAGTTTGAGGCACGGTGCATCTGAAGGCTGCAGCTCAGCTCACTCTTTTTCTTTATCTGCAGTCCGAGGCCCTGGCCTACGGAATGGTGCTGCTCACACTTACGGTGGTCTCTCTGTATCAGTTAACCCATCCTGACACTCCCTGATAGACACGCTCAGAGATTTGTCTCCTAGGTGACTCTAATTAATCACACGTGTTTTAATTTTAGTTCAGCAACTGGTGATAGAAGACTTTCTAATATGCAGGAAATTCGAATAAATCTGGGTTTATATAAGCCGAGAGCAGTTACTCTTACTATAAAACAAGAGTAATGTTGTGCACACTCCTTTCCCGAGATTTAAAAAAGTCATATCAGTAGTTTCAGTGAATTCTTATCATCTGGGGACCTATAGAAAAGCGTGTTAATCAAACTTTACCCCTAAGGCTGGGTGGGGGTGTCTGGATCTCCCAATCGTGGTAAGCTATTTTTGTGAGGCTCTGTGAACGAATGAAGAACACTAGCTAACAGCTGTTGTCTTTTGTTGGCACATAAACCGTCCTATGCTCTGTTTTCTGATATTGAACCCGAGTCTCATTTCTCCTTTGTTACCGGGGTACCGGACAAGGGCTGGAAGCCAAGAGGAGGGAGTTAAGAGTCTTC
The DNA here is from genome assembly GCA_030674055.1 of Rhabdomys pumilio. Classification (NCBI taxonomy): domain Eukaryota; kingdom Metazoa; phylum Chordata; class Mammalia; order Rodentia; family Muridae; genus Rhabdomys; species Rhabdomys pumilio. Next base: position 994,769 of record JANHMN010000024.1, on the reverse strand, counting down.
TCATTCTTGTTGCTTGCCACTTCTGTCTGTGTTGATGCGGCAGCAGCTCTTTAAGAAGCAGCAGCAGGTCGTTCTGGCATCTTCCACACACCCTGCGCCAGCCTCCAGGGGCCTCAGCTGCAAGATGCACCTGCTGTGCGCGCACCCTGAAGTCCTCGGGAAGCTGCGGCTCTTCCCTCCGCACAGCCAGCCTCTTACTGTTCAGGCCCTGCTTTCCCTTTTGCTTCTGTATTTTTATGTGAACAACCAGGTAATACCACTCATTACAGATTTTGGAGGGGTTCACCCTTTGAAGGTAGGCAAGCAGTTTAAAAGCTTTCAGTATATTTATTTGTGTCAATATGTGCTCATGCGCTTGTGTGTATGTGCCTTGATGGGAGTGAGGAGATGTTCCTCTCTTTCTTTCTCTTGATTTGCTACCCAGATCCAACAGGTCTCCAGAGAACTTTCCAGTCCTTTCCCTTAAAGGTGTCAGAGGAGGTTAGGACAGGAGTCTATTTGCATCTCACCAGCCACTCTCTTGTGGGCGTGTGAGGCAGAAGATTTGGCCCCTCCCATTTAGGGAGGAAGAGCTCCTGTTTACATCCATCCAGAGCAACCAAAGACAAAGACAAAGACAAAAGCAGGCATTTGGCAAGCCAAACTGATCAAACATGGTCCCTGCCCTAGAGCAGGCTTTATCTAGCAGTTGTAGCAGCCTAAATACTTTTATCGTGCAATCAATCATTGGTTCGTAATGCCATCTGTGAAGGTCTGGGGAGGCTGCTTGAGAGAATAGATAACAGCCAAGTGGCACCCCAGACACACCAGCACATGTTGGGTGGCACAAAGGTGCCTGAGGACATTTGTGTGTGGGACCGTATGGGGGGCTCTACAAAGCCAGGGCAGAGGGCTAGGCATACTGGGTCACTGAAATGGAGCACTTAGGTGATAAACCTTCAGGGGGAGAGAGGGGCCTGCGGTGACATCCTACAGAGACCAAGGGAAGCTGGCATAGATGAGACCCATCTGCAGCATAGACAGCTCACACTAGCAGCTGTGTGAGAGAGTTGGCAAAGATCTGAGGCAGGAGAATGGCTACGAGCTGGTGTAATACTAGCTGGTGGCTCCAAAGATGTGTAAGAGATGTTCTACTGTTTGCTGAGCCAAAGAGTGATTCAAAGCAGGGGGTGCAAATGAACAGAGCTTTTGTGGCCAAGGTTCTTCTTGGAATATCGCAACCAGCAGAGACACTGGGTTCCACCCGAGAAGACTGTGTTTCAAGGGGAGATGAAGCATCCAGGGGGCCATAGGAAGGACCAATGGGCAGGCAGTAAGGCTGTGTGTGTGTGTGTGTTTCACAATTCAGAGTGTATCATATACCAGTGTCTGGGTATCATTCCCTAGGCTACTGGGGACTGGTGCTCATCTGGAGGCTGAAAAAGGACATGATGTGAGGCTGGGGGGTCATGACGACTAATCCGGCAGTTGTGTGTAGGAGGCATCAGAGTAGGGAGGAGGTTGTGTCAGTTGTTTTCTTGTTGCTATGACAAACACCTGCCAAGAAACATCATAAGAAAGGAAGGACTTATTTTGGCTTACGGTTTGAGGGGATACAGTTCTTCAAGGCCTGACAGGAACATGAGACAGGTGTCACACGGCAGATGTAAAACCTCAAGGCCCTCCCACAGTGATTCGATCCCTCCAGTGGGATCTACTTCCTGAAGGTTCTGTGACCTTCTGGAATAACACCACCGACTGGGGACCAAGAAGCCAAACACCTGACCCTTTGTGAAGAAGGCACAGAAGGAGCTCTGCAGCAAAAGTAGAGCATCGGCAAGTGATGCCGAGGGTCGGAACCAACATATTGATTGGCATTAAAAGTGAGTAGGAGCTGGCAGCTGGATGATGGGCAGGGAGCAAGTGACTTTAGAGCACTCAACCCTAAGTGGGATGTCTTTTCCAAGCTCCTCCCCTCAAAGCTCAGTCATCTCGGTGGGAGAGGAGGAAAGATTATAAGACCCAGAGGTGGTGGATGACTCTAAGGAAACAGAGTTTTCCTGAAATAACAGAACCGATGCACAAATGAACTCTTGGACCCGTGGCAGCGCACACAGAACCTGCACAGGTTTAAGTTACATGGGGTCCTGGCACCAGGAACGGGAAATGGGCCCAGGGTTCCGCTGCTCACAAAGAAGCAATTTGCAATTGATGCCTACTGGCAAAGGGAAAACTCGGCTTTCACCAGTGGAGTCTCACTGGGTCTGTCAACACAGCATTAGGGCAGGCCAGGTGCTCAGGAGTAGCTGGCCAACAGAGAACTAAATTAATGCTTTCTTTGTGGATTTTTGTTTCATTTTGCTTTGTTTGGGTCTTTTTTTTTTGTTTGGTCTTTTGCTGGTTTGTTTTGAGTTCTGGTTTTGTTTCTTTCTTTGCTTGTTTTATTTGTTTAGTTACTTATTTGAAAGAGAGAAACAGAACACAGAGTTGGGTGGGTAGGGAGAAAGGAGAAGCTGGCAGAGGAAAAACCATCATTAAAATGCCCTGTATGAAGAAAAAGTCTCAATTAACCAAAAGGAAAGCGGCCGTGGGGCATCACAGTTGGAAGGAAGACTGCTGACATAGAGGCCAATGATGGGGCAGGGTTGGGGAATAGGAGACTAAATTTTATAAGAATTTGTTAATTAAAGTGAGAAGGATGTCAAAATTAAAAAGGCACTAAATAAAAAGGGGCATTTTAGTGTTAGCACTCAGTATCTGGACAATGTGCCCTTTTCCAGTTTGTATCTACACAATGTATCCTGTAACACCCAGGAAATCGGCCTGTGGTTCCAGGCAGGACACTGAAGCCGGTAGGGAAGGGACAAAGGAGTGTGAGGTGGCACACCCTGGGCGGTGAGATGCCCTCAGTGATTCCAACATTACCATAATCATAACCGTACCAGTGTTCCATTTACTTTGCATTTGCATTTGAAAGGGTTCCACGAGGCAAATTTCAATGAGTAATCAATGAAATTAGCCTACAAATTAGCTTCTGGTAGCATGATACATGTAGCACAATATTCTGAAAAGCAATAAGAGACGTGCTAAACCCCACTCCTGGGAATTTATCCTAAGGAAACGCCTAGTCTTAAAAGCCAAGCTGGAAGCCCCGAGAAGTTCATTTTAACATTATTCACATTAACCGGAAACGGTGAGGGCACAAGACACCGAGGAAAGAAAAGTGTCGGTGATGCAATGAGGATTCGATGAACGTATTAAAATTTAAATTATCATTAAATGTCTGGGGAGAAACACAGAGACGTGTTTGATTGGATAAGTGTATGAGAGCGGGGGTGGGTGGGGGTGGGGAGCCGAGTCTGTGTGCTTTGCATGCCTCAGTTAACTGGAAGTGTGGTTAACTGGATGGTTATGTGAGAAAATGCAGGCAGGTGTTGTGGCCAGTCTCAGGCCTCTGGTTAGGATGCTGTACTCGAATCCTGTGATTTGAGGTCGCTGGCCTGTGACCTTGCTTTCAACTTCTTGTACCTTCTGCTTCTCATCTATAATAACATCAGGGGTGCCATTTAAAAATCCATTCATTAAAAGCACCTGCCATGAGGAGTTGTGGATATCCCAGTGAAACAATCTACACAAAGCAAATGCATCCAGAAACATGTTTGACTAATGATAAGCACAGTCATTGGCTATGTGTGTGTGTGTGTGTGTGTGTGTGTATATGTATGTGTGTGTATGTATGTGTGTATGTATGTGTGTGTGTGTATGTATGTATGTGTGTATGTATATGTGTGTGTATGTATGTATGTGTGTATATGTATGTGTGTGTATGTATGTATGTATATGATTGTTTTGACTGCATGTATGTATGTGCATGCATGTATGTAGTGCCTTAGAGACAGAAAGAGGGTGTAAGATCCCCTGGAACTGGAGTTACAGAAGATTGTAAGACACCATGTGGGTGCTAGGACCCTAACCCAGAATCCTCTGCAAAACCATGATCCATCTCTCCAGGCCCCAGTTTCTACTTCATTATACCACAGCTACCTCCATGATATATAAATGCACAAAGAATGTAATTCTCTTTAATGGAATTAAGTAGAGCCAAGCAGAATTACTTGAAACATTGAGACAAAAATGTTAGGTACTGGGTTTACTGTTTTGTGTCTGTGGTTTTGTTTCTGGTTTATTGTATTTTAAACCAAACTTGACATGTCATGGCTGCAGGGGTAAAATAAATACAATGCCAAAAGGAAAGGAAAGGGAAGGAAAGGGAAGGGAAGGGAAGGGAAGGGAAGGGAAGGGAAGGGAAGGGAAGGGAAGGGAAAGTAGGGGAAGGGAGGGGAGGGGAGGGGAGAGGAGAGGAAAGGGAAGGAAAGGAAAGGAAAGGGAAAGGAAAGGAAAGGGAGAGGGAAGGGAGAGGAGAGGAGAGGAGGGGAGGGGAGGG
>JANHMN010000024.1:972039-986392 GCA_030674055.1 Rhabdomys pumilio | reverse complement strand
TCTCTCTCTCTCTCTCTCTCTCTCTCTCTCTCTCTCTCTCTCTCTCTTTCTCTGTCTGTCTCTCTCTGTGTGTTTCCCTCCCCACTCATTGCCTTGAGATAGGATCTGCCCCTTATTCTGAAGCTCACCCTTTTGACTAGGCTGCTGAGCCAGTAAGCTCTTGGGATCTGCTAATCTGCCTCCAAAGCCGGGGTTATAGAAAAGCACAGCCATGCCTGTCTTTTCCCATGGGTGCTGGGGATTTGAACTTGGGTCCTCATGTTTGTACAGCAAATGCTCTTCTCCGCCGTGCCATCTCATACTAAAACTTGTCTGGTTTATTGAGGCGCTTTTAAGCCAGAGCTGTACTAATATCAAGGCCATTCTGTGGCACATAATACCATTACAGTGGCCTAAAATAAATAGAATTTCTAATCACGGAGACTACAAGCAATGTTTTCCAACCGCATGTCTTTCCCAAAGGTACTTAATTCGTAACCATCACAGAAATATCTAATTTAGGTAAGATCATCAATGCTTGGTTTATGTCATGGAAAGAATGATTTCAGGGGACAGCTGTTCATGTAGTCTCCAAGAATCCCACCATGGATCAGTTATTGGGACAAAGAAAAGGATGCTTGTGGAGTGGGTTGTCCCATTATTGGTAATGTTGGGCTTGGTAATGGGACGAGTTACATGTACTTTGCCTATTGGTGCAGTCCAACAGAACATGATGCTGTCTGTGCTGCATTTGTTTAAAAACTGTGTGCTGGGGCTAGCGAGACGGCTCAGCAGATAAAGGCATTTGCTGCCAAACCTGTGGGCCTGCGTCCCTGTCACCTGGAACCCACATGGCAGAAGGAGAGAAGTGAGGACAGCACACAAGTCCTGTGACCTTCCCACGCATGGTGTAGCACCCACTAACAGATGGTATTGAAAAATAATTGTTAAAAGAAAATGTGAAGCAGTTTGGACCTTAAAGCCTTGGTCACTGGCTTGTGAAACAGGCGCCCTCATTTGTAGAAGACCTTTCGTAGATCTATTAAGAGCCATGTCCATTTCCCAGAGAGGGGATGGGGGTGGGGAAGGGGAGTTAGAAAGAGAGAGAAAGAAGGAGAGAGAGCTTTAGTTGGTTAAGTCACAAGAGTGTGTGCTTGATGGAATGCTGGGACTTTGGCCCCTCCTACTCTCTACTCTTTACTTCCTCACAATCTTGAGGTATTTTTGTTTCTCTGCAGTGAAGTTTTATTTCACCCACAGGCCCAAAGCACAGGGTCGGTCACCTTACCGTGAAGCCTCTGAAACTATCATGCCCCAGGGAATCTTTCCTTCTTGGGTAATGAGTCGCAGTGATGGAGAGAACTGGCTTCTACATTGTACATTTCTTGAGTATGGTGACCTTAACAGAGTTCCATAGGCCAGTGCCTTTCGATCTTCAGAGATATTTGTTCAAATATTTGTGGAGAAAAAATGTGTTACTGGAATATTTTCTTCTCTGTGTTAAAAACAAGTATATAGAGTAAAAAAGCATAATTAATCCAATATTTATGCACTGATGGCACTTCTTCGGGCACTAGGGTAACATCAGGGAGCAAACAAACTAGATGCTTGCCTTCATCGGTCCTTATTGTTTGAGAAGGAGAAAAATGTCTTTCTCCCTGTACTGAGTTATGAAAGCTATCCAGCTTCTCCATCTGGACCAAGGCACTTACTATCTATAGTGTCCATCTCACGGTCTTTCTCTGGAATGCCCTCCACTGCAAGGAAATGGCCATCCCACCATTACAAATTCCCCACTTGGGTTCTACCAACGTGCAGTGATATGACCCCTAGATATAACAGATGCCCAGGCTCTCATCCGAAGAGTCATCCTAAATCCAAAGCCCCTCTTAGTTTCCAGTGCAACTGTTTGGCATCTGGCTTGCCCAGATGTCCTCTTCCTTTCCTGAAGGTGTTTCTAAGAACTTCCCCAATTAAACCCCAGTGTTCAGATCTCTCCTTTTCAGAATCTATTTCCTACAGTCCTAGGGTTGGGGCCAGAGGTTCATGCTTTTCTCAAATACATAGTGCCCCAGTGTACAGCACACACACACACACACACACACACACACACACACACACACACTACCCTAAAGTGCTGAGCAATTGAATAATTGAGCTTGACTTGACTGTCACCAGTTTTTTTTATTGTGAGGGTCATTTTTTTTTTTTTTATACCAAGTGACATAGGCACACATTCCAAGTCCTATATGATAAACAGTCATTATTAGCTGAGTATTTCTGCATCCTGCCCAAACTGTTTCTTAAGGGATATCTTGACAACTTAATAGGTACATTCTGGTCAACAGCTTTACAAACATCTTCCTCCTGCTGTGGGGTACAAGGGCTCTCCCAAGTGGCACTTCTGTCCCGAAGACACCAACAAATTGCAGTTTATGGCATTCTGAAGTGTCTGCTCACTTTTCTCTCATCTACTGACACCTGCCTTTGGTGGCCTGGTCTTGCACGGAGGAACTAGATTTTTCTGCACTAGTTAGACAGTGTGTATGAGGTTATAAATATATGATTCAACAGGGACACTTAGAGACCTGATGGCTGTGGTCTCAGTAACTGTGGGCAAATCCCTGGTACAGTCTGGGAACAAGAAACAAGTACCCCAGACAAAACAAAAGCCTGCGTCCCTGTTCAGTTTGTGTTGCTGTGTTAAAACACTGCCCAAAAGCAACCTGGGAAATAAAGTGTTAATTTGCCTTACGTTTTCACAATCCTGATATCACACAGGGAAGACAAATCTGGAACAAATCTGGAACCTGAAGGCACAGACCAGAGCACAGACAATAGAATTACTGGTTTGGAGTCTTTGGTTTATGTTCAGTTATCTTCTTTCTACCTCCCAGGGCCACCTTCCCAGGAGTGCCATCATCCATAGTGGGCTGAGTTCACCCACATCAATCCCCAGTCTAAGAAAATGCCATACAGACTTGTCTACAGGCCAATCTGATGCAGGTATTTCCTCAACTGAGGTCTTTTTTTTTTTTTAATCTTTCTTTTTAAAAAAGATTACACACACACACACACACACACACACACACTGTTGCTGTCTTCAGACACACCAGAAGAGGGCATCAGATCCCATTACAGATGGTTGTGAGCCAGCATGTGGTTGCTGTGAGTTGAACTCAGGACCTCTGGAAGAGGAGTCAGTGCTCTTGACTGCTGAGCCATCTCTCCAGTTCTGAGGGCTCCTCTTCTCAGGTGACTCTAGTTTGTGTCCAGCTGAAATGTGTGTGTGCGGTACACATGTGTGTATCATGTTCACATATGTGTGTAGGTGCATGTACACAGTTCTGTGAGGGCTTGAAGTTAACATCCTGTGTCTTCCTTGACCACATTTAATTTATTGAGGTAGGTTCTCTCACTGAAATTTACTAGCTAGTCTTAGAATTGGGATTACGGGAAGATGCCACTCCTGCCCCGCCTTATGTACGTTCTGGGGATCTGAACTCCAGCCTTCAAGCTGTATAGCAATTGCTCGCTCACTAACCACTTCTCTAGGCCTCTAGTCACTGTTTTGGCCTGATCTCTTAATCCAGCTTCTTCATAGTTTTCACACTAAAAACTTGTTTTGAGATAGACTCTCAAGTATTCTAAGATGGCTTGGAATTCATTTCTTCAACCTGCGGATTGCTGACGTTAGAGATGTGAGTAGCCACACCCGGTACTACCTGGTACATGAATATCAGGCTCAGGGCATCACACATGACAGGCATGTACTCTACCCCAGCCGAGTTACATCTCTAGTTTCAGGCTGAAATTTTTTTGTTGGAGGCTTTGGGTCATATTTTACTTCAGTTATATATATATTTTTTCTTAGTAGGAAAGTTAAAGCCTGCGGCAAGTTCTCAAATAGGAGCTTAAGGAAGAGGAAAAGGCAAGGACACTATCTCTACCCTCCTTCTCCCTCTCCCTCTTTTTAATAAGTGCACAATGCAGGACAGCCTTGACAAGTGGTCACGGATAACGGATCTGCAAAAGCCACCCACCTATTCCCGCGCCGTCTACGGTTTTATAGCTACAAACCAGCCAACTTTATGAGAGCTGGAAAATGGTGAGGGCTGAATTCTGGCCTCTGTCTCTCTCTCTCTCTCCATCTCCATAATGACCATGCCTGGGGCACTGGAGAGACAGATTGGAGCCATTCTTGCAGGAGAGGACACTCTGATCATTCCAAAGTTGTTATGCTCCCTGACAGTTGTGGGTGGAGAGAATGATGGAGCCAAGATATGCTGTCCTTTCAGACTTCCTCGTTAAAGCGCAGCAAGGTGCAGGCAGTGAGTGGCCCTCCAACAGCTCTTTGTGCTGGTGGAGAACTCTGAGATTGATACTCTCCTGTTGATTCCCAATCTTCTGGCTGTGTTCACTTTCAACACTGACCAGGAAATAAAGTTGGCCGGAAGCTGCAAGCCTTTTGATAACCTCAGGAGGACAGCAGCTGTTTAGTTCAGTAGATTTAGAAACAATTGCCCCTGTGGGCAAAAAAAAAAAAATCAGTATGATACCTAACGCTTGTCAGAGGCTGGGATTTTCCCTTAACTGTGCTGTGTTTGATTTCTTGCTTTACTCTTGGGGCCATGCCCTCACCTTAATGCCCATGTGCTGGGCCCCTGGTGTCATCTGAACTGTTAAATGATAGAGTTTTCAACTGTTTTCTCAGGCTCACTTTGTCAAGTTGGGAAGGAAAACGCACAGCCACATGTATTAAGCTGATGCACGTTCTAAATTGTCTTTATTTTGTTGTGATCCTGTTTCTCACGACCTAGAAAAATGTCTGGGCTTCTCCCAGAGTAAACTAAGAGACAGAGAAAGCATCCAAGAAGGAAGCCACAATCTGTTTATAATCTAACACCCGAGTACCACGTGACTCCTATTTGTGACCTGTGAGTCATTAGTTTGTCTGCCATTCCAATGGTGAGACTCTAACAAAGGCATGAAAAGCAAAAGGTGGGGACTGCTGAGGGCCAGTTGAAAAGCAGCTACTTCCGTTACTGTATCTCGGCAAGGAACTCAAGCAGACCCTCTGCTATTTATTCATAAATGAAAAATGCAGAAGAATATTAGACCCATGGAAGTTAAGTAACTTGCCTAGACAACATAGATACACATAAATAATAATGCAATCAGCTAAAATAATTTAAGTACCATTGTAATAGATAATATTATATGTGAATTTCCATAAAGAAAATTTAGGCCACAGAGATTCTTTTTGTTGTTGTGACAGTTTTTGCAGCTTACTGCGTATTTACCTGTGACACTTGCCACAGTCGTTGTTGTAGATCGTTTGTGTCCTAAAATGCATCTGTTGCAACCTAATTCTCTGTAGGGCGCTATGTTGAGGTAGGGGCTTGAGGAATGCTTAGGTCACGACAGTGGAGACTAAGTGAATTTAACTAGTGTTTTTATAAATGAAAGCACCAAGAACCTACTGTGTCATGTGAGGGCATGTGACAAAAAAAATAAATTGTGGACCAAGAACTATGCCCTTAGTAGACATCAGATAAAAGTGGTGCACACCCTTCATCCCAGAAATTCATCCCAGAAATTGGGAGGGAAAGGCAGGAGGATCTCTGTGAGAACAGGGTTGACATTGTGAGGTCCAGGCCAGCCAGGGGCTACTTGGTGAGACCCTGTCTCAAAAAAAAAATTGAAAGGACATTTGATGTGTATTAATTTTCCAAGAAGATGAATATATATCACTCCAAAATATGCTACTTTGATATAAGACTTATTTTTAAGCTGCAGGCAATAAAGAATCAATAAGTACAGGAAAAATTCTCACTTATCCTTTATCTTGGAGCAGAGCATAAATGTCCCCCTTGTAAAGGTGGGATAGGTCTCTGCAATAAATGCATCACTCTCTCCTTGCAGAAAAGAGAATGACACCTTTCTAGAGATAAAGAATCTAGTTGTTTAGATGAGAATGGTCCCTATAGACTCTTAGGTTTGAAAACTTGGGCTTAGTTGGTGGATCTGTTTGGGAAGGATTAGGAGGTGTGGCCATTGGGAGAAGGTGAGTCACTGGAACCAGGCTGCCCAAGTTGTTCTTAGTCATCCACATCGTGCTTGGGAATCAAGATGTAAGTTCTTAGATACTGCCTCAGTGCCGTGCCAGCCTGCCTACTGCCATGCTCCCTGACATGGTGGTCATAGATTATAACACACTGCAACCTTTTCCTTTTCTCCACCAAATTCAACTCTTTCTTCTAGAAGTTGCTTCTGTCATGGCGTCTTACCATAGCAATAGGAAAGAAGCCAAGACAGAGGACCCCATTGAGGTGTGTCTGTGTAACCAGGCCTTGCTAAGGAAGTCTTCATCTTTCCAGCAGAGCCTTGAGCATTCTCCACCTTAACCTCGTGGTCTCGAATGCTGTGGAGGCTCCAGCGTTCAACCGGCTCTTTGAGGTCCATTTCTTCTCTACAAAATGTAAATATTAATGGAAACCGTGCAGTCTTTCTCCCATCAGGCCTGCCTCCCATATCCACTTGTCTATGCTTTCCACATTCCCGAAGCAATCAAAGCAACAACAAAAAGAAGCTAATAAAGAGACCCAGGGCACAGGCAGACTCTCTTAGGCAGTATCTTTTGAACTCTCTGATCACAGAGGTTCCGAGCAGCTCCCATATTTTGATTGGTTTCATGGGTCTGGATATATTTTATGGATGTGAAAAAAAAATCAGGCATGCCCCAGTTCTAGCAGTCCCAGACTAGAATTTACCAGAGACCAATTAACCAGCCGGGTAGCTCTCTTGCAAGGATGGGCTCCCTTTTCTAAAGCATTAATGAGAACAGAAGGTTCTCCTGTATGTCAGTTGTTTATATGTAGCTGCCAAAGCTGAGGGATGATGGACACCTGAGGCTGAGCTAGTATTAAACATTTAATTGGAGATGAAGATGCAAGTTTCCTGCAATGATTGGTTGTCATCGGGCTCCCAATCTTAAGTGTGAAAATACGATTCTATTTACAGATACTGAATCAGCCTGCCTGCCTCCAACCCTCCAACCCTCCAACCCTCTACTCCATCCTCCCGCTGCCAATTCATCTTCCTCCATCTTTCACCCTCTTCCCCTCCAGCTGAAAGGCGCCTCCGTTCAGAAGGGAGAAGCTCCGCCAGGCCCACTTCTCACCACAGCTAATGAGCACGGAGCACGATCCTTTCTTAACTCAACTTACCCCATGCTGTCTGCCAAAAAATGTGTCTGCCTTTTCTCCTTCACCTTGCTCCTCTGGTCTCTGGGTTTCGTGTAGAGGCACAGGGAAGTGAACTTCAACAGAAAGCACTGGGGTTGATTGTTTTTTATGGTTGTTGTATTCAGTTTCCCTGATGAGGTGATTTGTTTGTTTGTTTGTTTGTTTTGTTTTTGTTTTTGTTTTTTTTTTTGTACAAGTTGCATCTATTGTAGGCAAGCATCACACTCTGGATGACCTATCCTTTGTGTGCGTAAGAGTATTTTATCAATTATAAAAAACTAGATTCAGGAACTAGAGAGGTGGCTCAGTGGTTAAGAGCATGTATTACTCGTGCAAAGGACTGGGGCTCAGTTCCCAGCACCCATCATGGGCGGCTAACAAATGCCTGCACCTCCAGCTTCAGGACCATCTGATGTCTCTAGTGTCCATGGACACCTACACACATAATTAAAAACAAATCTCATTTAAAAGTAGATTCACTTGCAAATATTTTTTAAAAATGTTTTTGGATTTAATATATATATATATATATATTTAAATATATATTATATATATTTATATATATTATATATATATTAAATATATATTATATATTTATATATAATATATATATTATATATATATTATATATATATATACATATATCAGTGTGTTGACCACCTGTCTGTATGTGTACTACGTATGTATGCACATGCTCATGTCAAAAGAGGATATCAGAGCCTTCGGGTCTGGAGTTATAAACAGTTGTGAGCCACCACATGGGTGCTGGAAATCTAGCCTAGCTCCTCTGCAAGAGCAATGCGTACTCTTAATGGCAGAGGCAATTCTCCATCCCTATATGTAACTTTTAAAAGACCTTGCCTATTGTATTATCAATGGTTGGTATGCATGGATACTTAACTCACATAAAGAGGGGGCAAAAGACAAGGAAAGGAATGCAACTGGTGACGAAAATCAATGCTCAGTACCTGCTCAGAGTCGCGGGTTTGCGGAGGCTCTCCTGTGTACCTGTGCTTGCCAGTGTTCCCTGGCATCAGCGTCAGATAAAACAGCCCTTCTGCAGCCCTGCATTAATACAGCTTGTCTCTGTGAGACTTCACTTCCAACCGCGGTGGGTGTGTTCGGTGCCTATCATGCTGGGTACTCAAACGTGGATGCTTGCTCTAACCTGATGACTCTTAATTTCAAGCCTTAGATCTTGAGGGACATCAACATCACCTCCCTTGTCATCTCGCTAGAGATGGGAGAGTTACGTTTCTCTCCCTCGATAGGGTGACTCGAGGATCCTTCTCGCTAGTGGGAAGCTTTGCTTCGTGATTGGTTCTTACTGAGAATGATTGATTTTTTTTCTGACTCGATTTTCTATAATCCCTGCTGCTTCCCACTCACTCCCTTCCTAGGTTAGATCTTTAATCCCACAAGCTCAGCATTAAACCCAATATCCTGAGAGCAGCAGGTCAGGGTTTTAAGTTGCTTTAAATGGACTTCTATGGCACAGTCTCCTAAGCACAATGCACAGGGGAAACTCGGAATGATACATAGTAACGTAAGTACTAAACCGATACAATGGTCCGCACTAGGAGAGGGGAGACCAGACCAGTGTGGAGCAATGCCAGCAATGCAAGGAAAAACTCCAAAAGGAGAGGTTTGGTTGCCTATCAAAAAGGGAACACCAGCAAAAGTCTTCAAGGACGTATGCATCATGGCACCATCTGTCACGCTAAAGATGGACGAACACATGTCAACCGCGTGTCTGTTGACTAGTCTGTGGTTCATCTATAGGACTAAATAGCAGCAAGTAACTTAAAAAGGATGAAAATTATATACTTCACTTCGGAATCATTGCCAAGTGAAAATTGTGCTTGAAAACATCAAGTTCCAGATGAATGTGTACCATGGGCAAAGGAGATGAGGGAGATATTTGCATATCTGTATGCCATTACTTATTATTTTTAAAGACAGTGTCTCCTGTAGCCCAGGCTGACCTTACAATCTATGTAGTTGAGAATTGGCATTGAACTCCCGATCTTCTTGTTTTCACCCCCCAAGTGCTAGGATTTAAAGACACCAACAACCACAGTTGGTTTACCTGGTGCTGGAGATTGAACCCAGTTCCGTATTTGAGGCAAGAACTCCATCAGCTGTGCTACATTGCCTGCCTCCTATTTGTTTATGGTTAAAATTTAAAAGTAGCAAGAGGAAAAACCTTGAAACTGGGTAACTTTATGAGGCTGGATGGGAGAGGCCAGAATGGAATCTGATCTTTCCCGAATGTGGCTCTGTTAGTTATCTGTAGCCACTTAACAAGTTTCTCCAAAAGTGTAGCGACCTAGAATGATAACCATACGATTAAGAAGTTCTGACAGCCAGGAGTTAGGAGCAGCTCAGCTGGGCAGCTCTAACTTAGGGTCTCTTTATGAGATTGTGAACAAGTTGTTGGCTAGAATTCTATTCATATAGAGATTCCACTGGGGGCTAGCAAATTCACCTCATGCGTTTTAAATTGCGTTTTAGATTTATTTGTGTTTTTTTATGCATATGAGTGTTCTGCCTACATGTATGTGAACTTAGTGCCCAGAGAGACTGAAAAGGGCATCAGATTCCCCGGAACTGGAGTTATGGATGGCTGTGAGAGAATGTGTGGGTGCTGGGATCTGAACCCACGTCCTCTGCAAGAGTAACAAACAAGCTCTCTGAACTGCAGAGACATCTCTCCAGCAAACCTACTATGGTTTTTTTGGTAGGAGGCTGTGATTCTTACCACATGTTCTTTCTCTACATGAGTTCAATATCATCAATGTCCAGCAGTTGTCTTTTTTCTAGAGCAAGCAGCCAAAGGGTGGAGAGAGTAACAGGGCCTGACAGAATTCCTCTCAGAAGGCTTCCCTTGTTGCTGCACCATAACTTCTTTAGAAGCAAGACACTGAGGCTCAGCCGTGCCTACAGTGAGGCAGCTGCCCCCGCTTTTTAAAGGATATCAAAGAATCCGTGAACACGTTTTAAAGCTCTGTAGAACCCAGTTTCATAGATTTGCAGCTGAAGCCATAGTGCCGTTTAATGTAGTTAGAAAATAAATCGAAATGAAAAGAAAATTGAACCCTTAAAGATCAAATGCCAAGTCAATTAATCTTTTATTTTTTAGATTTTTTAATTATTTAATTTTAATCGTGTGTGTATGGGACGGGGGAGCACAGGCATGTGAGTGCTGGTCCCTGAGCAGGCCTTAGTTATTGGATTTCCAAGGGTTGATCACACAGGTAGTTGACCACCTGATGTGGGTGCTGGGAACCAAACACAAGACCTGTGTGCAAGCACTGTGTGCTCTGTGCTCTTAACCTCCGAGCCATCCCTTTAAGTCCAGAATAAACTAAAGTAAACACACATCCAGTTGATGGTTTAAACACATGGGATCTGTGTCCCCATTACTTTTATTGTAGTAAGAACAGTTGATGTGGGATCTGTATTCTCCATATGTTTTTCATGCACACTCACGAGTGTTGACCGCAGGTGCGGTGCTGTTCTGGAGCTCCCCTGAGTTTATTCATCTTATGGGCTTTGCTGCCAAGTTCATTCACTAACACCTCTGTATTCTTTCTCCCTCAGCCCCAGGAAACTGCCATTCTTTGCTTTAATTGTGTGAATTTGATTATTTTAGGTACTTCATGTAAGTGCAACTGTAGAGTATTTATTATTATTGTTATTATTAATAATAATTATTAATTATTATTATTATTATTACTATTTTCATTATTGTGTTTGGCTTACCTTATTTGGTGCAATGTTCTCAGGGCTAACTGCATTGTTACATACAGCAGGATTGCCTTCTTCATTAAGGCTGACTGGTATTTCATGTGTGTGTGTGTGTGTTTGTGTGTGTTTATGTGTATGTGTTTGTACGCGCGTGTGTGTTTGTGTTGTGTGTACATGAGTGTGTATGTGTATATATATGTGTGTGTGTGTGTTTTATGTGTATGTGTTTGTATGTGTGTGTGTACATGTGTGTGCATGTGTATATACGTGTGTGTGTGTGTGTGTGTGTGTGTGTGTGTGTGTATACAGTATCTTCTTTGTTCACTTAACTGTTGATGGGCCCTGAGTTTTTTTTTTTTTTTAATGTCTCAATTATTGTAAATAGCTCTGTGGTCTAACATAAGAGTGCTGATGTCTCTTCACAATTCTGAGTTTGAGTTTTTCTAGATGAATACCTCAAAGTGGGATTGCTGGGTCAAAGGCCAGTTCTAGTTTTATTCTTCAAAACCATCTCAGCTTTGTTCCTGACTGGTAGAATTATTTGTATTCGTATCAGCATTTGCAAGGTTCTCCTCTCAATATTTGTCTTCTTTTTTCTATAGTGGCCATCCTGACAGGTCAATTACTTTAAGATAGGATAAGTTGGTCAGGCAATGTAGAGATGTCTATCCAGAGGATAAAGATAGTTGTAAAGGCATTTTAATTTTTTGTCAATAATTAAAATATTAGATTTAATATCCTGAAAGTAGTAAACAAAAATATTTCTTTATGTAGTAAATCCTATATACCTACTGTGCTGGTTAGTTTTATATCAGACTGATGCAAGCTAGAATCATTGGAGAGGGGAGATTCTCAACTGAGAAAAAAACCTCTATCATGTTGTAGCTGGGGGGATGGTCGTGCATGCTTTTAATCCCAGCACTTGGGAGGCAGAGGCAGGAGGATCTCTGTGACTTCAAGGCCAGCCTGGTCTATAAGAATAAGTTCTTGGACAGCCAAGGCTGTTACACAGAGAAACCCTGTCTAGGAAAACAAACCAAACCAAAAGATCTCATTGTAGACAAACCTGTAGGGCATTTAAAAAAAAATTAGTGATTGATGCAGGAGGCCCCAGTCCATTGTGCGTGGTGCCATCCCTGGGCTGATGGTCCTGAGATAAGAAAGCAGGCTGAGCAAGCCATAAGGAGCAAGCCAGTAAGCAGCATCCCTCCATGCTCTCTGCATCAGCTCCAGCCTCCAGGTTCCCGTCCTGCTCTGCTCTCACTGTTTTGATGATGAACTGCTATCTGGAACTGTGGTGAAATTAACCCTTTCCTCTATGAGGTGCTTTTGTTCATGGTGTTTTATCACGGCAGCAGTAAGTAATTCTAACTGAGATGCTTACACTTAATTAATACCATAACATATTATTAGGTACACATGTGAGTTTTATTTTGAAACTAATTATATATGTGCACACATATATCTCAAATAAATATTTTAGTTACTATATTAAGAACTTGAATCTTTAAGCCGAAGAAGAGAGCTAAAAATGTAAATTGAGTGAGTCAAGTAGAAAATTCTTTAATCTTAAATCTGATATGGAAAATTAATACAAACGAATAACATGTTTTCTTTTTAAGTAGACATGCTATTTGAGTGTGGTGGTGTGCAGCTGTAATAATCCCAGCACTCAGGAGGCTGAGGCAGGAGTATTGCAAGTTTGAGGACAGCCTAGGGGTAGAGTGTCCTTACCACAAGGGGGAAAAAAATCTAGCTAAGGGTTTCAGGGAGAGTAGTCAAACTACTGGCCCCGCAAGCTTGAGGACCTGTGTTTGGTCCCCAGAATCCAGGTACATAGGGATGGTGGCACGTGTTTGTAATCCCAGTGGGATTTTTTTTTTAGTACAACAGATGAGGTGCTGGGGGGCACCTCTGACCAGCTGTCTTAGCCTAATTGACAACTTGAGGTCAAAGAAGAGACCTTATCAAGGTGGGTGTTACCTGAGGACAACACTCAGGTTGACCTTAGGCCTCCATTGGTACTTTCATACATGTTTACACACACACACACACACACACACACACACACACACACACACACACAAGCACAACACACACATGTTGTTGTATTAGGGTTTCATTGCTATAAAGAGACACCATGACTAAGGCAACTCTTATAAAGGCCAACATTTCATTGGGGCTAGCTTACAGGTGCAGAGGTTCAGTCCAATTATCATCGTGACAGGAAGCATGGCAGCAGGCAGACAAACGTACATTCATACACATATATACTCACACATATGTATGCACACACATGTACACAGACAGACACACACACACACACACACACACACACACACACACAGAGAGAGAGAGAGAGAGAGAGAGAGAGAGAGAGAGAGAGAGTAAATAAAACTAAAGGAGCAGTCATGGCTGGTGCTAAGGAAACCATTCATTATCGTGAGACCCGATGCTCATCCGCTCTTTCTCCTTTGGATTGTATCTTCTTGATGTTGCAATGACTTTGTAACAGCTGCTTGAGGAACGGAAGCCAGAAGTTCTCAGGGTGAATAGTGAGAAGGGAGATGAATGTAACTGGGAAAGGGCAAGGACAAACAGGAATCCCTGAAGATGGACTGGAAGCCGTGATAGCCCTCTCATGCTGGCAGCATGGTGTCCTGCGGAAGCCTTTGGTATGGGTCTCAGCAGAGGCTTAGCCTAAAGGGCAGAGCCGGAGGTGCACACAAGGGAAAAGTGAGTGGCTGGAGGTCAGCTTTTGCCTCAAGTCAGTGAAGTGAGACAATAAATGAGTTTTCTATTGGTGAGCTTTGCTTCCTCCCTTTATATCTTCCATGGACCACCCCTCATCCCCAACCACCACCACCGTGACACAATGGCCTGTCCTGGGTAGAAACGTACAAGAAAAAGGAATGCTGGGTACTACAGTCCAGAGCCACCTGACACAGTGCAAAACTCATGGCTGTGAAATCCACCTAGGATTGTATGCGGAAAGCACCAGGCGAGGTGACCACGGGCCTGAGTGGAATACTGGCTTCACTAGGCACACATGCAAACTGTGGATGAAACCTTGGAAACAGTGTATGCCTTATGCCTCTTCCTGTGACGCAGTCAGGAATAATTAAGGATCCCACAAGTCCCTCCTCTCACAGGGCAGACTTGAGCACGATCGAGCCTCAAGTCCCAACTATGAGTTTATGGGAAATACAGGGGAAGACAAAAAGTTCTGCAGTGCAGCACAGTCAGGTACTCAGCCCGAGCTAACGTCTGACAGATTGCACACAACTCTTCCGCTCAGCTTCTTGAACACGTAAAGCACAACGAAAACAAATTGCAAAGAAAACGGAAGTGTGTGTGTGTGTGTGTGTGTGTGTGTG
>JANHMN010000024.1:951329-971939 GCA_030674055.1 Rhabdomys pumilio | reverse complement strand
GTGTGTGTGTGTGATTCTTGAGTTTTAGGGTTTTTTGGGGGGTGGGGTTTTGAGACAGGGTTTCTCCGTGTAGCCCTGGCTATCCTGGAACTCACTCTGTAGACCAGGCTGACCTTGAACTTAAAAATCTACCTGCCTCTGCCTCCCAAGTGCTGGGATTAAAGGCATGCGCCACCACTGCCCAGAAAGTTTTAAAAACTATTCAAAAGAGGTTGCAACTATCCCAACTGAGATCATTTGATATACCCACCAGCCCGAAATCTAGCTTAGCATCATGGTACCTGGTAGAGTATCAACTGCTTCCCTTCATAATTGTGTGCCTTGGAGCTGTGACTCATCGTGCACTATCATCGAGCAACAATAGGCTCATAGAAAATCTCAGAAGAGGAGGTGGAAAGGTTATAAAAGCCAGTAGATGTTTGCTTCTATGAACGTCTTCTATAGATGATAGAGAAACTGTACCCATGGATTCTCAACAATAAGTTCGATCGAACAAACCCAGCATGATGAGAACATTACTAATTACTAATTACTAATTACTAATTACTAATTACTAATGCGGACCGGGGACATACCACATGGTTCCACCCCTACATCAAGAGCTATAGGTGGGCAGTGCCTTCAGAGAGACGAAGAACTAGCTTCACAGAGGTTGATCAATCCCAAGAGGTCAGCCCTGGACACACGTACACGTCAGCAAACCGAAGAGGATTCCGTCGGTTATGTTTGCATGTATGCGTATGTATTCATTCAGATAGACTTATACCTTATATATACACGATAAAAATAATAATCAAGGAAGAGTTCATGAATTTGAGAGGGGGATGTGGGAGGAGTTGGAAGGGGAGAGGTAGGGGACAGAAGTGATGTGGGTGGAGAGAATATGAGGATCTCGGAAAAAATAAAATTATCAAGTCGAATAAAGAGATAATAAGCTTACTACAAGTCCCAGTAGAGATCAGAATAGAAACCCAATAGGGTTTCTACTGGTGTATGGCTGCTTTGCCATCAGAGAGCCAAAACATTGTTGATTTGTTTTGACCTGACAATCACATGTGTATACACATATAACACACAAAGACCATTGGGAAAGTTATTGTAGAGGTTGGAAATACAGTCAGCCACACAAAACCTTGCACCTCCATGACAGCACTTATAAGTTTGCCCTCCTGGTGGTTGTTGGGAAGCTCAGACATGGAGCTGCAGATGGGGAAAGCGATGTCAGAGACATGGAATGGTTTGTCACAGCCACTATGTGGCTGAACTGGCATTGGAATCCACATGTGACTTCAAGAGTCCACAGAGGACCTTACTGATTTTTCTGGCCAGAGGCCAGGATCTATGAAAGAAGACAATGTTAGGAAGAAGTTTGAATATCAAAAACAAGTTTAAATTAGTGTCAAGAGTTAAGTCAGCTTTCTAGCTATACAGTTATTTCTCCTTTACACAACCATGGAAAATAGCTTGTTTTTCTCTTAGCCAATTTAAAAATGCTCAATTTCTCTGCTTTTAAAAATAAAAAATGAAGCTGGATGGTAATGGTACATGCCTTTGATCCCCGCACTTGGGAAGCAGAGACAGAGAGATCTCTGTGAGTTCGAGGCTAGACTGGTATACATAGTAAGTTCCAGGACAGCCAGGGCTACATAGTGAGAACACTGGCTTTAAAAAAAAAACCTAACTAACTAACTAACTAACTAACTAACTAATTAACTAAGTAACTAACTAATGAGATTAGCAAATTATAGCTAAAAAAATTGCATCAATATGGAGTCGGACAGATGACTCATCTGTCAAGAGCGCTGGTTAGTCTTCTAGAAGGCCCAGATTCAATTCCCAGCACTCACATGGCAGCTTACAATCGTTTGTAACTCCAGTCCCCAGGTACCAAAGTCTCTGTGGGCACCAGGTGTGACTGTGATGCACAGACACAGAGGCAGGCGAAGAAAACATGCACGGTAAATAAAAATGAACTAACGTTTCTTAAAAAATCATCCACACAAAGTGCCATTTCAATTATGTGTTTTAGCCAAGGAAGACATAGGCATGAGGAGCGGGAATGGGATGAACGGAATTGGAGAAATGAAGACAGGGAGAGAGGCATAAAGAAGAATATTAGCAGAGGCATAAAAACACACTCTGAGAAGAAGATTAGCGATTATACACTGTCCTCTTTTCGTGATTGCTATTCATTTGTGCCCCAGGCTTCCAAATGAATTTTTGCCTATTATTTCTGTCCTTTGAAAAATCTGCACAACTGATTGAGCTCTTCTTCACAGGCGTCAGCTACCTAGGGTGAAGGAAGAAAGCACGCAGGGGGACCTGCCAAATGGTAGAGGGTAGGCAGAGCTTTAAATGAGAGCACAGGCGAGCTAAGGCCATCTTCTGCTTGATATACTGCTAGCCTCGGGCTAATCTCCATAGGAGCACATTGCCCCAGGGGGCAGCTTATCTACTGGGGAAAAGCACAGAGGACGTGATTCTCAGACCTCTGAGCAGGTGGCCTGGCCCGAAGAGCTCTCACTTGGGTTTAGCAGAGAATCCTAGGCTTCTGAATGCCAGGGGGATGTTTCAGAAGGAAAATGGCCATTCCGTTTCTTCACTCATTTTCAGTCTTGATTTCTGTATTTCAAAGTGTCTGCACTTTATGAAAGATAACTTGAACACACACATATGATAGCACCACTCATACTTTAAATAGTGGAAAAATAAGTCCCCAGACTGGGACGCTCTGCTTTAAACTATGTGTAATCTAGGGGCTGGAGAGACATCTCAGTGGTTAAGAGCACTTGCTGCTCTGGCAGAGGACCAGAGTTTGGTCCCCAATACCTACATGGTGGATCATAGCCATTTGTAACTCTAGTTTCAGGGGATCTGACACCCTCTTCTGACTTCCTTGGGCACCTGGCACGTAAGTGATACACTGGTATATATGCAGGCAAACACCCACAAAGGGAAAATCGAATAATAAATGTGAAAAACATTGTAACTAATGATACTTTTTATGAATTTATATATTAGAGGTAGCAATAAACCTAGGTAATTGAGACCCTAAAGCAATAATTTATTGTTTATAATCTAGTTGTCAACTTAGCAAAGATCTTTATTTGATGCTTTATTCCGTCTTTTGAATATAATTTTTAAGTTAACATATGGGGGGCGGGGCAGAGAGATAGCTCAGTGGGTAAGGGCACTTGCTGCAAGCTTAACGACCCGATTTCGATTCCTGGAACCCATATGGTGGAAGAAGAGAACAGATCCCTGAAACCTGTCCTCTGACCTCCACATGTACGCCCTGGCATATTCCTCTTCCTCTCCTGTACAATAAATGAACATAAAGTTGAAACATCTCTTCTGTATTAGCATCAGGCACAGACAATAAATGGCTAACCAAAACACCAAAGCAAAGCAGCCACCAGACATTCTGGAAGTTATTCCCAGGTAAGACACTTCTTCCTTTCTCTGTTTTGAATCACAAAAACTTCGACAGGATGAAACCAGAAAAACATTTTATTTTATTTTATTTTATTTAAAAAAATACCTTGACGCTTTAATGTCTTATTACCTCGCTTAGGGCAGAGAAAAGATAAGGCAAAATTCCATACACATTGCATGCTGGACAGACTGGCTGACAGATGGATGGATGGACACTAATCTGTAGCAGTGATCAAATACTTCACGAGGTCCTCTTGGATCAAGAATAGAGGAAGGAAGGACTCTCTTAATGTCTGGTGAACTTAATGCCCAGTGAGACGGAAAGCGAAGCAATCATGTGGTTAGTTAAGGGTCTTGAAATCAGAAAGTGATGACGTTGAACCTTTTTAATACTGCAAATGTATTGACCCGAAAAGACCAGAACTTTCCATGCAACTAACAGGCATTGATTTAATTTGTAATGATTCCTAGGAAGAATGCTAGCTAGCCTCTTGGGCAAAGATGAATGAGAAAGGAGAGGCGAAGACGTGAACGGGTTGGAAGGCTCCCTCTCAGTGTCAGGCAAAGGTTAAGAAAGGATGGAAGGAATTACAGAAAGCTGACAGAGTTGAAAGTAGACTCTCAGAGGAGAACACAGGACACCTTTGGCATTGGGCAGTGGTTGGGAAAAGGCCCTTGTTCTAGTTTATCAATTTAAGAATCCACACAGAGCATATGAGATGGACTTATGAAGCTGCCTAGAGAGACCTGCGAACGCAATCCCGGGAGTGGACTACTCTAATAAAGGAGACCAGAAGACATTGGGATTTAAGTCAAAGCCTGGCTACCTCAATGCAGGGACCCACAGAATGAAAAGGCACGCAAACCTACGCCCCATCTCTGACTCAGGTAGAAGAAGCCACAAACTCTTCATGTGAGCTGTCCCTGCACGTGATCGGATCCATCACTGATGTGTTTCCTGTCCTAAGAATGAGAACACCTGGCTCAAACACCGTAACGTGCTCCAATCCCATCATGCACTGCACTTGCTCAGACTTTACCTCACCAAGTGGTCCAACGTCTTTCTTCCTACGGCTTTTCATAAGGAAAGAGAAGGTGCTGCTTCACAAATATAAGATTGACAAACATTTAGGATTAGAGTATTTGGCTATAAAATTACAAATCATATTCTGATTAATTATTATTATTATTTTTAAAGAACCTGATGGCTGGGCGGTGGTGGCGCACGCCTTTAATCCCAGCACTTGGGAGGCAGAGGCAGGTGGATTTCTGAGTTCGAGGCCAGCCTGATCTACAGAGTGAGTTCCAGGACAGCCAGGGCTACGCAGAGAGGGAGCCGATCGACTCCAGTTCCTGGAACTATAAGGCTCAAGACAAGACATGGAATTTTCCAAATTAGTCAGGAGCCTGCTCATAGGTTGTGGGATCAGGGGTGGTAGGCCACACCGTTTCTGCTGTCACTGCTCAGCAGGACAGACAGACTCTGGACTTCTCGGCTGCTTAGCATCATGCCAGGAGCTCCAGATGTCTATGGTGGCTTCCCATGGAGGAGGCCTGGCTGCTGGGTGTGCAGACAGAACTATAATTCCAGAAATGGCAGGCGTTGCTGAAGGCAGGCACAGAAGATTCTGGGATAGCCAAGGTCACCAACTTTGGATGACACCATGTACAGAGTGGAGAGAACATTCTCTTGAGCCTGACCCCACGGCACAAAGAACGCTGTTCCCAATGAACAGCCGGTAGTTCTTGAGCAAACTTGAAGATTCATGCACTGGAGCAAAACTGCGTCCCCGAGACACTGCAGACATTGGGACTGAGGGTGAAAGTCAATTGACACTGAGGTGCTTGAGTCTCATGCTCTTCCACAGACACTCACAGGATACATAGACTCAGTCACAGTTACTCTCACAATTCACAGAAGCTCCTGTGACTGGGGCAAGACTTGATGTTGACTGCAATGTCGTCTCGCCTTCTCATAACTTCCCACTCTCCACAGGCACTTCCACCCCAGCTTAGAAGTGACTGGACACTACAACCAAGCAGACCTTTCAGATCCATTTGTGCCTCTCCGTCTGGAATGGTTGCAACCAGGTTTCGAATCTCAGTCCCGCTCGAGGCACGCTGAATAGAGTAGCAATGGCCAGCAAAGTCCTTCTGAGGAGTGACTTGGCAGCCAGATGCACTTGGGTAAGGAACATAAGGAATGTGCTGATCCAGAAGGGGAGGTGGGTAAAAATTGGGAATTGGGTTAGCAATCCACAAGATACCACCTGCATCAGAGAAGATGACAACAGTACACCATTGCACTGGCTGCTGGGAGGGAAAGGCAGAGGAGGTGCTGGGAGGAGGTGCTGTTCTCTCTCTTCCTACCTTCCAATTACCAGGCTTTGGAGAAATGCAAAATTTTTGTTAGAGCATTCAATTAATGTCTGCAAACATTGAACTCAAGACACATGCTGGTTAGCGTTTTTGTCACCTTGGCCCCAAGTTAGGGCCATCGAGGAAAAGGAAGTGCTGATTTAGAAATTGCTTCTGGCTGGGCAGTGGTGGTGCATGCCTTTAATCCCAGTGCTTGGGAGGCAGAGGCAGCTGGATTTCTGAGTTTGAGGCCAGCCTGGTCTACAGGGTGAGTTCCAGGACAGTCAGGACTACATCGGAAAACCCTGTCTCAAAAAACTAAAAAGAAAAAGAAAGAAAGAGAAAGAAAGAAAGAAAGAAAGAAAGACATTGCTTCTGTCAGATTGCTTATAGACATTTGTGGGGACATTTTCTTGATTGATGTTCGACATGGAAGGGCCCAGTCTGCCATGAGTAGTGCTGGTCCTGAGGTACTTAAGGAAGCAAATTTACGGAGCCAATAATCAGTATTCTTCCTCTAAACCCATGGATGAATTATCCCATGGTGGGGTCATAATTTGATGGCATTGTTGGGAGGTGGTGGAAACTTTAGGAGGGAGGTCTCCTTGGAGGAAATAGGTTTCTGGACCCTTCTTCTCTTCCTCTTTGCCTCCTTCCTGTCCACCGTGGAATGAGCCATTTTGCTTTACCACACATTTCCTTCTAGTTTGTTCCGCAACACCCCAGGGCCCAAAGCAAAGAAGTCAAGAGACCCTGGATGGAGACCTCTGAAAACAGGAGTCGAAATAAACCTTTTCTCCTTGAAGTCGATTCATCCAAGTGCTTTGTTACACTCACAGAAAACAGACTAAGATTAATACAGCTGTCCTCAAGAAGTTGCTGGCAGTCTTACGTCATTTGGACTTGGATCTGGGGAGGGTTTCTTGTCTGTTAATTTGCCCATCTCAAGGACAACCTAGCCTAGAGAAGTGGAAAAGGGATGTCATGCAAAGATCTGATGTAGTTGTTTCCCAGGTGTGTGTTCCTGGGCCCGCTTGCTTCCAGTCTAAAATAAGAAAGGTCTTGTCCTTATTTCTCAGACGTGTGTGAAGCAAGCCATTGTATATCCCATGTACACTCGTGTGTAGACTCATGTGTGTGCACCCATGTGCCTGTGGGGTTGTGTCTATTCTAATCTCTTTTGTATCATTATGTAAATGTTTATTATTAATTCTTGACTCGAATGGATCAATGGTGGAATTGTATCCACCAGGTCTGTGATTCACGAGCTTCAGCGAACATTAGGATTATCTGAATTGCTAGTGGAGACGCAGCAGCCAGGCCAGCAGATGGCGCCATCACTGAGCCTAGGCCTCCCCTGGGAGCCTAGGGAAATGGGTCAGCTTGGGGTTCTGCCAACAGAAACATTGATTTTCCCAAGCAGAACCTGATCTGAGCATCGAGGAAAAGAGCGGAGCGAAGTAGCAGCTGGTACTGGGCAGCAATCAGAACCCTTCACCACGCGCGCGTGTCTTTGCACTGCGGGAGTCCTCCGAGGGGATCATACCCCGCTTTCCGGAAGGGAGAGCTGTACCCTCCCAGCAGAAGCAAAAATACATTGGTCACAGCAGAGTGTCAGTCTTACCCTTTGGAAAACATTCCCGAATTTTCCTTTTCAGTGATTCCATTTGAGGACTGAGCCCAAGTAAAAGAATCGTTCTTAAAGTTTAATAAAAACGTGACAGCTGGCGACAAAGCCACCTTCTTCAGTCTTAGCATGCTGCCTCTACATACCTTCTCTGGGTCGCCCTCCCCCCTCTTCACTAATCAGTATTTTCCTGAGTGAAAAGGACCAAAACACCTGCCCTGAGATTTGAACTTGAGGCTCCCCAAAGATTCTGCACGCTGGAAAGAGCTGCCAGATTTAAGTATAAAAGCTCAGGTGGGAAGAGCCTTTCATGGCAGCAGCTGGAGCCAGGAGATGCTAAGAAAGAGGAAGGGGGAAGTGTCACTTAGGTTTTGCAGAACCTTCTGTTGTCTACACTGTCCTGGACACTGGTCAGCAGCCCCAGGTGGCTGCTGAGAACTAAAATGAGATAGGATTTTTTTTTGGTTTTTCAAGACAGGGTTTCTCTGTGTAGCCCTGGCTGTCCTGGAACTCACTCTGTAGACCAGGCTGGCCTCGAACTCAGAAATCCGCCTGCCTCTGCCTCCCAAGTGCTGGGATTAAAGGCGTGAGCCACCGCCGCCCAGCTGAGATAGGGATTTTTTAAAGGAGTGAATTTTAAACTTTAGTTTTGAGTGCCGGCACATGTGCGTGTGTGCATCTGTGTGTGTGTGTGTGTGTGTGTGTGTGTTCAGGTGTAGATGTGTGAGCAGGTGTAGATGTAGACCAGAAGTCAACCTTGGGTGTCATTCTTGGCTATCCTGTCCTCCTCATCATCCCCCTCACCCATGTTTTTTCTTTGAGACAGAATTCCTTACAATCCTGGAGCTCACTGAATATTCTAGGCTGGCTAGGTGGCCAGTGAACTCCAGGGATCTTGTCTCTGCCTCCTCCATCATGGGATTTTTAAAGCCACATCCAGCTTTTTAAAAATCTGGGTTCCAGGCTCATTATCAGGTCTTTATGCTCATAATAGAACCCTTTTCCTAAAGAGCTATCTCCCCAGCCTGGCCCTCTCTCGAAGGTATATTAGAGAATTTGTGAATACATTCGAAAGCTCCACAGAATCCACTTTCATTTATTGAGTTTGGAACCATAATGTAATTATAAAAATAAATTAAAATTAAAACGAAAACGCAATCTTAAACACTTTACCGACCAAACTATCTCCCAGATCTCTAAAACTTTGATTTTAATTAGTTCATTGAGGTATTTGCTAGCACAGTGTGTCTGTCAGTAGAGTACTCTGGTGGTTGTTTCGGCCTGTGAAGGGCCTGGTTCTTGGGGTGTATTAGGGAGGGAGCACAGAGCACTTAGGTTGTTCTGCATAATAGTGTCTGGGAGCTTTAGGGGATGGGTATTCTAATTAGGAAAGAGAAGGAGAGGCTGAGGAAGAGAGAGTCTAGAGATACTGAAAAGGGAAAATGTCTTAGGCTTTTACTGATATAAAGAGACACTACACCACAGCAACTGTTATAAAAGAAAGCTTTTAATTGGGGAGGCTTACAGTTCAGAGATTTAGTCCATTATTGTCATGGTGGGAAACACGGCAGCAGGCAGGCAGACATGGTTCCGGGAGACATATCTGAGAGTTCTACATCTGGATCAGTAGGCAGTAGGAAAAGAGAGTGAGCTACTGGGCCTGGCTACGTCTGAAACCTCCAAGCCCACCTCCCCCCATGACACACTTCCTCTAACAAGGCCACACCCACTCTAACAAGGCCACACCCCCCACTAATGCCACTTCCTGTGAGCCCTTCGGGAGCCATTTTCATTCAAACCATCACAGAGGAGACTAAGAAAGGCTGAAGAGCACTCAGTGAAACCCTTTTGGTGGCAGAAAAGGCTCGAGGGAATTTATAGAGGGCACTAGAAGGGTACAAGTGATCCGATCAAGGACTTGAGAAAAGGGGCGGGCTCAAATTAGGAAGGAGAGGGAGATAAATGCGGAAGAAGAGGGTGAATAAGAGTAAGGATGTCTGAGAAAATCATAAGGAGTCATAATATTGACTGTTCACCAAAAACCTCCCTAACAACACACACAAGCCTGTGCATAAATATACATAGGTGATTTAAAGGAAATGTTCTCCTTTGGGCTGACAATGAACCCCTGAGAACCAAAGACTCCAGCACTAGGAGTGGGAAGCTCTCTCCTGAGCTTTTGGATGGCGTTGTCCACGAGACTCAAAACATACAAACCATTGTCATCTCCCTTGGTTGTGTCCCAAGAGGGGAAAGGTAAATCTCTATTTCTGAAGACACCATGCAGACCTCAGACTGGGGACAAGGAGAGAGCTGGCTGTGAAGCTGTCTGAAGCAACTGTCAGAAGCTCCATCTGTAAGGTTTCACCAACATGACTGCCCAAATATGAGTTGAACCAGGGCGCCAATAACGGACACACCAAGTCGACAGAGAAAAGCCCATGAGGCTTCAGTCTACGAAAAGATCTACAGGCAACTGATGAAAGCTGAGAGCAGGAGAAACAGTCTTCCCCATGGAGGAGGAACACATCAATTGGTTATCCAATGGCATCAAATGGTCAGCCCTGAAAACATATGTAAAATAACATTATACAGACCGAGCAGGTCATATTTAGGAGCATATATGCATATGTATACATATATGCATGCATGTAATAACGATCAATGAAAAAAGAGGCCATGGATTTAAAAGAGAGTAAGGTGGAGCATATGAGAGTGTTTGGAGGAAGCCAAAGAAAGGGAGGAATGATGTAATTATAATTATAATAGATCATATTAATATATGTTAATTATATTATGCTTTCAATAATAATTTTAAAAGTCACATTTGTTTAATGTGTTTGTGTGAGCACACACGTGCATGGCATAGTGGACATGTGGAGGTCAGAGGGCATCCTGTGGGGTCAGTTCTCTCCTGCCACATGGGTACAGAACTCTGAATGTCAGGCTTGGCAGCAAGCACCAACTGAGCAATATTTCTGGCCCTTAAGGGGGCTTTTTGAACTGGAATGCCCAAAATTCAATCTGAAGTTGTGTCAGCATCTCTTCTTTCTGTTACTCCATCTCATCACAAGTGTCTGCTCAACACAGAACCTGGAGGTGGCAGCCATTGAAGAAAGAAGACAAGACTGGGGCTACCCAGCAGTTAGGTGTGCATGTGTATGTGCTCATGTGTGTGTATGCATGCATGCATGTATGTGCATGCATGTGTGGATTGTGTGTGTGCATGTATGTGCATGTATGTGTGTGTATGTGTGGTATGTGTGTGCATGCATGTGTGTGTGCATGCATGTGTGTTTGTATATGTGTGAGGTGTGTGTATGTGTCTGTTAGGTAAGGTGACAGCATCTTCTGCAGCAGTGGTTCTCAGCCTTCTTCATGCTGCAACCCATTAGTACAGTTCCTCCGGTTGTAGTGACCCTCAACCATAAAATTATTCCCTTGAAACTTCATGACTATAATTCTGTTAATGTTATGAATCATAATGTAAATATCTGATATCTGATATGGGACCCTGTGAAAGGGTGGTTTAAGCCCTCAAAGGGGTCTTGATCCATGAGTGGAGAGCGGCTGCTTTAGAAGGAAATGGAAGCAAGAATTAAAACCAGGACAGGCAGATACCCCAGCGGAGGGGCCCTGCGGTGGAGCTGGCAGGACGATCCTTACAATGCAAGGAGCGTGCGGACTCAGAATCAATTTTAAATAAATCTTGAAGGCAGATCAACTCTAGTCACGGGAGGCCTTGCACATCCAGGCTACTTGTTCAGAGTATTTTTCTAACCTCTGTTTCCTGAACCCCAAATAATGATACAGACAGGCTTTGTGGAGAGATTGAACAGCAGATATCAGGTATGGATGAGGAAGGAGCTAGAGGGTTCCAGCAATGACTACTCAGTCAGGTAGGAAGGAGGATGTTGGTGTTTGATGAAACTATACAGTGTTATGTTATTTCTTTCTGAGCCTTTGTCTCTCTCTGTGATGTCTGGAAACAAGGACCCTTTGTCCACCTGCTCCCAATTTCTCTCCTGTGTGTGTGTGTGTGTGTGTGTGTGTGTGTGTGTGTGCGTATACACAAGCACAGGGAGGTACAGCTCACGTGACAGACATGATTTGTGTTAAAAACAGAGCCCCACAGTCATTATCTATCATGCAGTCTTAGAAGACGGCTCCCGACTGTCATAAATGTAGAATAAACATCCTTCTGCAATTGATTCCGCACCAAATGCTCAAATGAGGTAATGTCAGCTACCCCTTTCCTGCCTGGAAACTGGCAGTAAATCAAAAATGACTACTCAGAAGCCACCTGTGCCTCAGCCACCTGAGCTGCCTGTGTGACCTGGAAGGCTGAGGATGAAAAAAAAAAAAAAAAAAAAAGGAATAGAGACTGTAGGTTTGTGACAACAGAGATGCCTGTGTCTACCTGGTCCCTCTGTCCTATCTAAACAAGTCCAGCTCTCCAGCTGCAACGTGATGATGTACTCGATCTTGCCTGTGCCCACACCATCTCCCAACTGCATCTTCCTGCTTCCCCCACCTTTAAACCCTATTCTATATTAATCTCCTCACCTCCTGCCCCCCCCCTCCATGTGATCATCCAAGCTTCTATCAGAGCGGTTGCTGGGGCAACTCCCAGTCGAGGTGGAGCGAGCAGGTTATCTCTGGTGTGATCTGAAAGTAGCTCATCCTATCCAGAAAGCTCCTATTAAAATAATTACATTACCTTGGGGGAACTGGAGATGAGGGAGAGAAGAGAATGGAAAATTCAGTCTGAAAACTGGCGAGAAATATTCTGTTGGTTAGCTAAAGCAAATGCTGCTAGTCTGGGAAGGGGAAGCTGCAGATCCTGGGGAGATGTGGTGGAGGACTGGGGTGATAAAAGCACTGAGGAGCTGAAGGAGATGGGCAGGGGGAGGGAGAGCTGAGAGGGAACCAGAAAAGCAAAAAGGATGACAAGGTTGGGGAGTCAATCTTGGCCAGGCAAGCCATGCAGCTTCTCTGTGTGTGAGAGAGAAAAGAGCAGATCCCGAACTTGGAAAATAGGGTCATTTTGATTAATTAGTTTGATTAATGTATTTACTTTGTTTTATTTGTTTATTTTTGAGACAGGACCTCACATGTAGTCTGAGCTGATCTCAAACTTGCTATGTAACTCAGACTGACTGCAAACTCCTCATCTTCCCTCCTGGCCAAAGGGACTACAGGCATGTGACATTAGGCTCAGTTTTCTTCTTCCTCCTCCTCCCCCTCCTCCTCTTCTTCCTCCTCCTCCTCTTCTTCTTCTTTCCATTCCCCTCCCTCTTCCTCTTCCTCCTCCTCTTCCTTCCTCTTCCCCTCCCTCTTCCTCTGCCTTCCTCTTCCCCTCCCTCCTCCTCCTCCTTTTCTCTTCCTCCTTTTCCTCCTTTTTTTCCTCCTCCTCCTCTTCCTCTTCCTCCTCCTCCTCCTCCTCCTCCTCCTCTTCTTCTTCTTCTTCTTCTTCTTCTTCTTCTCTCTCTCTCTCTCTCTCTCTCTCTCTCTCTCTCTCTCTCTCCCCCTCTCTCTGTACATGGGCATGTATGCATGAGGGTGCATTTGCACATGTGTGTTTGTGTGTTTGTGTGTTTGTGTGTGTGTGTGTGTGTGTTTGTGATTGCCTGTTCATGTGGAGGGCAGAGGCTGATGCTGGGAATTACTCCAAACATTACTTCTACCGTATTCATTTAGGCAGGGCCTCTCAATCAAAGTTAGAGCTCACCCATATGCCTGGTTTCCCAGGCCAACTTGCTTGGGAGATCTCATCTTCGTCTTTCCAGGTCAGGATTACAGGTGGGCTACCAGGCAATCATTGTCATTTATGTGAATTCTGGAGACCTGATCTCTAGAACTCATTCTCTTGGGGTAACTGCTTTAAACATCGAGTCATTTCCAAAGTCCTTCAAAGGATTCTCCTTCCAGTTTTTAAAAAATGAATCTTAAATGTGTCTTTGCCACTACGAGTGTGACCCAGTCTCAGAAGGTTATTCTCCCTACAGTTGATTGTATGGGTCACAAAGTATTATGTGTTTGAAGCCCATGATTTAGAAAGCATGTGTGTCTACCCATTGTGAACATGCTTGTACACCCACCCATTCACCCCCACTCCCTGACCCCCGGAACACTCATACACCATTTTTGCCAAAGGGAAAAAGTAGTTACAGTGTGCCTTTCTTTAATCTTTCTTCCTTTTAGATCACTTTCCTACAGGCTCATCATGACCGTCCCCAGTTAGGATAATCCTAAGAGTTAGAAAGTTTGTAGCAATGTCTCTGTAAATAGAATGCCCCATACAGGCAAGAGTTCACTCAACATAATAGAATCTTGGGAGCCCTTAGCCTCAAAGTCTTTGTGATCACCCGGCTCCACTTTCAACTTGGAATGTTGAGAACAGCTAATTAGTTGTGCACAGAGTAGCACACATCTGAAAGACAGTGATCATTTGACATTAATTAGGAACCCATCTGAGCGTGTGGTGTCTGAGTTGCATCGTGAACGGCAGAGCCTGCAACCATTTGAGGAAGGAAGCAGTTGACACTTTTGCTTTTTCAACCATACCAGGCTGGGGAGGCAGGACTCTCCCAGGATGTGGAAGATGATGGGGACCCAGCTTTTCTGGTGAAGATTCAGTCACTGAAAATACACTGATTGAGAGTCATACAGGTTACATGGGCAGTGGTGGCTCAAGGCTTTAATCCCAGCAAGGTGGATCTTGGAGTTTGAGGCCAGCCTGGTCTACACAGAGAAACCCTGTCTCAAAAACAAGCGAATGTACTAACAAAATAATAAATAAATAAAAACAAACAAGTAAGAGGCTTACAGGTTAATTTTAGTTGCAGTCTGCGTTGGCATAAATTGTACTTTGAGAGATGGGTGTGAAGATGAGAGCCAGACACCTGAAAATGTATCCTGGAAAGGGAGCAATGCTGGCCTTGAATCTCTTCCCTTACAGCTGCCGCCGTGATTAGCGGCACAGTGACTACGTGCCCGGCCCTGTACTAAGCTAAGCATTTTTGAAACTTATATCTCTTTGAGTCATTGTAGCTACTCCATCAGAAGTGATCTTCTTAGCCCATTTTCAGAAGAGGAATTCAAAACTCAGCAAGTAAGAACCAATGACTGGCATATAATGGGTACCTAGGTTTCTACAGTCAAGTCATTTTCTCTGTACACCTGTACAGCATAATCTGTAAATGATCTGATCATTATCTTGGTTGACAGGAAGAAAGTAGTCTGTCCAGTACACGTTGTTGGGTAGAATTGGACTGCGGCAACAGAAAAGTCCAGGTCAATTCTTATTGTCCCTAACAGCATTTGGGAAGGCTAAGATCATCCCGCATCTATTTCTCAGATTGTCCTCTATTCCACTGAACTGATACAACATCGACAAGTTCGGTTAGTATCTGGATTCTTTTGCCTGTGGTCCTGAAAGATGTTGACTGGACATTTTGATGAGGTCATGTTAAGGAAGAGTTGGTCCATCTGAGATGATAACACCATGAGTCATAGATCATGACTACTATCAGCTCAGAACCATGTATGCCTCATATGGCCCTTACGGTAACCCCAGGAGGGTTATCAGTGGCAAAGTTGCCTTTCAGAGAGTACGGTACACACAAAATGATGCTGCTGTGATTCAAACCCTGGTGACTATGAAGTGAGTTCAGTTCCTTATTGTTGATCCTCTACAACCATTTTTGTAGGTAAGTGAGGATTGATTTGAAAACTAACTATCGGTACTTTCCCCTTCTCCCCTCCTTGTGAATTTGTCCCCAGTTCCCACAGTTGATCAGTGAGAACAGGAGAGACATGCAAGGGGAAGCTGGACCAAGTCACTCCATGTCACCAGATGGATCCGCTCTGCGATCCAGTCTGTTTCTCCTACCTTTGACTGTTTATTGAGCTAATGAAACCGAAAGCACAGACATTGACTCAAAGCAAAGAAAGGCTTCATTCACTCAAGTAAGTCCTGCAGGTATTTAGTAAATTTGGTGACAAGATAAATACAAATCCAGAGGTGGTTGGTTGGAATAATGTTTCTTGCCAGAGAGAAACTCAGTGGTGTTGATGATAGGTGAAATATGGTTTGCTCTTCTGGAGAGGAGAATGAAGCAGAGTTTGGTTGACAACAAGCCAGACACCAACAAAGGAGTGAGTGGGAGATGCTTCGAGTGAGGAGGGGGATTTCAGAGGAAGAAGCAGAGACAACAGGGAGAGCCATATTCCAGGGCAGCCTTGAAAATAATTACAGCTCACAGAAAAATTAATCAGCAAGGCTCTGCTAAATGCTGGAAGCACAGAGTGATGTGAAAGCAAAGGACCAGGCTCCTCTGCAGTGCAGTGCACTGGGCAAGATAAAAATAGCATGCTTGAAACAATTAGAGAGCAATTAATGTCAACCCGTCTGGTTCTGACTCAAGTACAACAGGATTCAGAGTAGAGGAGGCCTGGGGATCTGGAATAGTCCATCAGACCCTCATAGGGAAAGGTCCCTGGAGGCCAGACGTCTTGGACATCTGATGTTTGAGAGAGAAGGGTTCATTCTTATAAATGTCCTGCTTGTGCTGTACAGTGCAACCCACACTGACCACATTCCTACCCTTTCAGAAGTTTCTGATTACAAAAGAGAACACAGTGTTTGACTTGTGACAGTTTGACCTGTGAGTGAATGAATGATCTGGGTACTGGAACTTCTCAGGGTCACAGAAGGAGTGGAAGGCAGAAAAAAGCATAGTTGCAGAAATAGTGACTAGACCGCACATACTTGTTTGCAGACTACTCTATTTCTATAGTGGGGGCTGGAGAGAAGGCTCAGCAGTTACGAGAACTGGCTGGACTTCTAGAGGACCCAGATTCTAAGCACCCACATGGTGCCTCATAACCCCCTGCAACTCCAGTCCCATAGACCTTCCTCAAGCACTTGGTACATACATGGTATACAGACATATATGCAGGCAGTACAGCAAAGTACCCACATGCAAAGGTAAATACAATTTCTTAAAAATCAAACAAACCATGAACCCACAGTGACTACAGCAACATGCACAAGACCTACAGAGGCTCCAGCTAGACAAGATCCCAGCACTGAGGGGGAAGTGGACTTGGGCCTTATCCCTAACCAAGAAGCTATTTGCAGTTGATGCCTATGGACAAAGGGAAAACTGTTTTTCTCCAATCAAGTGCCACAGGGTATATCAACCACTCTCCAGGTCAAGCCTCATGTCCAGGAGTAGTTGCCCAGTATAAAATGAACATGCTGTGTGTGTGCTTTGTAAGTGTTTTGTTTCACCTCTTTCTTCTCTTTCCTTCCTTCCTTCCTTCCTTCCTTCCTTCCTTCCTTCCTTCCTTCCTTTTTGGTCTCACTGGTCTTTTGTGTGTTTTGAATTTTGGCTTTGTGGGTTTTTTTTTATGTTTCTTTTTATTTTTAGTAGTTTTGGAAAGAGAAATAGTAGGAGCATAAAATCGGGTAGGTAGAGAGATGGGGAGGATGTAGGAGGAGCAATGGAGGGGGAAACATGATCCAAAAAGTGCTAAAAAAAAAAAAGGAGGTTCCATGTTGGGATAGATGGTCTGACCAGATGCCAGTGTAGTCTACTGTCTTCAAAACATATCACTTGTGGGGGCTTTTCTGGAACGTAGAACCTGGTTCATTTGCATCATGCTCTGAGTGACTGGATAATCTTTTCTTAAACACACATCCTTTAAGTCTGCAAATAGATTACACCAACTGCAAATATGTTACACAGACTAATTCTATAGGCACTGGATGTCTGTATTGGAAGTGTTTTTTCTCTCTCTCTCTCTTTCTAAAAATAGTTACTTTCAGGTGGGGAGATTAAATATATGCATCTAGTGTGTGTAATTAGTGTGTAATTTCTCTCAGAGGATGTCATATAGAATAGGAGGTGAGCAGAAGAGAAAGGGCCTCTAAAATAGACTTCAGAAAAGGGGAAGCTGACCTCAGAGAAGAGTTGGCACTGGATTCTGGAATGGGCTCTGTCAGGGCTTGGGTGTTGGGAAGTGGGAAATCTGTAGGCAGGTGAAAGGGATCCGCCAAAGCTGGAAGCATGAGGCTATAGTAGCATGTTCTGAGAGCTGTAAATAAGGAGTGTTACTAGAGGAGACAGTCCTAAAGGAGGAGGGCGAATGACGGCGCTGAATGGAGCAACAGCAGCAGCCTGCTTATGCGTGGCTCTGGAAGCCATGTCTGTGGACCAGACTGTGTCTCTGAAATGGTTGAGGCATCATCAAAGGATGTTGAGTGGCAGAGCAACAGGGTCAAATATGTGCATCATAAAAAGAGTGGAGTGGGTACTAGAGGGTGGAGAAGGGCAGCCAAAGCAAGAGGGACAGAGGGTCGGTAGGCGGCCATTGCAGGATGCACTCTGGAAACCACAAAAGCAGTATGTGGGGAAGCGCAGAGGGGAGATGCTAGAGTGCCCCTCACAGACCAGAGGTTGCCTGTTGGGAGCAAGGATGGATTGGTGAGACCACCAAAGGTGGACCACTAAGGTTTCATTTGTTTTTGTCTACACACTGCCTGAGCTCTCCCCTTCTAGTCTGGCACCCTGGAACAGTGCACTCCAAAGTAAACAACCCCTTAGGTCCTCAGCTCTTCTTGGAATTCGGCCTACTTGATTTGAATGGAACTCTGCCCCTACCCAGGGAAATTTCACCCACCTTGTCTCCTCCGGAACAGGCTGGTCTTTCATATCCCAGGTACCAGCCAAGCAGGCACCTCAACTCAAAACTATGCTTGTGGACACTAATGGAACACTGTTCCTTTTAGAACCAAGCCCTTCTGTGACATCATCATTATCAACATTATTATTATTATTATTATTATTATTATTATTATTATTAATGATATTATTATTATTATTAATGTAATTATCATTATTATTCCTATTATAGATTTCATCTGGCTTTTAGGAGGAGACTCAGGTTCTCTCTGACCCAAGTGCAGACTTCTTCCTGTATCAGAAGTGGCCTGAAGATTTCTCCCCATATCAGAAGTGGTCTTCAGTGTGCTGGTCACTTCTGGCCTACTTCAGCCACTCACAGCCATGACCACACTGGAGGTTTTGCCATCTCTTGAAGTCGTTCCATCTTCGAAACCTTTAGCATGGCGTCTGCCTTCTGACCAGTGTCAAACCCTGCCACTTCTCTAACCCCTTTAGCTGAATTCACCTCTGAGAGTAACAAAGTCTCCGGCTGTTATTGCAGCTGTCCCTACAAAAATGTTTTTAAAGGCTTGATTTCCAATCTGTGGGCTCTGGGGAAATGATTTGATTGTGGGATACAAGAGGTGAATTAGTTAAAAGTTTTTGGTAGATTAATAGTTTTATGACATTATTGGGAGGTGTTGAAAACTTTTGGAAGTAGGACCTCGTTAGAGGAATTTGGTCACAAGGAATATGGTCTTGGGGACTGTGTATTTTACCAGGCTCTCCTTCTCTGTTCTTTCTGCTTCCTAGCTACAGGAAATGAGAAACCCTGCTCAACGACACTCCCTGCCATGGTAGTTCTGCCTCACAGACTCCAGAACAATGAGACTAATTGACCGCCAACTAAAATCTAAGCCACAAACCCAAACAAATCTTCCTTCCTTATGATGTTTTTATCCTTCAGATAATTTTTGACTCAATGAAAAGTCTGACTAAGACAGATCCCCTCTCCTGGTGCACCTGTCCTTAGTTCAAGGTCTCAGTAATTTTCAAGTATGTCAATTCCACTTCGCTAATCTAAGTGTCTGGAGTTCGGGAGCTCACACTCAAAGCCCTCTGAGCGATGCTTCTTCTCAGCCGGAGTAATGGTTCTAAACTATAAACATAACGATATCTTTCACCTCTATACTTATATTTTCCCAGCCCCCCCCAACTCTTTTGCATAACATGTAAACCCCACTGTGATGGACCCCTGTCTACCTCTCCAGATCCTGCTTTTTTTAAAATTCTGTTTTAAATTTTATTCTAACAGGACTCCAGACTTTAGTACAACCGAGGCCATGATAGAACTACCATTTAGACCTGGGAACAGTCAGCACATAGGCAGCAACACCTGCCAAAACAAGAACAAAGACCTAATCCATCAAAGTCCGTAGTTCTATGAAAACCTCTAAATGTACTAACCTTCCCTTGGGCTTCTGTAGCTCTGCTTCTGAGAAACTGTTCTTGTTAACTGAAGTGTGTCAATCCAGGCTGTGGGCTTTGTGCTTAAAAGCTCAGCAGGAGAAAGCTTCGGGACTGCTCTGAGGTTCTGAACACCCAGTGTAGTAACCAGCTGGCTAACAAAGATTTTCTACTGGCTTGGACCTGCATCTGAGTCATCTTCTGTGATGGACACCCCACAGAGTTATCTCTTCCATTTCATCATAACGTAATTGAAACGACCTGTAGTGTCCACAGCATCTTGTGACCTTACTCTTCGCTGCACACCTTTTCTCCTGCCGGAAACCATTGCTTCTTCATGATTTACCAGCTTACATCCTTCATGATACATCCTGTGTCCAGCCCAGAGCATCCTTCCTTAGTAGATGCTCAATACATGACGTGGATGATATCCACTCATTCCACTTTCATCTAAATAACCCTTGGAGTCTCCACTATTATGACTTTTTTATTTTGTTACTGATTTTATTTACTTTTCCATATTCTACACTAGCCTGAGGCCTCTTGGGGAGTAGAGACATTTCTTTGTGCCCCCCCACCTGCATTCCTGGCACCCATCACAAGGCATCCAGTGAGCAGTTCCTTGTGCATGCGTACATGGTTGGCCAGGCAGAGATTAGAGCCTTGTCTTCTACATCAGACCATCTTGTCCTCGGCCTTCCTCTATTGCTGTCTGATGAAGGCTTCTCAAGTACTAGAGACAATGACTTCCATTTGCTCTTTAAACTCTGGCTCTAAAGTACTTGTTCAACTGATAAAATGCCCATGCCTTTCAGTGCTGTGGAAATGAGGGCCCTGCTGTACCCCAGCAGGCTTCCTCATTAGGAACTTAAGACAACATCAGGGGAGATGGGTACGTACTGGGAGTTCTTTGAAAGGCCAAACCCCAGCAGCTTCCTTGAAATGTCCCTTTCACTGCCTGGAATTCTGCAAAGACAGTTACAACTTCAAGGCCATGCCTTCCTCTCTCTCTCTCTCTCTCTCTCTCTCTCTCTCTCTCTCTCTCTCTCT